>ONZH01019961.1:0-490775 GCA_900303285.1 Rhinella marina
CCGCAAAGCACATACAGTCGTGTGCATGTAGCCTAAAAAAAATTTAGCATGTGACAGGACCCTTAAGGAGCCCAAATACTAGCTATAGTCCTCCTACCTAAGATGTGTCACCTGTTACTGACAAATAGCTGCAGAACGACCAGTGGTCTGGAAATGTAACCAATAGACATTGAGCAAAAGAAAGGCATCATGTGACCTGTCATGTGACCGCCGAAGCTTACAAATGTGGACCTAGGGCAATTAGTAATATATCAGCCTGTTCAGTCCTCATTTTCCTTGATTGTGGCCTCAGGGGGGCAGGTTCTGCTCTGTTTGCTGGAGAAGATTACCGGTGACTAAATGCTTATGGAAAAACAGGTCTGGAAGCTTTAATGATGGAAATAACTCACAATTGTGTTGTTTGAGGGAGGTTAAGGCCCCATGCAGACTACCGTATCGGGCCGTGAAAGCCCGGCCTGTGCTGCCCCAGAGGACGGGAGCGCATGGAGTCATTGGTTGCTATGACGCCGTGCGCTTCCTGAGGCCGCCGCCGTACAGTGAAACACGGTCGTCTGAATGGGGCCTAAATGTTGGCTAAAAAGTGGAGGAAGTTGAGTAGTTTTTCACTCCAGGCTGCTATAGATTCTCCTAATTCATGACAAAGTGCACACCTCTTCACAAATTATGTGCATCCTCCTGCAGCAGAGGGGGGATTGTAGACCTCCTTGAAGGGACGTTGTACTTCTTTGTAGCAGATTTGATGGTGGATTTCCATAGAACTCAATGGGGAAGCAGAAAAATCTCACTCAAAAAACTCTTCTAAAATGCCACCAAACCGTTTTCAGTTTCTGATCTGCTACTGATTTGACTTTTACTTGACTGATTTTATTGTGAATGAACTAAACATTCCCAAAAACTGCCTGATTGCCAGTGTAGACGAGGGCAGCATTTACACGCAGCGATCACCTTTGCTGTATGAGGACAAGTGATAGATCATCCCCATAGAGAATCATTCTTCCTGAGCAGCAGATCCTCGGTTTACAGCACGATCTGCGGCACAAGAATGATGACTTTTGGTGCTGGCAAAAGACCCAATCACCCAGTGAATGAGCGATTGCTCCTACATCGAGTGATCGCCATCATCTTTTAAGGTACAGGCACACTTTCAGGTTTCCTGATGCAGTTCTGTCCTTAAGGCCCCTTTCACACGAGCGTCACGGATTCAGTCCGGATGCGTTCAGGGGTGTGTTCCGGAAAATCCGCACGCAATCGCAGTCAGTTTTGACTGCGTATGTTCGTTCAGTTTTTTTCCGCACGGGTGCGAAGCGTTTTTGATGCGTTTTTCACACACGTGATAAAAAACTGAATGTTTACAAACATCTCTTAGCATCAGTGAATCACGCATTGCATCTGCACGCAAGTGATTCACGCAGACCCATTCACTTCAATGGGGCCAGGGCTGCATGAAAAACGCAGAATATAGAACATGCTGCGATTTTCACGCAACGGCGAACTGATGCGTCAAAAACATCGCTCATGTGAAAAGACCCATTGAAATGAATGAGTCAGGATTCAGTGCGGGTGCAATGCGTTCGCATCACGCATTGCACCCGCGTGGAAATCTCGCCCGCGTGAAAGAGGCCTTATACTTTCTATCTTTTTTAAGATTTTGGCTTCCAAAACTGCATCAGGAAACTGACCATGTGGCCTTACCATTAGGCTACTTTCACACTTGGGGCAGCAGGGTCCAGCCAGCAGGCTCTTCCGGCGGGGGAACACCCTGCCGGATCAGTGCTAACGCTAGCCCACCGTGCTGTTGGTAGTCCACTCCGGCGCCATTCACTTTAATGGGGGCGGGCCAGAGTACAGCAAACATGCTGAGAGACAAAAAACGCAGCATGCTGTAGTTTTTTTTGTTCAGCCGCCTTTTGGCATGTTTGCCGTGCTGACGCCGGACCTCCAGCACGCCCCCATTATAGTGAATGTGGCAGAAGCAGGCTAGTGGTAGCACGGATCCGGCAGGCTGTTCCCCCGCCAGAACAGCCTGCCGGACCCTGCTGCCACAAGTGTGACAATAGCCTGAGACAGGCCAATTATTGGGAACAAACTTTTTTACAAACTCTCATCGTCGAAAACCGGCCTGATTATTTAAGAGGCTTTCCCACACAGCAGCTTTTGTTGCAGGAATTTCTGCTTCTGAAAACCGGATCCATTTATCTGAATGAATCAGATGAACAAATTCTGAAGGCATTTTAAAAAAGTGCTGACGTCGCTAATGAATAAAGGGAGTGATAAAAAAATGTATATTTGATTATTTCGGTGTATTTCATATATTCCTGTTGCTTTCTGGTAAAACCATAAGGGCCCATTCACACGACCGTGTTTATGGGTCCTCATCTATTCTACAATATTGCCGAATAGATGCGGCCCCATTCACCTCTGAGAGCGGGCAGCTGCGGCACAGAGACAGCTCCGTGCCACGGCTCTGCATTAAAAAATAAAACAGCGGACAAGTATAGGCATTTTCAATGGGGCGCCGGGCCGTGTGTTCCAAACGTTGCGGAACACACGCCGGGCGGCACCCGCAAATAATACGGCCGTCTGAATGGGGCCTTAGGCTGGGTTTTCACATAGTGATAGCTGCAGGCATCCAAAACCTGCTAATACGTGGTGAGCGTAAGATCTTACAGTTTAAGAGCTCATGCACACAGTTTGGTCCTCATCCGATCTGCATTTATGGACCTCTCTCGCGTCATTGCGGGTGACACTAGGGAGTGTCGTCCCCGTCACAGCCTGCTATTTGTCCTATCTTTTGCGGTGCGGAGGCATGGACCTGAGAGCCCACGGAAGCGCGTCCAAGTGTTTCTGTGGGCTTCCGATCTGTGCCTCCACTCTGCAAAAGATAGGACATGTCCGATCTTTGGCTGCATCTTGTGGATCGTGGACCCGTTCAACTCAGTGGCTATATTGCGGTGTGCAATACGGGCACGGAGTATTTACGGTCATGGGCATGAACCCTTATCCTCAGAATAGGTCATCAGTATCAGATCTGTGGGGGGAGCGACACCCGGGAGCCCCGCCAATCAGCTGTTGAAGAGGCCTTGAGTGCTGCAGTTTCTTCCTAGGCCATCTGCCATCACTGTACATCGGTCATGTTGCCTAGTTACAGCCCAGCCCTATTCAAGTCAATGGGGCTGTGCTGCAATACCAAGCACTGCCACTAAAAGATGTACAGCGCTGTCCTTGGAAAGATGCCTGGAGCCTGGATCGCTCACCAGAACTCTGGCGACCGCAGCAGCTGCCCAAAACGGCTGATCATCGAGGGTGCCAGAACTTGGACCCCCACATATGGGATAATGACCTATCCTGAGGAGAAGTCATCATTATTTTTTCCAGGATAACCCATTTAAAGGGGATTTCCAGGACTTCATGCTGCTGACCTGTAGGAGTACAAGGGGTAGGGCTTGGCCTAAGGACAATCCATCAGTATTTACGGTGCCACAGGATAGGGGATGTGCCTTATCAGTAATCGTTGGAACACCGTCTGTATGGGAGATTGCCGAGCACTGTACTCTACTAGCTCCAGTAATCCCATACAGATGAATGTTTTGGCTGTGGGCTTACTTGGCCTGTTGCTTGATTCGTCTAAAGAACTCCCGACAAAAATGTTATTCCATGTCCTGCTAGAAATGTACATGATATAATCTGTAGTGAATGTCATTTTCTTACCAGTGTCTGAATTTTTTACTTATATCATCCTGAAGTTTCTTATCTGTGTCATGTGACCAGCAATTAGACCCACCAACTCACACATAGACTTGTGTGGACAGGAAGTCTAATTCTCTATGTATTCCTATGAGACTGAAAGTGAGGCTCCCATAGGAATGAATAGAGCAGTTACTGGCTTTCTGTCCTGGGTCAGTTGGAGGTCAGGGAGTTGGTCACATGACCCAGCTACAATAAGAAGAGAGGTTTTTACTTGCAAACAGTCACTGATAAGAACATGACATTCACTACAGATTATATCATGCACCTTTCTAACAGGTCAGAGAATAAAAAATTTTGTGGGAGTTCTTCTTTAAGGGGGTGCTTGTTCTGTGATTGGTGGGGGTCCCAGTGGTAAGACCCCAACCAATCTAATAGTACTTCCTTCATAACCTGTGAATAGGGGATAACTTGCTGTATCTGGAATACCCTTTTCTTTTTTTGGGGGGGCTAACTGTAGTTTTTATCGGTACTGTTTTGGGATACTTGTGAGTAACACTTCTTGTAATGATAGTCAATGGTATTGCACTGCGACAGTCGCAAAAAATCCATCCAAGTTGCATTTTTGTGTAACAGTCACAGCATGTCACATTGCAATACCATTGACTATGATTTTAAAAGTCACATGACGTTTCAGTGACAAGAAGTCATGCAACACGTGTCACTGTGTAGCTGTACCCCTTTTTTTTTTTTTTTGTCACGCACCTTAAGTCACGGTGTAGCCCTACCCTTAGGTCCAGTTCACACAACAGATTTTGAAAAACACGCATAAAAAAATCAGCATGGAAAACGCATGCTTTTTATGGGGTTTTTGATGCGTTTTTATATCCCTTACAACTTTGTTTTCCTTTTGATAGAACTGTGAGGGCTTGATTTTTATTTTATTTTTTTCCAGACGACTTGTGGTTTTCATTGGTATCATTTTAGGGTACATGAGACATTTGAAGGTTTTTTTTTTTTTTTTTTTTTTTTTTCGGTGACAGATGGTGCCAGAATTGCTCATTTAGTTTAGTGTGTGTGTGTGTGTGTGTATATGTGTGTGTGTGTATATATATATATATATATATATATATATTCCATTGTGTGGAATAAATGATGTGATGACTGTATAGTTCAGGTTTTTACGGATGTGGCAATACCAAATATGTGGAGGGGATTTTCTTTTTCCAGTTTAAGGGCTCATTCACATGACCATAAGCCACCTATGCCCATATTGTGCACCATAAACAGTGGTTCCGCAATATACGGGAACCGGACGAGTAAATCTCGTATCATGGATGCGCAACCCTTAACTTGAATGGATTTGCAATCTGCAAGATACAGAGCGGAGGCATGGATTGGAAGCGCCTCTGTGGTCTTTGGTGTCCGTGCCTCCGCACCGCAAAAGTCAGGACATGTCCTATCTCAAGGATGCTCAACCTACGGCCCTCCAGTTGTTGTAAAACTACAACTCCCATCATGTCCTGCTGTAGGCTGTCCTGACATGCTGGGAGGTGTAGTTTTATAACAGCTGGAGGACTGCAGGTTTAGTATCCCTGTCCTATCTTTTACCGTAATCTGGATTGCAGACCAATTTAAGTGAATGGGTCCACACCGCAATAGGGAAGTCACATAGCCGTTGCCCATGCATTGTGGACCGCAATTTTCAGTGCGCATCATGGGCACAGACGGCTTGTGTTCGTGTGAATGAGGCCTTAAACTTTGGTAAAGTTATGTTTTTACATAAATACATTTTAAAAATAACTCATTATTTTTACTAAAGGGGCTTGGTGAACAGCTGCTGTGGTATATGTGCTAGGTTTTGACAATGTCAAAATCCGCTGTGCGAATGGGCCCTTAAGATGCTAAACTCTGAGAGGAAAAATGCTGCAAAATGCATATTTGGCAATTCATATATGAAGAATAACTATAGTAATGCTCCTCAGACACCAAAAACTAAACGCTGAGAGGAGATTGAAGACCGCAGAATTCATGATTGTGACTACTGAACACACAGGAGATGAGTCTGTGCGCGCCCCCGCCTCACTGCGCGCTCCCGCTCAGAGGCCGCCCTGTGACGCGCCTTCCTCAGGCTGTGACGGTTGGGGATGGCGGGCGATTTGAACGTCGGTGAGGGAAAAGCCGGCTTGGGGCACGCGGAGAACAGTTCCCATAGCGAGCAGGACTTGGCGTTGCCATAGGAAAACTGGCACGTCCTTGTGACTGTAGTTAATAAAGGAGTGAGGAGGGAGGGGGCTGTCAGTGTGTGAGCTGTCAGTGACAGCCTCCAGCTTCTGGCAGCTTGTCTTCTTGTTTGGTTTCTGCGGTTTATTTGATGTAATTTCTTTCTTATGGAGGAGAGCTATGAGCATGGCTGCTGGAGCTTCCTGCATGGACTGAAGGTGAAGTATGAGGGAATGGGGGTGTTACTACCCCTGTATCTAGAGGATGGGGGTTGTAGTGTCACCGCAGCTGGGGAGCCAGGAGTTCTCTCATGCCATACATTGCAGTGAATATACCCCTATGTTCTTTTACTATGGGAGTCCATGTCACACATAGATGACGCCATATAGGTATACAATTCGCGGCGGTCTTCAAACGGCATTGGGGTTGTGTCCATATGAGGCTATACATCCCATTGACATCCATTAGGATTGCCTGCGGCTGAAATCCAGATGTAACTTGCCACTAATGCGGCGACACGACTGGGCTGCGGTTGAGGATCCCACGTGTCGCAGTGGACTCTAACCCATTCATGACCATACAATTTTTCTGTTTCTGCGTATTTTTTTTTTTCTCCTTAAGCCATAGCTTTTTTTTTTTTTTTTTCACATAGCCGTATGAGGAATTTTTATTTTATTTTTTTGCACTTTTTAATGGCGCTGTTTAGTATTGCATACAATGTAGTGGGAAGCTGGAAAAAAATTACAGTTGAAGGGGGGGGGGTGTGTGGAAGAAATGCAAAATTTGCAGAACGGAATTCGGACCCATTTCATTGCAGTGTCCCTGCAAAAAAGTGCGGACAGCCCTCGGTGTGCTGTCTGAATCCCTTGTTCCGTTCTGCGTTCTGTTAAGCGGATCCGCAAAAAATAGAGCTTGTCCTACTGTTGTCCCGCAAAATGCGGTCTGTGGTCCCATTGTAGTCAATGGGTCCGCAAACATGCAGAGGACGTGTCGAAAGCATCAATATGTCATCCACAATTGCGGATCAGTTTCCAGAAAAAAGGAACGTATTTATTTTTTAGTACCCTAGCAACATATATTATAATTTTTAATTTTTTTTTTTTTTTTAATTAAAAACTAGTGTAATAAAAATAACAAAAGTGATCAGTGGGATCTTGGCACCCCCGTCGATCAGCTGTTTCAGGAGAAGGCAGTTCTCCATCTGAGCGCTACTACCTCCATCTTGAAAGGAAGTGTACTTACAAGTACTCGATCCATTCACTTTAATGGAGCGAGTACTTATTACACTACACAGCTGCTACAGGGAGATGAGGGGCGGTATAATGAAGAGGAAGTTCGTAATGGAGTGCTGCCACCTCCTCTTCAAACGGCTGATTGACGGGGGTGCAAGAAGCCGGACCCCACTGATCAGATATTGATGACCTATCCTGAGGATAGGTCATTACTTAGTTTAAAATCCTGCACAAGTCATTTAAGTCCTCTAGGGAGGTTGTCTCACGTCAGCAAATGGCATTTATCATGTTAGAGAAAGGAATACAAGGCACTTACTAATGTATTGTGATTGTCCATATTGTCTCCTTTGCTGGTCTGGATTCATTTTTTCCATCACCTTATATCACTGCTCGTTTCCGTGGTTATGACCACCCTGCAATCAACAGTGGTCGTCCTACTTATCTTTGTTGCTGTGCTGGGTGCACAGATCGTCTTAGGTAATCCTAAGAATCCATTCAGATGTCTGTAAGTGTTTTGCGGATCCGTAAAACACGGATTACCAGCCATGTGCGTTCCACATTTTGCGAACCACACATGGTTGGCCCCTGTGATAGAAATGCCTATTCTTGCTATAATTATATATATATTATATATATATATATAGTATATATAATATATAATTTTTTTTTTTTTTTTTGTGTGGCCGCGGAACAGAACTACGGATGTGGGACAGCACACAGTGTGCTTCCCATCTTTTGCGGCCCCACTGAAATGAATGGGTCCGGATGCGGACACTGAACTAAGGATGTATTGAATGGACCCTAATTCATGGGTTGTAGAAGATCCAGAAATTTCTCCCAGCTAATTGACCTTGGGTAGGGATGAGCAAACTTGTGTTTTCAAGTTCAGCGTACAAGGGTTCGGGTTATCTAAGAACTCCGTTATGGATTTTGCTACCACAGTTATGGTCCCTGGTAGAGTTCTTAGATAGTCTTGGAGATGACTAAGTATTGGATGTCTACTGGCATGACATCCATTAACTGACCTGTTACATGTGCACTTGGCAGCTGAAGACATGTGTTGGTCCCATGTTCATATGTGTCTGCATTGCTGAGAAAATGATTTATATATGTAAATGAGCCTCTAGGAGCAACGGGGGCCGTTACCATTACACCTAGAGTCTCTGTTCTCTCTGCAACTGCGGCACCCTCTGCACTTTGACAGGGCCAGGCAGTGAGAACATAATCATGCCTGGTCTGTCAATTCAAAGGTCGCAAAGGGTGCGGCAATTGCAGAGAGCAGAGCCTCTAGGTGTAATGGTAACGCCCCCGTTGCTCCTAGAGGCTCATTTGCATAAATAAACTTCATTTTTCACAGCAATGCGGACACATATGAACATGGGACCAACACAGATGTCTTCAGCTGCCAAGAACACATAACAGAATCCAGCAGTGTCATAGGTACAAATCTGCTGACAGATGCCTTTCAATGAATCTCCCCCTTAGTGTCTTAAATGCATAAAATATATGTATACACCTGCTGTTATACAGTATAATTTGATAGCTATTGGAGTAAGATGCTTGTACTGCGGAGCATTATTTGGGGATTTGTTTTAACCCCTAACTGTTTTGCCCGAGTCCAGCTCCAGCAGTGGGAAAAGTAGCTAACTGGAGGGGGGAGGGCTGCTTTAGATGCTGTTACCTCCTGAATGGTAGCAGCTAGAAACATGCAACTGGTCTTGTTTGAAAGCCGACATTCCAGGCATGCAAGACCAAAATGACAGCTTAAAGGGAACCCGTCACCTCAAAAACACAAAAAAAACTGCCAGCATTACCGTAAACTCGGGTCCAGTGTGTAACTAATGATGCTTTTCATCCATTTCAGTGATTCCTCTAACCAGCAGAAAAAGACTTTTATCCCCATGAGCGCGCACTTTGCAGTCAGCTTGAAAGTCAAGGAGGCAGCGGCCTCCTTTCTTCAAGTCAAGTAAAGCACCGCCCCTCTTCTTCTTGATTGACATCCTTAACTTTGGGCCGGAGAACGTTGGTGCGTGGTGCGCTCCTTGTTCCTGCCGCCAATCCCGGGTCCGGCTCTCCAGCTTGCAGGCTTTCTTATGCGCACTGCGCATGCCCCAGCAGTTCAAACGAGCGCAACGGACGCACGCCTGCCTGCCCGCTCGTATGAATTGCTGGGGGCATTGCACAAGTGCACATAAGAAAGCCTGCAAAGCTGAGAGCCGGACCCGGGATTGCGCAGGAACAAGGAGCGCCACCGCGCACACGTTCCCGGCCCAAAGTAAGGATGTCAATCAAGAAGAAGAGGGGCGGTGCTTTACTTGACTTGAAGAAAGGAGGCCGCTGCCTCCTTGACTTCAAGCTGACTGCAAAGTGCGCGCTCATGGGGATAAAAGTCTTTTCTGCTGGTTAGAGGAATCACTGAAATGGATGAAAAGCATCATTAGTTACACACTGGACCCGAGTTTAAGGTAATGCTGGCAGTTTTTTTTTGTGTTTTTGAGGTGACGGGTTCCCTTTAAGTCCAAGCAACAGAGGAGAAATCGAGCCGGGAATAATCTCTGGGTAAAACCTGTTGTTACTTTCATTTTCCGCTGCATTCACAGCATCCTGATTTCTATCAGTGATATCTTCCCCTGTCCTAAACGTATTGCTGTCATTCTGGTATTGTCGGCTTTCGAACAAGACCAGTTACATGTTTCTAGCTGCTACCATTCAGGAGATAGCAGCTTCTAAAGCAGCCCCTCCCCCCCACTTAGCTACTTTTCCCACTGCCCGAGCTGGACTCGGGCAAAACAGTTAGGTGTTAATTGTGAACGTGAAAGCAACTTTATGCAGTTCTGTAGTTGGTGTGGAGCAATAAAACTTATTCGTAGTGTTACCCAGCTTTATTAGCCTTTTATATATCAATGCAGCCGAACTGTTGCAGTGACACGATCAGAGCAGCACGGGTTAAAACCAGTGCCTCAATGTACCCGTCAGGTTTCTCAGGCATAATTATTAAACACTCAATTTCATGTTCTCTTGTTTGATCCTTTATACAATGTAACA
Source organism: Rhinella marina (assembly GCA_900303285.1). NCBI lineage: Eukaryota > Metazoa > Chordata > Amphibia > Anura > Bufonidae > Rhinella > Rhinella marina. Next base: position 10,185 of record ONZH01019961.1, read on the forward strand.
TTTGGTCACTTATATTTTACAGGCTTACAGAAGAAAGAAATTGGAAATGGCGTACAAAAGATCGGTTTTAGACAGTCCCGCTGTAAATCAAAGCAGTTTTATAGCGGGCGCAAAGAAGCATGTTGGCTACAGAAACTGCCTCATGTATTTATCTCAAGACAGTGGCTACAACGACTCTCTGAAGGCATTTAGTCCAGACTCTGGTGAAAGTAGCAGTGATTCTTTAGACAGTGGAAACTCCATCACAAGACGATGAGAACTCTGAAAATATAGATCCTACCACTTTAGAATGCTCCCCTATCCACAAAATTGTCTTGGAGCCTGGAGCTCGCTCAAAGAGTGGTAGTTACACCACAGAAATATGTGAAACTCCTCGAGCTAAAAAAGACTTCTCATTGCGCCGTCGGCTCCTTCTTTCTAAGGCCACCTCTGGCGGGAATTTGGATTTTGATGCTTTAGATGGTTCAGAGGAAATGCAGGGAAGGAAGGCAACTATTCAGAGATTTCCTAGTTTCGAGGCAGACCTTTCTCAAAATTTTGACTCTCCAAGAGACGCCTACAAACCAATCGCAACAAGCACTTTAAAAATTGAGAGCGATTCTAGCATGTCGTGCAAAAAGTATAGGGTTTCATTTGCTCAGCAGAGGAGTTCCACCATAGATGAAAACTAAAGGTGACGCTGTTCCTTTTCCAGAGGTAGAAAACCTATCCCCGGTTCAGCACTCAGCAGAATCAACCGATGACAGCATTCTGAGTGTTAATGAAGCAAACCTCACAGAATTACACGCCACACCAACACGCAACTTAATCTCCAATACTAACGAAGCATTCCAGACCCCCATTAGTAACCTTGCTGCAAGTTTTCAATTCAATTTATGCACCCCGACCTGCACACCAGTAACGGACCTTGAAAATTCCATAACTGAGGACAGCGCATTTCATTCACTCAGCCTGGATAAGTCACAAGACTCTATAACCGATCACGAAGGCTCCTTTCAGGAACTTATCCAGAAGCAAAAAGAAACCCCCAAGTCCTCTCATAGTAAAAATCGTCTGCGGAAACTGGATCGTTGTAGGCGATTATCAACCTTGCGCGAAAGAGGCTCTCAGTCAGAAGTTGAAGAGGAATCTAAGGAAACTCATTTCTTGAGTTCATCCTACAAATCAAAAATGACAAGGAACTCCGTAACAGAAGAAGGCGAGTTCAGTTTCGACGACAGCGCAAACAATTCTCTCTTAAAGGTTGAGGATTTAACAGGCACGCCTGCCCTGCGGGTTGTTCGTGCAATGGTAGAAAGAAGCGCCCGGAAAAGGTTACAACGGCCCACCATGCAGGAACTTATGAGCAGTCTGGATTGTTCAGATGTGTCTGAAGATGAACTGACGAGACTCATTGGCAGGAAAATGGGCCTAGAACAACTCGATATTTTAGCTGAATTAAAATACAGAAATTTGAAGCATATAATCGCATTTATATTTAAAGTCTTGAATGTGGAGAGTCTTTGCAGGTAAATGTGGAATGAGAGGCCGATGACTTTTTCCTGATTTTAGATGATTGGGGCCGTGCTCACAGGCGCTCCACTTCGGACACAATTTACTTCAAAATCTCCGTGCAACTGCTTTTAGACACCTTTTATCAACCAATGTGTCTAGACCAGAGAGTGTGGTTTAGAGCAGGGATGCCCAACCTGTGCCCCTTCAGCCGTTTCAAAACTACAACTTCCATCATACTCGGACAGCCTACAGCTATCGGGGCATGCTGGGAGTTGTAGTTTTGGAACAGCTGGAGGGCTGCAGGTGGTTTGCCAAAATAAATACACTAAATGTTTGTGCAAATATTATTAAATAAGCTGAGCCGTTGAATTGGTGATAAGGTGGATTTACACGGCCCGATATTTGGGCTGATGATGGGAATGAATGTTCCTATGATTGCTCGTTCACAATAATCTGCTCTTCTGAAGTTGCCGCAGATCGGATGTGCGGACACCTCAATCATAGTTCCCGGGCAGCAGATTGTGTGCGTCCAAATAGCACTCTGCTGCCCCTGGGGGGGAATGATTTTGTATGGGGTCAAGTGATTTCTCGTCCTCGTACTGTGGAGGTGCATTTAAATGCAGAGCTTCACCTCCACTTAGCGACCAGCCAATCGTTGGAAAAGAACGCTTCCTTCCCAGCAATCGGATGCACCTCTGTATGTGTAAATGTGTCTTTAGACGCAACAGTCTAAAGATGCGTTGGGTTTATCTAATATCCTATTTCAGTATTGGGCAGGCCCACTAACAATGGAACATGTCTGCTACACACGTAACCCCAGGGTTGGTTTTCCATTTGCCTCTGTGCAAATTTCAAAAACGTCTCTGATTTAGAAGATATTTCAAATACTTTTGAAAGAGCATTTATGGGGTTATCTGACTGTTAAAATCTGATCGATGGGGGTCTGACATCAGGACCCCTGCTGATCAGCTGTTTGAGAGCCCTGTGAGCACCGTGGCCTTCCCGCTGCTTACCCTAGGCCAGTCACAAGCATCAGTCACGTGGCCTAGGAGCATGCCCGGCCCCTTTCAAGTAAATAGGACTGAGCTGTGCCAAGTGACAGATGGTCATGATGTCAGAGGGCTGTGGTAAGCGGTGCGAAGGCCACTGCGCTCATAGGAGCACCGGGGCTTTCTCAAACAGTTGATTGGTGCCGGCGGTCCCGGGTCAGATGCTGATAACCTTTTCCACAGGATAGGCCTTCAGTTATAAGGAGTTGGTTAACCCCTTTAAGAATCAAATTGGAAGCAAGCTCAGGGTAATAAGAGGCACACGGTCACAGTTGATTTGGACAATTTGGTAGATAGCTGAGATTTGTTTGTAGGGTTCAGTCCGGGTGAAAAGCTATAATTTATGGCACCAGTAAAAACTACAGCTTAAGGCCTCTTTCACACGAACGTTGTGTTTTGCGGTCCGCAAATTGCGGATCCGCAAAAAAACCGGATGTTGTCCGTACGGTATGTATATATATATGTATATATATATATATATATATATATATATATATATATATATTTTTTTTTTTTTATTTTTTTTTTTTTTTGCGGATCCATTGTAACAATGCCTATCCTTGTCCGTTTTGCGGACAAGAATAGGACATGTTCTATTTTTTTTTTATTTTTTTTTTGCGGGGCTATGGAACGGGCATACGGATGTGGACAGCACACAGTATGCTCTCAGTATTTTTTGCGGACCCATAGAAATGAATGGGGTCAGCATTTTTCATGTGAAAAATGCGGATCGGAGCCCACAAAAAATACTGTCGTGTGAAAGGGGCCTAAAGTCTCATTCACACATCAGTGTTCCGGTCAGGGATTGTGAGTAATGTTGAATGAACTTGTGTTTTCAGGTTCGGGTTATATAGGAATTGAGTTGGATTCCGCTACCACGGACTATAATGGATAGTATAATGGAATTCTTAGATAACCCAAACCTTGTACGCCAAACTTGAAACACAAGTTCGCTCATCCCGAATTGTGAACCAAAACCAGGAGTGTAGTCTACACAGACATATAAGGGGAAGATCTGCACATGTCCTGTGTTTAGAGCCGTGCCTGGTTTTGGCCTCAAATCACTGACTAGAACAGTGACCTGTGAATGAAGCATAACCCTAACCCAAAAAATCCTCACACAGCTCTGTAGATGGATATATAATGGGGTGATGAATATATATATATCGGCTTTTTAAAGGAGTTGTCTCACTGCAGCAAATGACACTTACTTATGTATTGTAATTGTCTATATTGCATCAGCACATTATACACTATACCGCAGGAGCGCACCTAGGCCAGCACTTTCCTATAGTGTGCAAACACGACTACCACTGTTGGATTGCAGGGTGGTCGTAACCCCTGGGTTACACAGTGTACATGATGTCTACATAATAAATGCCATTTGCTGGAGTGAGACAACCCCTTTAACGTTATGTATGCCTACGTATTATTTATTTCAGTTACTGCAAACTTCATAACCCCCCCCCCCCTTGGCTAAAAATAATAGGTGTGTGTATTTATTCTTTTTGTGATCTATTTTCAACAGAAATGTGCATTAATATATATTTTTATCTTGCTGTTTCTTATTCTTAGCATTTGGAAAGTCAGTAAGGAATGGCGTGAAATGGTGGTTCAAGATAAAGATGCTAATCGAAGAAGAAAATTGTTCCTGAAAAAGTTAAGAGTTGAAACCGAGGTAAGAGGGAACAGTTTATGCCCTGATGGTAAACCTGCATGCTCTGTTGGATAAGAGCATGCATGTTTAGGGGGAAGCTGGAGGAGATGTGTACATTTGGGTTTAGAATCTGTTTTCATCACCTTTTGGCTATCTTCTTCAAACATCCATTTGATTTTTATTTATATATTTATTTCATTAGGATTCACTTATGGTTGAAGGCCGATTCCCACAACTGTGCTCTGTACAGAAAACCTGGTCCTCATGTTGGCTGCATGTCGTTGACCAACCGCGACTCCCCTGACCCGAACTGACTGCATTATAGTGTCTTATAATGCAATCAGTTCCTATCATGGGTCTATTGTACTGTACAAATTCATGTGAGTACAGTACAATACACTTGATCAGATAGGACTCACTATGATGCAGTCAGTTTGGGTCCAGGAGATGAGGCTGACAAATGGCCCATGTTTCCCAGACTGAGTGCGGTCGTGTGAATCTGCCTCATAGGGGTTTTATGGGAGTTCAATATTGTTCAATATTGATGATCTATCCTCAGAATAGGTAATCAATATATTGGATCGGTGGGCATCACACTCCTGGTACTCTACTGATCAGCTGTTCGAGACCATGGCACTCCAGAGATTGCTGTAATCTTCTCACGCCCTACTAAGCACAGCTTGTACATTGTATAGCACTATGTTTGGTATTCTAGCCCAGGCCCAATTACTTGAATGGGACTGTGCTGCACCAAGTCTATGTGACCGATCAATGTAACGTCACTGGCCTATGAAAAGGCTGCGGTGCTAACAAGAGCACCTTTGCTGCTTCAAACAACTGATTGGCGGGTGGTGCCAGGAGTCTGATCTACACTGATCTAATATTGATGTCTTCAACTGAGGAAAGGTCATCAATATCGAACTCCAGGAAAACCCTTGTCTCCATTTCAACAGAATGAAAGTGTTGTGAACCTAACCTTAAAGGGCCAGCATACTAGCCTTGAAGTGAATGTTCATCATATGTTCCATGTGGTGTAAATGCTGTGGATTTGCGTGCAGTAAAAAAGTCTCCTGTGTGTGCTGTGGAGAGTGTCTGCACCAGATTGGTCCACCCATATCATGACATGCAGATTGGATTTTAAATCAATTGCATGTCAATTTGTTGTGGAGATCTGACACAAATTTCAGTCTTTGCAATGGAGAGGGTGAGATTTGTGGCAAATCCGCATAATTTCGGCAACAAAATCCACAAAATTGGGCCAGATTTGCTGTAGATTTTCAGCTGCAGAGACTCTCCACGTGGGAATATTTATATTCTTATTTTCTTGAGCTGCAAATCCTCTCTGTAGTCAGCCGTAGATGATAAACTACTGGCTGCCGGCCATAAACCCCTTCCCAACATCTAGTGAATATGGGTTTTTAAAGATGGCACCATAGCCTCGCCCTCTGCTGGTAAACCTCATCCACTTTTCATTTTCACTTTTTTAAAAAGTTATGAGAAGCATAAAAGAACCATAGTCGCCAATGAAGCTTGAGACACAATTTGTGACTTGAATTCCAGTGTTTTGTCCTAAAGTCGATAATCTTTATATAGCACCACCATATTCCGCAGCGCTTTACACAATTCAGAGGGTTAATGTACAAACCAAAATAGACATCACAGAATTACAGGCTTCTATATGATTTTGAAATACTAGGACTGATGGACCTGCTCGCAAGAGCTTGAAATCCATGAAGAAATGGGTGTGACACGAAAGGTGAAATTGAACAGAAATCACAGGAAAAAAAGATAAAAAACAAATAAAAAACCTCCTGCACGATATGATAAACCTGTGGATGTATGGCTACATTTATAAAGAAAATCACAGAAAATAAAAAAATACACTAACAAAATAGATGCAGGCATTATATATGAACTAAACCCTCATTCTGATATAAAATCTGAGACTGAGGTTTAGCGTACGACCTACCTGACTGAGACCACCTTGGTGCTAGGTAGGTGGGCACATATGTGTTTTGATCAAAATATATTGACTAAGAGTCTCAGATTTTGTATCAGAATGAGGCTTAGGCATATATAATGCTTGCATCTGTTTTGTTATTGTATTATTGTTTGTTTTCTGTGATTTTCTTGAACCCTTAGACTCCCAGCGCCGTACATGTACAGCGCTGGGGCGATGCGGACACATGGTACCCGCTCGCACGTGCGGCGGGCGTCATGGCCTGCAAGTCTCTGCTGTTTCTAACAGCAGAGACTTGCGGGTACTTACCGCCATCGGCGGCGTCTTCATAGGCCTTTAGTTGTGATCACTGCATCTAGTTGCGTCTAAACCCAGAAGCGTTCGCTTCCGGGTGGTGTACAGACGCCCCGTGTGGCCAATCGGGGTGTCTGTACACGATCTGAAAGCTGTAAACCTCGCTGATGAGGTTTACAGCTTTCAAAGTGCAATTCTTATTCTGGCCACTCGATGGCAGGCCAGGATAAGAAATGAGCAAATTCGGCTATTAATTCAAAATTAAAAAGCCCTGATTGCTCATAAAGAAAAAATAAAAAACACAATCTATTTGTTCATATTTGAGCTTTAAAATAATCACAAAAAATGTAAAAAAATATAAGTTTAAATCACCCCCCTTTCCGTATAATTAAAAAAATAAATGCCTAAATAACAATAAGTATAGACATCATGGGTATCACTGTGACCGAAAACGCCCGTACTTTTAAAATATATTAAAAAAAATTCCAATACGGAGAATTGTGTGGCGGAAAAAAACGTCAAAATGGCGATTCGCTGTTTTTTGTCGCGCTTTTTTTTTTTTTTTTTTTTCAAAAAGTCATACACACCCCAGAATGGTATCAATAAAAACTTCAGATTGCCCCGCAAAAAATGAGCCCCCATACAGCTCTGTACACATAAATACCAAAAAGTTATAGGGGTCAAGATATGACAAAATAATTAGAAAGTTGGACTTTTTTTTATCACTATCAAAACGCAGGAAAACTATACATATTAGGTATTGCCGGATTCGTACTGACCAGTAGAATGAAAGTAACTGGTCAGTTTTAATGAACATCGAACGCTGTAAATTAAAAAAAAAAAAAAAACGTTAGAACTGTAGCGGAATAGCGTTTTTTTGCAATTTCACCCGATTTGGAATTTTTTTCCCGCTTCCCACTACACCATATGCAATATTAAATGGTGGCGTTGGAAAGTACAACTTGTCCAGCAAAAAACAAGCCCTCATACAGCTATGTGAACAGAAAAATAAAACCGTTATGGCTGTTTGAAGGCAGGGAGTGCAAAACGAAAACGCAAAGCTGAGAAAACTTTCGGTACCGAAAGGGTTAACAAGGTGGAATTGATTTAACTTTGTTTTCTAAAGTGGTCCAGCCATCTTTGTACTGACTAGAGTAGTGCAGACTGAGCCAGAGTTGGATCATTGTGTTTGGCTCTGAAAAATGAGGGACAGGAGTAAATGGGGAAGAGTCTGTTTAGAGAACAGAAGCATGCCTAAAAAAAGTGTTAAGGCATTAATCTGTATTCTGTGGTGGATGGACAACCAGTGAAGTTTTTCATGCTGCACCGTTGTTGGCTCCAGTGAAGCTACATGTGTGACAAAAATCCCTTCTGTTGCTACATTGGCTAAATACGGTGGAAAGATGCTACAAATGCAATTAAAACAATACAGACCAGTAATCTCCAATAATTGTTCCCATTTTATTTTTAGCATGGGTGGATATTCTCCTCTGAAGATGCTGCAACCAGATTAAATCTCCTTAACAGATCTGCGCTGAAATCGGTTCAAGCACAAGCCAAATCTGTATTTCACACCCCAACTTCTTGTGGGTTTTTGACACCAAAAGGCACTGCACCCATTCCTCAGTCTGCAAGCAAACAACAAGAATATGTTAAGGTTAGTCTATCTTCATATTGCCTGGAAATTCAGTTTCTTTTCTTTTGGTTGAGTTCTCGCACAAAAAAGACGAGACAAAGTTCACACACAACTATCTGTCAGACTGCAACAACTCCTGAGATGGTCTCCTACAAGTGTAGCTGAGACAACAAGCTTCTATGCCAGATACAGGATGTCCACTCTCTGACACAAAATGCACCAAGAAGGAGTTGTAATCAAATAAAACTCCCTTAAATTGCTTGTCTCGCCTCCCTGGGGGGTGCATTACCTACTAATGACTGGTGGCGCTGGAACGCTGTAATTCCATCCCCCCCCCTCCCGGCCTGTGCACCCATGCTCATAGCAGCCTTGGTGGACTCAACAGGATGATGGCGACTTGGGTGCCGTACTGTGGTAGATTGGTTTGCTTTCACAGCGTAACAGAGATGAGCAGTTTATAAAAACATGGAAGATTAGAAGAAGTAAGAACAGGAGGCATTATGGTGACAGAGTATATTGATAAGTTGTATTAGGTTATTACTCAACTAAAGTGTTTATTTTATGAGACGAGACAACCCCTGTAAGGGCCAACAGGTTTTTGTTTGTTTGGTTTTTTTTTTTTTTCCTCCCTGCCTTCTTGGAGCCATAATTTTTTTTTTATTTTTCCACTTGCATAGCTGTTTGAGCCGTACAGTTGTAGGATTCTTTCAGACATTGTGGTGTTCTTTTGTAGTGAATAGGATTTTTAAAATGCTCATTCCTACAATTCAGGCAGAAAACTGTTCACTTTTTTTGACACAGGTTTTCCACTTTACATGTGCAGCACCTGTCCTGACCTTCCAGCAATGCTGGGGTCACATAGCATTATATTGATTTTATGAGGCTGTGTAACCCTAGCAGTTCTATGCAGTATTATGTCAGTTTTATCCAGTATATTCCAGACCTCTAAGGGTTACATAGCATCATAAATCAATATAATGCTATGTGACCCCAGCAGTGCTGGAAGTTCAGGACGGGAGCTGCGCTGCAAGTCCAGACCGTGACGCCGCTCGTCTGAAAGGGGCCTAAGAGTAACTGCTTTTTTTTTTTTTTTTTTTTTTTTCCCCCACACAAAAATCTATATCCTGTGCAAAATAACACAGTACCATCAGTGAATGAGGGTTGTCAAATCTCATGTACACTATGTATTATTTTTTTTTTTTTTTTTTTTTTTTTTTTTTTTTTTTTTACCTGTGGAAACTGCCCTGCCGTGCAGATTATGAAATTAGCAGCTTGTGAATTGTACAATTCTGCATCTTCTGTAGAGTGGTTTTCACCATAGACATCAATGGAGTTGTCACAAACAGAAAATCAATGCATAAATCTGCAACCAAAAGTGCCCCAAAACCACAATAGGGCGGGCTTCATGTAGACCATCTGCATTGCGCGCAGTTGTTCTAATAACTTTTTATAACCACATGCAGAATTCATACAGTAGTTATGCATTTATTTTGATGTATTATCTGCTGTCTACCCATGTTGCAATTATAAATCTTTAGGGAATATTCATAGACATATATTTGTTTGAGTTTTTATGTCCTGACCAACACAATTCAAGGGTCTCCGCAAGTTACAAATTTATTTTGTGCCAACCACTGCAACGTGAAACTGTAATCTTATCATAAAGAAATGGACTAAAAATCTTTGACATGGCAAAGCAACATTAACAAAAATAGGCAAAAAAAAAAAATAAAAAATAAATTTTCTATGCTAAATAAAGAAATCTCTTCTATGTCATTACAAAACAGGATAACATTAAATCCACCTCATCTGGTGTCCAACTCTACAATACTGTACCTGAGGTCTTCATAGACAGCCAGCTGATGGACGCACTTCAGTGGTGGTGTCCACGGTGTGGCTCTACCTAGCCTTCAGTATTATACACTGATTTACTAGTCCGATGCCCATGATTGGTTGGATCATGCACCACAGATTATTCCAGTTTGTGGTATTGTCAGATAAATATGGCTTATATAATTATATAATTTTTTTTTTTAAATATAAATATAATTTGAATAGTCAGTCACTTCACTGTTCTGATGCTTCAGGGTCCTCTGCTGGTCTCTACTTCCTAATCCCACTTGATACAGGGAATCTAGCTGAATGGTCACATTTTCCTCTTCCAAGATGGGCCAGGAAATGGAGACCAGTAGGGACACAGGAATTGTAGAGAAGAAGCCGGGGGGGGGGAGGGAGGGAGAATCAGTAAAGTCAGTACAACTTAAAGGATTGTCTCATCTTGCCAGGAAATGACAGTGCTCCAGCGCTCTCTCTGATTCAGTAGCTCCCATTTTGATGCATGAGCGCTACTGAAACGGCGAGCGCCGGAGCACTCTGTCTGACTGGCTGGTGGTGAGGATTGTGTCTCCTCTCGCCTTTAGTAACGGCTAGATGGGTCAACCCCTTTAATTTCTTTATGCTATTTTTACTCTTAAAAAAAAAAAAAAAAAAAGTTACTGGCTGGACAACCCCTTTAAAGGGAGTCTGTCACCTCATTTTCACTTATATAACGAAGAGCACTGCCCACAGAAGATTGCAGACACATCCCAGACATACCTGTGTGCACTGTGTGTCTGTATTACATGTCACATCCCAGACATACCTGTGTGCACTGTGTGTCTGTATTACAGGTCCAGGAAAAGCACTTTTATTCTGCAGGAAAACCGCTCCCAAGTGCCCGGCTGAAAGTGAAAGTAAAAACAGCTTTCACTCCCGACTCGATTTTTAACAGCTATATCTTCTGATATACTGGATATAATGCTGTGATTTTGGTATTATTTGAAAGCTTGGAATGTCAGCTTTTAAAGAAGGTCAATTTTTCTATCTGCTACCAGTCCCAAGATATGAGCAGCTAAAGCTGCCCTCCCCTCTTCAGTCTGGTTTGCTGCAGCAGAGCCGGGCACTTGGGAACTGTTTTCCTGCAGAATAAAAGTGCTTTTTCTGGACATGTAATACAGACACACAGTGCACACAGGTATGTCTGGGATATGACATGTAATACAGACACACAGTGCACACAGGTATGTCTGGGATGTGACATGTAATACACACACAGTGCACACAGGTATGTCTGGGATGTGACATGTAATACAGACACACAGTGCACACAGGTATATCTGGGATGGGACATGTAATACAGACACACAGTGCACACAGGTATGTCTGGGATGTGTCATGTAATACAGACACACAGTGCACACAGGTATGTCTGGGATGTGACATGTAATATACACACAGTACACACAGGTATGTCTGGGATGTGACATATAATACAGACACACAGTGCACACAGGTATATCTGGGATGTGACATGTAATATACACACAGTACACACAGGTATATCTGGGATGGGACATGTAATACAGACACACAGTGCACACAGGTATGTCTGGGATGTGACATGTAATACACACACACAGTGCACACAGGTATGTCTGGGATGTGACATGTAATACAGACACACAGTGCACATAGGTATGTCTGGGATGTGTCTGCAATCTTCTGTGGGGCAGTGCTCTTAGTTATATAGGTGAAAAACAGGTGACAGACTCCCTTTAAGTTACAATGGCCTGGTACAAGTGTGACACATGGTCTATCCTGAGGCATAATGAGTGACTAGCAGAATTTTTTGGTTATTTACAAGCATACATTTAATGTGCCATTTATTTTTCATAAGCACTTGAGAATTAAATATTGTCTCTGCAGATTGCCAAAACCTTATTCTCAGATGAAGCTTTGAAACCGTGCCCCCAGTGCCAGTATCCTGCAAAGTACCAGCCCCTGAAGAAGCGAGGCAAGTGCACTAAAAAAGACTGCGGCTTTGACTTCTGCGTCCTTTGCTTATGTGCTTTTCACGGCTCTAAGGAATGTAGCGGTGGATCAGGAAAGCGTGTGCGCAAAAAAGATGTAGTCCCTGGAAGTGCCCAGAGCAAGCACAACCTGAAAAGGCTCTGATCTTTTTTCTCCTATTAGTTTCTTGTCTGGGCAGTTTTAAGCCTTCTTTTTTTATTTTGTCTAACAATGTTTGCCTTTTTTGCACGTCTCCGTGGCTGATATATGGATTACAGAGTTGTGGCTCTGGAGGTTACCACATTACAGGGCAAATGGATTGCAATGCCGGAAATGTGTTGCAGTTGTAGCACTTATTGCCACTGTTTTACATCTAGTGTTAGACAGGCTTGTGATGTTCATATGACTTCATGTTTTATATTGTATATATGTTATCTTTATCTACAAATGTTTTTGTAACTTATTTTTTAAATTTATTGTCACTTTTTTTTCTTACAGTTTTTAAATAAAATTTTAAGACCTTAAACTTTATTTTAATGTGACCTGCATTTGGAATCTTTACAATATTAAATTCTTTAGGTTTCTTTGTTGCTGCTTTATTTCACACATTATTCACCTTTCATGGGTCCAGACATTATGAAATAAGTAGCCCGGTTATATAGGGCATAGTCCAGGGATGTAAGATCGCTTACTACTTTGTCTGGGTGCCGCTTCGTTCGCCCGCTATGCCCCTGTTCACTTCCCCCCGCCTGGTATGCTAATGAATAGCATCGGTACAGGGAGGAGGAGACGGCCATGTTTCTCAATGGGCATCTTCTTCTCCCTGGCTGTAGCGCAGTCCAATCACAGCAGTGTCATATCCAGGGAGAAAAAAAAACTTGCACTCTCCCTGGCTGTGATTGGACCGTTCTGATTCGTTCAAGGACACCAGACAGAACTTATTAAAGGGAGTTTAATATGACAGTCACAATGTGTGTATATGTAAAATATATATATATATATATATATATATATATATATATATATATATATATATATATATATATATATATATTATACACACACACACACACACACACACACACACACACCAGGGCTGTGGAGTCGGTATAAAATGGACCGACTCCGACTCCTAAAATATATAATGAATTTAGAAATATAATAGATGGTGGCTCACCTCTGTTCAAACGATGGAGTCGGAGGTGCGACTATCCTGTGACTATACCCGTAGTCACTGTGTAAAGGGATATTTGAATTATAGATTTGGATGTGCACACTTCTTATCTGTTTTGCATGGGTAGGATACGTGAATAATGGTTAAATGTAATGATTAGGTGGTGAATGTACACAACAATAAGTATATTCATGCGTGTGTCATATACCATTAGATAAATAAAGGTCTAAATAATGAATTTACCAATATATAATGCTATTTATTTGAAAAATAGATAAAATACGATTATAGAAAGATTATGCATAAAAATGAGAAATAAATGTAAAAATTATATATATATAAAAGGGGAATATAAAGGATTAATGTAAAAAATATATAATATAAAAACAAAAACAAAATAGAATAGCAAAAATTACCATAAGAGTCAATGTCCAAAAACTTGTTGGAGCTCAGCTGGCTTTATAATTTGAGCATGCATAAATGTAAAACGCTTTTTGTACGTTACCAGTGTGGTGTTTTCAAGCGATATATTTCTCTATACTTGCTCTAAGATAATGAGCCCCTTTGGTAGTAGGATCCTTATTCCAGGGTCTGTTTCCAAATGTTAACAGGGTACAGTCTATTAGTGATGGTTTTAGTAGAGATGAGCAGTGAGGCTTCAATTGCGGCCTCCGTGGCGTCCCACGTGGGCGCGAGCCTCTTGAATGGAAAATGCTGATTCAGCGTTCTCGCTGGCCGCGCTGTAAAGGTAGGAGCTGTTGCCGCCGCTCCGCTTGAGAAGAAGCGCTGTATCAGCAACAGCTGATAATTCTCCGTCGGGTGAAGTCTTGCCGGCTATATAGGTGTGACGGCCGCCCGATACTCTGTAGAAGAAGTTTGGCGGCTTAGGCTTGATCTGTATGTGGTACCTCGGTTATTAGAGAATATTGGCAGAGTTGTTCAGTTGCTGCTTGCAGATATATTCTCTATAGGGGCGTCAGGAATTATTCTTAGTACGCGCAATACGTCTCTCCTTTTTAGGTCCTAGTTTACCAAACGCGTTTCGGGGCTCTAATGCCCCTTCCTCAGTGGAAGTACCACTGAGGAAGGGGCATTAGAGCCCCGAAACGCGTTTGGTAAACTAGGACCTAAAAAGGAGAGACGTATTGCGCGTACTAAGAATAATTCCTGACGCCCCTATAGAGAATATATCTGCAAGCAGCAACTGAACAACTCTGCCAATATTCTCTAATAACCGAGGTACCACATACAGATCAAGCCTAAGCCGCCAAACTTCTTCTACAGAGTATCGGGCGGCCGTCACACCTATATAGCCGGCAAGACTTCACCCGACGGAGAATTATCAGCTGTTGCTGTTGCCGCCGCTCCGCTTGAGAAGAAGCGCTGTAACAGCTCCTACCTTTACAGCGCGGCCAGCGAGAACGCTGAATCAGCATTTTCCATTCAAGAGGCTCGCGCCCACGTGGGACGCCACGGAGGCCGCAATTGAAGCCTCACTGCTCATCTCTACTAAAACCATCACTAATAGACTGTACCCTGTTAACATTTGGAAACAGACCCTGGAATAAGGATCCTACTACCAAAGGGGCTCATTATCTTAGAGCAAGTATAGAGAAATATATCGCTTGAAAACACCACACTGGTAACGTACAAAAAGCGTTTTACATTTATGCATGCTCAAATTATAAAGCCAGCTGAGCTCCAACAAGTTTTTGGACATTGACTCTTATGGTAATTTTTGCTATTCTATTTTGTTTTTGTTTTTATATTATATATTTTTTACATTAATCCTTTATATTCCCCTTTTATATATATATAATTTTTACATTTATTTCTCATTTTTATGCATAATCTTTCTATAATCGTATTTTATCTATTTTTCAAATAAATAGCATTATATATTGGTAAATTCATTATTTAGACCTTTATTTATCTAATGGTATATGACACACGCATGAATATACTTATTGTTGTGTACATTCACCACCTAATCATTACATTTAACCATTATTCACGTATCCTACCCATGCAAAACAGATAAGAAGTGTGCACATCCAAATCTATAATTCAAATATAATGAATTTAGTTCAGTGCTGAATATATTTTTATAAGAATTTGTGAAATGATGAAATGTCCTATAAATGTCTGTTCTATTCCTGATCTAAGGATTTAGGCTTTTAGTTGAGATGACTGTGTACTGCCCTTTATGTCCAGTGCATGTTCTCTCTGTATGCTTTATGTTTCCTCTGAGCTCATGTTTGGAGAGGTTAGCTGCTCTCATGGCTTCTATCTGCTGATGTAAAACACCTAGAGCCTTATGTATGAAAACTGTCTAGGTGTAGAAGTTTCTTTGTTGTCCATAGCAACCAATCAGAGCTCCCCTTTCATTTCATATAGTGCTCTGGAGAAATGAAAGGGGAGCTCTGATTGGTTGCTATGGGCAACAAAAAAGTTTTAGACCTAGGGGGGGGGGGGGGTTAGGGGAGGCGATGCTCCGGGCCCAATACTTCTGGGGGGGCCCAGCAGGGATGGCCTTAGTACAATCAGGCGAATACAAGTGAGCGCTTCCATTATGGAGTCTGATGGGGGCACATTAAGCCGATCTGAGGTCTGATGGGGGCACATTCTGCTGATCTGAGGTCTGATGGGGGTACATTCTGCTGATCTGAGGTCTGATGGGGGTACATTCTGCTGATCTGAGGTCTGATGGGGGTACATTCTGCTGATCTGAGGTCTGATGGGGGCACATTCTGCTGATCTGAGGTCTGATGGGGGTACATTCTGCTGATCTGAGGTCTGATGGGGGCACATTCTGCTGATCTGAGGTCTGATGGGGGCACATTCTGCTGATCTGAGGTCTGATGGGGGCACAATACGCCTATCTGAGGTCTGATGGGGGCAGATTAAGCCGATCTGAGGTCTGATGGGGGAACATTCTGCTGATCTGAGGTCTGATGGGGGCACATTCTATTGATCTGAGGTCTGATGGGGGCACATTCTATTGATCTGAGGTCTGATGGGGGTACATTCTGCTGATCTGAGGTCTGATGGGGGTACATTCTGCTGATCTGAGGTCTGATGGGGGTACATTCTGCTGATCTGAGGTCTGATGGGGGTACATTCTGCTGATCTGAGGTCTGATGGGGGTACATTCTGCTGATCTGAGGTCTGATGGGGGTACATTCTGCTGATCTGAGGTCTGATGGGGGAACATTCTGCTGATCTGAGGTCTGATGGGGGCACATTCTGCTGATCTGAGGTCTGATGGGGGCACATTAAGCCGATCTGAGGTCTGATGGGGGAACATTCTGCTGATCTGAGGTCTAATGGGGGCACATTCTATTGATCTGAGGTCTGATGGGGGCACATTCTGCTGATCTGAGGTCTGATGGGGGCACATTCTGCTGATCTGAGGTCTGATGGGGGCACAATACACTAATCTGAGGTCTGATGGGGGCACATTCTGCTGATCTGAGGTCTGATGGGGGCACATTCTGCTGATCTGAGGTCTGATGGGGGCAGATTAAGCCGATCTGAGGTCTGATGGGGGCACAATACGCTGATCTGAGGTCTGATGGGGGCACAGTACGCTGATCTGAGGTCTGATGGGGGCACATTAAGCCGATCTGTGGTCTGATGGGGGCAAGGGACTGTTAGTTTAGTGATGTAAAAGCTGGGGACAGGTTTCCTTTAACATAGGAGTCCCCTTGTTTTTTACTCCTATATTTTACTGCATTATGTGGTAGAGTATTTAGAGTAGGGTATGTAGAAAGTCTATTGTACTGTACTTAACAGCATAGATGATCTAGCCAGGGGCGTAGCTAAAGGCTCATGGGCCCTGGTGCAAGAGTTCAGCTTGGGCCCCCTTTCCCTCAGTGCTCTGTGTGTCTTCTTATGTGGTCCAAGGGTCTTTGGGCCCCCTCAGGCTCCTGGGCCCGGAAGCGACTGCTACCTCTGCACCCCCTATAGCTACGCCCCTGGATCTAGCAGTTTATATAGTCATCTTGCTAATACAGTATTATAACCACAACTAGTAGTATGTGCCTGTGAAGTTGGAAACGTGCGTTTGGGAAGCCAATAAGTGGGGGGCCAAGTATGTTTCGCCCCCCCCCCCCCCCCCCCCCCATGTGCTGAACCTCTAGCTACACCTCTGATCAGGCCCTTAGTGAGCTGTACCCAGAGAAGCCTGATAGATTACAAACTGTTTTTGTCATGACTTATCTGTACTATTGATTTTATGCAAATTTGTTTAAAGTTATCACTTAAACATGCTCCATGTATGAGGGAGTAGGAGTCGGGCTGAGGGGAAATTGAGGAGTTGAAGTCGGGGCTTTGGCTTACCGACTCCACAGCCCTGACACACACACACACACACACACACACACAAGTTTCATAAACTCTTCCTGTCGTAGCCAGTTTTCACCTTCTTGACTCTGCCTAATTTTGCAAATCTTAAACGTCACTTCATGTGACATTTTATTTTAAGACCAATAGTGATACCTCACAAAATAGTTAATATTCACCAGATGTATACTTGATTTTGGCATTTTGTAAATTTTTTTTAAAGAACGTTCAAAGGCTTAGGATTCTTGAAGTAATTTTTCAAACTTCTAAAAATGACCTTTTTAAGTACCAATACAGTTCTGAAGTCACAGGGGCTTTCATAATAGAAACCACCCATAACTTACCCCATTTTAGATTCTGCACCCCTCAAGTTATTAAAAACTGAATTTAAAAACTTTAACCCTTTAGGTGTTCCAGAGGAGTAAAAGCAAAATGGAGGAAATGGAGGTTATACGTTTGTGTGCATGATGCCTTGCTCTGATTCTGCAGAATCATCTCATGTGGCTCTAGTTTGCTAGTTTTTAATTGCTGTTAAAAATGGCAATGAAAAACTGAATTTTGTGTTGTGGTTTTTTTTTTTTTTTAATTTTGTTTAATAAAAACCCAACCCCTGCAATGTTCTCAGTATACATAATGGCCCCCAGCAGTAATAATGTCACAGGTGTTTTATATGGGTGAATGGATTACAACTGTGTCATAATAATGGAAACAACAAAAATGGAAACAAAAAAACTTGTGCATTTTCCTCTGAATATGGGAATTCACGATATGTAGTTGTAAACTGCTGTATGGGCACACCACAGGGCTCAAACAGGAAGGAGAATCATTTGTCTTTGAGAGAAAATTTTTGCTCAAATGGTTTTCGAGTGCTATGTTGTGTTTGCAGTGATCTTGAGATACCTGTACAACTGTCCAAGAAGTGACCTCATTTTCAAAACTGCACCGCTGAAGGAATTTATCTAAGAGCTCATGCACACAACCATGGTTTTAGTCCACATCTGATCTGAATCTTTTGTGGACCCATTTGTTTCAATGGAGCTGCAAAAGATGCAGACAGCCAACCTTGTGCTGTCCACGTGTGTGCGTCCATTCCACAGCCCCCCCCCCCAAAAATAGTACACATCTAGAGATGAGCGAGCAGTGCTCGTTACGAGCACTGTAACGCTTGGGTCCCGTGTGAAATGCCCGCAGGCATTGCGGATCCGTCCTCATCTGCATGTAAGTCAATGAGGACGGATCGTTTGGTATGACACTCATACCAAACGGTTCCGTCCTCACCCGTCTTAAAGTCAGTGGGGACGGAACCGTTTGGAGGCTCCATCTGTGCTATGGGGCTTGATATCTGCGATTTTATTGTGGTTTTATAGCTATTGATGTTCTCTTCATACCATACATAATACTATATACAATCATATAGATATTTCTTCCTATATTCTCCCAACGTAATCCACTATTTTTCTTGTACCATTTTTACAAAAGAAATTAAATAAAATACAATAAGATGAAATAAACAGTGTCTCCTGAATAATCTAAAAAACCAATGCATAATCCCTCTGTATGCATCTTGCGGTTATGATGCGTTTTTTCATATTTGCTGCGCTATTGTGCAAGAAAATGGTAAATAATTACTTCTTATGTTTCAGAGATATCAAATACTTCAGATTTATTTGATTCTATTCTTGCCCATACTGTTGTGTATCTAGGGACGGCCTACCGCCAAGGGAAGATCGGGGTGCTGATAAAACAGCCAGACCCCGATGTCCCGTCAGCTGGAGGCCGACCCTATAAAAATCCAAAGATCTCGAGTTCGGAATTTAAACCTCCAGGTATGAGTGTATCGAAGTCGAAATGTGAAACATGTATGGGCGGTATCACTGTTTTGTGGCTTGCAAAAACAGCTATGGATGAGTGCGCATGAGCCCTAAAGGTGTAGTGAGCGTTTTGACCCACTGAATTTATTAGAATTGGGCCATGAGAAAAAAAAATGTTTTCAATTATATGTTGCTTTAATCCCAAATATTTCATTTTCACAAGGGGTAAGCAGAGAAAGCATCCCATAACTTGTTGTGCATTTTCTCCAGAAGACTGGAACTTCCCATATGTGGTGATAAACTGCAGTATGGGCACACTGCAGGGCTCTGAAGGAAAGGAACGCTGTTTGGCCTTTGGAGGGCAAATTTAGCTGAAATGGTTTTTGGGCACCATGTCACATTTGGAGAGACTGAGGTACCCTACAGTGGGAAACCCCAGCAAGTGACCCCATTTTGGAAACTACACCCCTCAAGGACTTTACCGAGGGGATATAGTGAGCACTGTGACCCAACAGCCGTTTTTATAGAGTTTCGAAACGCTTGGCTGTAAAAAGGAAGAATTTAAATCTTTTCCAATAACATGTTGCATTTTCACAAGGGGTAAAAGCACCCCACAATTTTTGCGCTCCCCCCCCCCCCCCCATTGACACCATTATCAGTGGGGTTTGTCATCTGCTGTTGTTTTCTGTTATACGATGGATCTGGCCATTCCATCATGGTTTCCATTATAATCATGAGACTCGTATAACTGAGCACTAATCAATCTTTAAAGAAAATGGAGACCGCTCTTGTAGGTTCATTGTCCTTACTGAGTCCTGATCTAGTTACAGTGGTAATAACATGTTTCCAGAATACATTGACTCAAATGACACTGTGTACGACGTCTGACATTTACAATGTTCCCTGTCACAAGGTAATAAATTGCCATACTACTGTATACTCTTGTATAGATTGGTTGTTCTCATAAAAAAGCTCCTATTACACTGTAGGAATACACTTCACAGGCTTTAATGTCTTGGTCAGGACGTTCAGAGGCATAAAGAAAGTCTAATCCAAGTTCATTTGTGAAGCACATAAGGCCTCATGCACATTACCATATCCATTTTGCGGTCTGATAGTCACTATCCGCAGAATGTGGATGCTGTCCGTGTTGCATCTGGATTTTTGAGGACTCATTGACTTCAAAGGGTCCGCGACATATGAACATATGAGCACACGCATCATCTGTACGGATCCATTGAAGTCAATGGGTCTGCAATTAAAATGCAGATGCATCCGTATTTTGCAGAGCCACGATTTGCAGACTGCAAAATGGTTACGGTTGTATGCTTGAGGACTAAGATGTGTTGCATGACTACAATATTGAGTGCTTTATGGGAAGGCTTTCCAGCCCAAGTTGCATGCCCTTTAGGCCTCATGCACACGACCATATTTTCAGTCCTTGTCCGATATGCATTTTTTGCGGATCAGATGGGGACTTCATTTCAATGGGGCCAAAAAAGATGTGACTAGCACACTGTGTGCTTTCCGAAACCTTATGTCCATTTTGCTGGCCCCCCAAAAAAAAAGATAGGACATGTCTTATGCTTATGCTTTCTGCAGTGTCTGGATTGACTGCAGATTTTCTGCACACAGTCCCACTGTGAAAAATCCTAAGCATATCCACCATACCTTAACCCCTTCACGTCAGCCATACGGCTATATACGTCCTATCTGCACATACCCCGTGCAGATAGCACGTGTATAGACGTCATGGCAGCTCTTTAATCCAAGCGCTGCAAAACGCTTGGATTAAAGCTTCTGCCCCTGCACTGCTGCTGTCAGGGACAGCATACAGTCCAGTAATGCCGGCAAGGGACCAATCAGAGTGGTCCCTTGCCGGTGATCGATCTGATTGGTTAGTCTGTGCAGACTAACCAATCGGATCGCGGCAGTGTACAAGTCCCGGTTTCAGGCTGTGATCTGCACTCTGCAGATCACAGCCTGAAATCAGGTAATGTGTTCTTTGTGCCCCATCCATCATCTGTGCCCCCCTGCTTTGGCTGTGGGCAGATGGGCGGGCGGGGGGGGGGAGATTCGCAATGTGCGGGCGGCTGCCGCAAGTGCCGCCCGCAATGATTTATCAGGATGGCCGAGCTTATGCAAGCAGAGTATCAGCATACAGCTGATACTCTGCTTGAAACTGCTGACATCGGTGCTAGCACCGATGTCAGCAGTTTAACCCCTTCCATGCCGCGGTCCGTAGGGACCGCTGTATGGAAGGGGTTAACAGGGAGGGAGCGCTCCCTCCCTCTCCCATCGGCGCTGTGGTGCGCTGGCGGCGCCGGTGGTGTGGGCAGATGAGAGGGAGGAAGCTCCCTCTCCCTTCTATCGGGACGCTGCTCTGCTGTGGCAGCGTCCCGATGGTTACCATGGCAACCAGACGCTTTCGTCTGGCTTGCCATGGAAGCCTGTTCAAGCTCCTGCTAAAGGCAGGAGCTTGAACAGGCTATAAGAAAATACACTGCAGTACACTATACAGTGTACTGCAGTGTATTGTAAAATACCAGACCCACTGGTTCTTGAAGAACCAAGTGGATCTGAGTCAAGAAAGTGGAAAAAAAAAAAAAAAAAAGTTAAAAAAAAAGTTAAAAAAAATTGATTAAAAATAAAAAAAACACACAATACATAAACATGTTAGGTATCGCCACATCCGTAATAACCCGCTCTATAAAAATATTACATGAGATGGCCCCCCAGGCGAATGCTGTAAAAAAAAAATAAAAAAAACTATGCCAAAATAGCCATTTTTTTTCCCTATTCCCTCACAAAAAGTGTAATAGCAGGCGATCAAAAAGGCGTAATTACCCCAAAATGGTATCAATTCAACCGTCATCTTGTCCCGCAAAAACTGTACCCTACCTGAGACAATCGCCTGAAAACTGAAAAAAATATGGCTCTCTGAAAATGGCAACACAAAAAAAAATATTTTATTCTGTTCAAAATGCATCTAATGTGTAAAACTTTCCAACAATAAAAAAGTTGGACATATTGGGTATCGCTGCGTCCGTAACAACCTGCTCTATAAAAATATTACATGAGATGGCCCCCCAGGCGAATGCTGTAAAAATTTTTTTTTAAAAACTATGCCAAAATAGCCATTTTTTCCCCTCTTCCCTCACAAAAAGTGTAATAGCAGGCGATCAAAAAGGCGTAATTACCCCAAAATGGTATCAATTCAACCGTCATCCTGTCCCGCAAAAACTGTACCCTACCTGAGACAATCGCCTGAAAACTGAAAAAAATATGGCTCTCTGAAAATGGCAACACAAAAAAAAATATTTTATTCTGTTCAAAATGCATCTAATGTGTAAAACTTTCCAACAATAAAAAGTTGGACATATTGGGTATCGCTGCGTCCGTAACAACCTGCTCTATAAAAATATTACATGAGATGGCCCCCCCAGGCGAATTCTGTAAAAAAATTTTTAAAAAAACTATGCCAAAATAGCCATTTTTTTCCCTCTTCCCTCACAAAAAGTGTAATAGTAGGCGATCAAAAAGGCGTATTTACCCCAAAATGGTACCAATGAAAACCTCACCTCATCCTGCAAAAAATGAGCCCCCACATAAGACAATAACTCAAAAAAATAAAAATCAATGGCTCCCGCAAACCACTCCATCAAAATCTGTGTTGTAAAATCCATATGGCGCTCCTTCTGTTCTGAGTCCTGCCATGTGCCCCCACAGCAGTTTACCACCACATATGGGGTGTTGCCGTATTCAGGAGAAAATGGGTAACAAATTATGGGGGGGCTTTTCTCCTGTTACCCCTTATGCAAATAAAAAAATTGGGGCTAAAGCAACATTTTATTGGAAGAAAAAAAATGTTCATTTTCACAGCCAAGTGTTTCCAAATTCCGTAAAATGCTTAGGGGGTCAAAGTGGTCAGTACCCCCCTTAATATATTCTTTGAAGGGTGTAGTTTCCAAAATGGGGTCACTTTATGAGGGTTTCCACTGTAGGGGTACGTCAGGGTCTCTCAATTACAAAATGGTGCCTAAAAACTATTCTAGCAAATTTTGCCTCCAAAATCCGTATGGCGCTCCTTTCCTTCTGACCACTGCCACAAACCCATAGAGACGTTTACCACCACATATGGGGTATTTCTGTAAACTGCAGAATCAGAGGAATGTATATTGAGGTTTAGTTTGCTGTTAACCCTTGCTGTGTTGCAAGAAAAAAAATGTTAACATGAATAATCTACGAAAAAAGTGAAATTTTGAAATTTCACCTCCATTTTCCATTAATTCTTGTGGAACACCTCAAGGGTTAACAAAGTTTGTAACAGCAGTTTTTTATAATTTGAGGGGTGTAGTTTCTAAAATGGGGTCATTTATGGTGGGTTTCATTATGTAAGCCCCTCAAAATCACTTTATATCTGCATTGGTGCTAAAAAAAAATGGTTTTGGAAAATTTGGTGAAAATTAGAAAAATGGCTTCTAAACTTCTAAGCCTCCTAACGTCCTAAAAAAGTAAAATGACGTTTACAAAATGATGCCAACATAAAGTAGACATATGGGGAATGTAAAATAATAACTATTTTTGGAGGTATTACGGTGTATTTTGAAAGTAGAGAAATTGAAATTTGCAAATTTTTCAGAATTTTTGGTAAATTTGGGATTTTTTCATAAATAAGGGTGAAATATATTGACTCAAATTTATGACTGTCATGAAGCACAATGTGTCACGAGAAAACAATCTCAGAATGGCCTGGATAAGTAAAAGCGTTCCAAAGTTATTACCACATAAAGTGACACATGTCAGAATTCAAAAATTTGGCCCAGACATTAAGGCCAAAATGGGCTCTGTCCTCAAGGGGTTAAAGGGGTTGTGCAGTGGGTAGTTACTGATGATCTACCCTCAGGATAGGTCATCAATATCAGATCCGCCGATCAGATGTTTGAAGAGAAGGCAGTGCTCATGGGAATGCTGCTTCCTCTTCAAGATTACACTGCGCGTCGCAGTGCTTGCACAGTAATTGCAACTGCTCGCTCTATTCAAGTGAATGGGACAAGCAGCTGTAATTACTCTGCACCACCTAGACCAAAGTGTAATCTAGAAGAGGAAGCAACACTTGCATGAGTTCCGCCCAGGGGTGCACCTAGCCTTTCTGCTGCCTGAGGGGAAAACGGAAACTGTGAACGCCCCCCCCTCCACAACAATTTCTTAACCTAACCCCTTTGCCCATGGCCCTTCCGCTGCCCCCCTCTTGCCCCTATCTGGTGCTGCCGGAGGCGATCACCTCACCTGTCCTCATTGGTGGTGCACCCCTGGTGCTGCCTCCTCTTCAAACAGCTGATCAGTGGGGGTGCAGGGAGTCGGACCCCTCAAGATCTAATATTGATGACCTGTCCTGAGGAGAGGTCATCAATATCTACCCAGTGCACAACCCCTTTAAGGGTGTTTCAGATGGGTGTTGTTTTCTTTTGGCTTCTGTCTGAGTTTGAACCATACAGCATCTGGACTGAACACTGACCAATTCAATTGAACGGATATCTTTACGTGAACGATTTTCTGTACGAACCATCGGCCCATAACGAGAGAATTGCAGCATGTTCTACCATTGTCTGTTTTTCGCAGAAGACTAACTTAGGATCTACAAAACACTGATCCTGGCCGAGTGCCACCATTTATAGTTTAACTTCTGTAGAAATGCCCTAACTTTTTTTTTTTTTCCCCACGCAGGGCCGGGGAGTGGATGCGAACAGTATGCAATGTAGGTTCTATTCCAGTTTCTGGTTTACAAAATGCTGCCTGTGTGAATGTTTCCTTGTGAAAGTGAACGTCCATCTTTAAACAACATCAATCAGTTGATACTTCTTTACAGTAGTCACAGCTCTTTTGTGATACAGACTTCTGATTCCTTTTCGCAGCCATAGAGACATGATAAAATTATATATGCAGCCACAAGAGGGAGCTAACTGCATACTGGATCCAATGTATAATCAGTATTCAGTAAGCACCACCTAAGGCAGCCAGAACATTCTGCAGGAGATTTGTAGGTCTGTATCAACTAAAGGAGCTCTGACAGCTATAAAGAAATTAATCGGCACAAGATTTTGGAGATATTTAGATTAGAGTTGAGCGAAGCGAGCTTCAGATGCTTCACCCAAAGTCACTTTGTTCAAAACTTCAGAATAATACTGTACGGAGATTCATCTTTATAACTGAATTAAAAAATGGTTTGGGAAATTTTGTTGAAAATTTGAAAAATAGCTTCTAAACGTCCTAGAAAAATAAAGCAGACATATGGGGAATGATGACTAAGAACTATTTTATGAGGAATTACTATCTTTTTAAAATTAGAAAAATGCAAATTTAAAAAAATTGTGATTTTTTTTTACAAATTTTTGGTAAATTTTGGATTATTTTATAAATAAAAGTGAAATATAGCGACTCAAATTTACGACAGTCATGAATTACAATGTGTCACAAGAAAACAATCTCAGAATGGCCTGGATAAGTAAAAGCGTTCCAAAGTTATTACCACATAGAGTGATACATGTCAGACTTAGGCCTCATGCACACGAACGTGTGCCGGCCATGCCCGTGCTGCGGGCCGCATACGGCGGGTCCGCAATAAACGGGCACCGGCCGTGTGCAGCCCGCATCATTGACCCATTCACTTCAATGGGTCCGCGATCCGGGAGATGCGGAGCGGAGGCACGGATCGGAACACCACGGAAGCACTACGGTGTGCTTCCGTGGTGTTTCTGGCCGTGCCTCCGCACCGCAAAAAAGTAGCGCAAGCACTAATTTTTTGCGGTGCGGACCCTCGGATGCGGATCGCGGATCCCATTCAAGTGAATGGGTCCACGATCCGCATGCGGTGGCCTCACGGTCAGTGCCCGTGCATTGCGGACCGCAGTTTGCGGTCCGCAGCACGGGCACGGCCGGCACACGTTCATGTGCATGAGGCCTTACAAAAATCGGCCTGGGATTAAGGCTAGGGCTACACCGCGACATGTCGCGCAACTACACAATGACAGTTGTCGTGCGACATTTTGTCGCACCAATGTCACGCAACAATTTTTATAATGGAAGTCTATGGTGTCGCACTGCGACATGCTGCGGCGCGGCAGTCGCAGAAAAACCCATCCTGGATGGACTTTTCTGCGACTGTCGTGTCGCAGTCGTGGCATGTCACAGTGCGACACCGTAGACTTCCATTATAAAAAATTGTCGCGCGACACTGATGCGACACAATGTCCTGCGACAACTGTCGTCATGTAGCCCTAGCCTTAAGGCTTGGTACTGAAGGGGTTAACTGAGCAAAGGACAGGCTGCAGATCCACCAGTTCTTCCTCTTCCACCACCAAAGATGGATGCTTCTCTGACTACCCGTGCATTGGCAGACCAATAGACTTCCAGCTTTTTACAGAATTGCTTTCAGACTGAGCAGCGATTGCCAATCTGAGGGCAGCACAAACTGTTTTGAACTACTGATACATCATGTGCCTTGAATGGTCTGAGAAGCAGCACGGCCATCTTGGGTGGTAGAATAGGATCCTGGGGATCTGCAGGCTCCAATGTTGAAAATGGGGGCACCAGGTAAGTGAACGCAGTTCATGTGAAATTTTTGCCTTGGACTGGCATAGCAAGCTGAACTTTAGTGCACCACGCTGTACATTTATGGCATGACTTCAAACTGCCACCGTTAACAGTGATAAGTAACGGTCTAGTAATGGCTGCTGTGATTAACAGCCGACCATCACTAACTGCCGGGTCATCAATCCCAGCTTTCCCGTACTGGCGATCGCTGTTATTAGTCACTCAAATGGTAAATAACAAATGTAGCAGGAAATAGGCCGGTTTTCTTCTGTGCCCGCGCTGTAACTACCCAGTTTCTGAGTGAGGCTATATGCGGAGCGCTGCGGAACACACGCCGGGCGGCCCCCGTATATTTGCGGGTCCGCAGTAATGTGCAATGGGTCGGCAAAAAATGCGGATGATATGCGGAATGCATCAATATGTCATCAGCATATCATCCACAATTGCGGATCCGTTTCCAGGAAATAGAAAGAAATACCCTACCAACATATATTCCTCCTTCCTTTTTTTTTTTGCGGAAAAACGGAACTGATGCGGATGTACAATTGATAAAAACTTTTTTTGAGGAAACACGGATCCGCAAAAAACGGACCAAAAATCTGGAAAAGAAAAATATGGATGTGTGAATGGAGCCTAAAAGTGTGATTTGTGCCATACCCAGCAGTTGGCACTTACTATGGGGCTGACAGATGTTTTGTGGGCAGAGCTACATTTGTAGCCAGATTTATCACTGTCACAAGTGTACTCCGGTCCCCTAGTGGGGTACGAACTGACAGAACTATTGTAATAAATATGACTATACTTCAGATGTAGAAATCACTATTTAATTCATGTGACACATTTAACAAACTGCCGTTCAACGTTTTAATTTGTTGCGAAAAACAATGGCTTCAAACCAGGGGTGCACCTAGCCTTTCTGCTGGCTGAGGGGAAAACTGAACAAGCTCCCCCCCAATGCCAATTTCTTAACGTAACCCGTTTGCCACAATGAAAACACTCTTTGCCCATAGTCCTTCGGCTGCCCCCCCCTCTTGCCCCTACCTGGTGCTGCCTGAGGCAATCGCCTCACCTGGCCTCATTGTTGGTGCACCCCTGCTTTAAACCAAGCAGACCCTCAAAAAAAAAAAAAAAAGTGGAAATATTCTCATCTTGATACATTAAGTCAGTCTAAGGGCTCGTTCACACACGAGTTTTCCATCAAGATGCAATGTGTGTTGTGAACAGGGGTGTAGCTATAGGGGGTGCAGAGGTAGCAGTCACTCCCGGGCCCAGGAGCCTGAGGGGGCCCCAAAGACCCTTGTGCCACATAAGAAGACACCGGTATTATAGAAAGTGCATGCTGGTCAAGTTACACCTCTGGCTGGAGGGAAGGGGTTAGGTCAAGAGTTTGGCATGGGGGTGTGGCCGTTTCAATTTTTGCTTCAGACAGCACGAAGGCTATGTGTTTCCCTGCCCCTGGCCACACAGCACTGAGGGAAGGGGGGCCCAAGCTGAACTCTTGCACCAGGGCCCATGAGCCTTTAGCTACGTCCCTGGTTGTGAACACAGACTAAATACTGACTTGTTCATTTCCATGGGTCTGTGCGCATGAGCATCTTTTTTCATGCATCATCATTGCGTTGAGGAAAAATCACAGCATGTTCTATATTGTGCTTTTTTTTTTTTTTACACCGACCTGGCCCATAGAAGTGAATGGGGCTTTTGTGTGAAAAATGGAAGTCATCCAGATGCAATGTGTTTTTTACTGATGGTTGCTAGGAGTTGTTGAGTGTTACTCTTCAGTTTTTCTTATCGTGTGTGAAAAACGCATGCAATCCGGATACAATCTGGATGGAAAAAAAAAAACGGATACACCAAATGAAATCGCAGAAAAAGCTAATTGAACTTACATGCAAAACCATCAGTTTCATCCTGAAGAGATCCTGACACAATCCATATCACGGGTGTGAAAGAGCCCCAAGGGTGCAGCACATGGTGCGGATTATGTGCACAGAATAGACAAATGTCATGTACGCTTTGCTTTTTTTCTTAGGTGTGGAAATTGACTGCTGAGCGTATTTTAAAATCTGAAACATGTCAATTGTTGCGTTCTTCTTGTATGAGATCTGCAGAAAAATGGCACCAAAAACACGATAAATAGTGTGGATTTATGTGCAATTCTGCATGAAAATCTGTACCATGTGCCAGTACGCTAAGGTCCAGTTCACACCGGGAGAAACTAAGGCCTCTTTCACACGGGCGTCACGGATTAGGTGTGGATGCGTTCCGGAAAATCCGCACGCATCCGCACCAATTTGCACGCAATCACAGTCAGTTTTGACTGAGATTGCATACGTTCGTTCAGTTTTTTCCGAGCGGGTGCGATGCGTATGGATGCATTTCGCACGTGCGTGAAAAAAAAAAAAAAAGAATGTTTACAAACAACATCTCTTAGCAACCATGCGTTTAAAATGCATTGCACCCGCACTTGTGTGCGGATGCAATGCGATTTTCACGCAGCCCCATTCTCTTCAAATGGGACCAGGGCTGCGTGCAAAACGCAGAATATAGAACATGCTGCGATTTGCACGCAACGGCGAACTCAGGCGTGAACAAATTTGCCCATGTGAAAAGCCCCATTGAAATGAATGGGTCAGGATTCAGTGCGGGTGCAATGCGTTCGCATCACGCATTGCACCCATGCGGAAATCTCGCCCGTGTGAAAGGGGCCTAAGACTGGTGTAAAAAAACCGGTCTTACTTATAGTAAATGTGGCCCACTGAGCTTTTAGCACTGATTTTGGAGCATTTCTCAAAACCGCCTCCCATTCATCTAAATGGGAACACGTGGGGAAAAAAAAAGCAGCAGCGTGCCCGGAATCTGCCCTGAATCTCCCATTGAAATGCATTGAAATGAATAGGAAGCAAAAAAAAACAAAACAGCTCCATACTTTTTTTTTTTTTTGCGGGGATCAGTGCCAAAAATCCCAGGCTGGTTTTGTATTGAAGTAAACGTCCATTGGATTTAAAAAAAAATAATGTATAAAAACCACAGATTGATCGTATCCTATAACTTTTGCATACCATTGAAGTTGTACACAATGTCTTTGAATGTATATGATGTGTATCTGCATTTGCAGGGCTTGGTCCTGATAAGTTTTTGTAATAACTTGTTTATTGCATTTGCTCAATAAAACGAATTTAAAAAAAAAAAAAAAAACCACAGATTCTCAAAATCCATGGTGTGAACATCATCCAGAATCAGCCACTGTGATAATTGTTAGTAAATCTGCCCCATTGTGCGGCTTCACCAGAGGCAGTATAATGTAATATTTCTACCCTATGTTGTTTAGGACAGTAGTGAACAGATTACATATACAGTGCAGTAATACAATGAAATCAATCAATGCCGGCGGTGGTACAGGGTGTTGGCATACTGCCTTCTCTTGCCCCTGATAAGAACCTTAATTCCAGACCCAGGAAACATTGTCCCCTAAGGCAAGGACAAAGCCTTTAACCTGCCCGGGCTAAGCCGTGTTTTCAGCCGGCGATGGGATGAGAGGAGGTCTTACCATTCATTACTATTGTGAACTCCATAGCAACCTTTAGTCACACACACACCCAGGACGAAGGCAAGCAGCACTCCAGTCACTGCGCTCCCTGCAGATCAATGGTTGTGTTTCCAGGTGCACCCTCCTGTCAGGACCCGGGCTATGCAGACAGACCCGTCAATCAACTCTCCTGAGGACTGAGCTCTGCCACCCACCATGGGGCACAAGAGGCTGGCGACGGGTAGGGAAGGATGCACTGTACTCATCAGCTGGTATCATGGGGGAGTGACAATGATTTCCTCTATAACCTCCTGTCTTCTTCTTGGACTTGATTGTAGAGAGAAATTTGCAAGTAGTGATCCATGGGTGCAGTATTATAATAATTTGGGGTTATATATTGTGCCATTCCTTCCCATACATTTATAGTTTAGTGAAAGTTATTATGAAGATTTAATTTAGCCAAATGATGGCAGTATAATTATAGATTTTGTGTAGCACTTCTCCTGACATGTGTTTTAGTAAGAGTTCTGGAGCATTTATTCTTATGATTCTATATCGTGCCATCCCCCAATTATTCCTGCTAGAAGTTTATGAATAAATGTATAACTGGGTTGGGGGTTGGGGGCGAGTCCCTACAGTCTAGCACTGTCCAATCGGTGCTGCCAGTGTCAGACTGTGCAGAGACACCCAGATGGACGCAGATACTTAAAATTCTAGCAGGATTAATAGAGGAAAAGCACAACATAGAGATGTATATGAAAATAATGCTCAAGAATTGTTATTGCATTGGGAGTGGTTGTAGTTAATAAACCAGGCAGGTCAGGAGATTTTTGGGTAAGGGATCAAGTGGCTTTCTTTGTGTTCTGGATCTACAAAAAACTCTGCCCGCAATACCTGGACCTGTATATTTACATTGGCATGAGAATATCTTTGCCTGATTGCCCACATTTGAGTTAAGGCGTTGTCTCACTTCAGCAAGTGGCATTTATCATGTGGAGGAAGTTAATACAAGGCCCTAATAATGTATTGTGATTGTCCATATTGCTTCCTTTGCTTGTTGGATTAATTTTCCATCACATTATACACTGCTTGTTCCAGGGTTATGACCACCCTGTAATCCAGCAACGGTGGTCGTGCTTGCACACTATAGGAAAAAGCGCTGTCCTCACTGGTGGCTGGGACTGCAGGAGTGCACATAGGCTGGCACTTTTTCCTATAATGTGCAAGCACGACCCACCGCTGATGGATTGCAGGGTGGTCATAAACATGGAATCGAGCAATGTATAATGCGATGGAAAAATGAATCCAGCCAGCAAAGGAGGCAATATGGATAATCACAATACATTAGTAAGTGCCTTGTATTTTGTTATAGAGTTAACTTTCTCTACGTAATAAATGCTATTTGCTGAAGGGAGACAACCCCTTTAATGGAAAGAGGTCACTTTTATTGATCATTTTAAATGGTACTGACAAGAGTAGATAACTTTGCTATTCAGTAGTGCAAAAATGTCTTCCTTAGAGCCTAGGTGGTTAACCTGTGCCATGCATCTTGTCTCATGGGATACTAGGGGCGCTGCTAGTTGTCAGTAGGTAAAAACACCCATGCTCCGTGCTGGAGCTGTGGCAGAGATTGGAGAGGTGCATCATGGGTTTGGTTGGATACAGGAACAGGAAGTGCCACATACAGGATGGAAACAAACCAGAGGGATTTTTTTACATGGTGAAATCGGGTCTAGATTGAAAAGGAAAAAAAAGAAAATGGATGGGGAAGATGTACATGAGGTAAGCAACTACATGATCGTATCTGTTAAAGGGGTCTCATTTCAGCAAATGGCATTTATCATGTAAAGAAAGTTAATACAAGACACTTACTAATGTATTGTGATTGTCCATATTGCTTCCTTTGCTGGCTTGACTCATTTTTCCATCACATTAATACACTGCTCGTTTCCATGGTTACGTCCACCCTGCAATCCAGCAGCGGTGGTCGCGCTTACACACTATAGAGAATAGTGCTGGACTATGCACACTCCTGTGGTCCCAGCCACCAGAGGGGCCGACACTTTTTCATAGAGTGGATTGCAGGTTAATCGTAACCATGGAAACCGGCAGTGTATAATGTGATGGAAAAATGAACCTAGCCAGCAAGGGAAGCAATATGGACAATCACAATACATTAGTAAGTGCCTTGTATTACCTTTCTCTACATGATAAATGCCATTTACTGGAGTGAGACAACCCCTTTAAATACTATAGTAACGCTTCAAAACCTCTTTAATCAGGAGGTGTGTTCATGCAACATAGTAACATAGTTTATAAGGCCGAAAAAAAACATCTGTCCATCCAGTTTGGCCTGTTAACCTACAAGTTGATCCAGAGGAAGGCAAAAAACCCCTGTGAAGTAGAAGCCAATTTTCCCCGCTTTAGGGGAAAAAAATTCCTTCCTGACTCCAATCAGGCAATCAGAATAACTCCCTGGATCAACGACCCATCTCTAGTAACTATAACCTGTAATATTATTACCCTCCAGAAATACATCCACGCCTCTCTTGAACTCTTTTAGTGAACTTACCATCACCACCTCCTGAGAAAGAGAGTGCCATAGTCTCACTGCTCTTACCATAAAGAATCCTCTTCTATGTTTATGTACAAACCTTCTTTCCTCCAGACGCAGAGGATGTCCCCTCGTCACAGTCACAGTCCTGGGGATACATAGATGATGGGGAGAGATCTCTGTACTGACCCCTGATATATTTATACATAGTTAAAAGCCAGGGCAAAATTGCAGGACTTCTTTTTTGTTTTTAATTTTTTTTTTTTACAACCCCAATTAAAAAAAAAGTTGTGACTCTGTGGAAAATGTAAATAAATGTAGATAAACACAGAATGCAATGATTTACAAATCCTATATTTTATTCGCAATAGAACTTTAGATCATAGTCTCTACGAAGCAAAAATGGGCAGAAGTTTACTACGGTAATCTGTGAAAAACTGTGTCCAAAAATTGTGGAACAATTTCAGAAAAATGTTCCTCCATGTAAAATTTGAAAGACTTTGAATATCCCTCCATCTACAGTACATAATACCATCAAAAGATTCAGAGAATCTGGAGAAATCCATATGCGCGAAGGACAAGGCCGATGATCCCAACTTTTTTTTAATTGGGGTTGTATGTTAGAAAACTAAAATAAATGAATAAATAAATACTACAAACCTAATCAAATGTATTTTTTTAAATTCCCAGGACCACCCATGATAACAGAAGATGTTTTTGTAAGTATCATCAAAACTTTTTCGTGTTTGTCAGATAATCACATGCTGTGTATTAGAATTGTATATTCCATCTTCAGGACTAACACAAAAAGTAATGTCCCTATTCAGCAAGTAATCTGCTTGATTGGCATTCTGGACTTTAGGGGCTTTGTTGTAGTCAACGGGTTCTAATTAGAGATGAGCGAACGTGCTTGTAACGAGCACTGTAGCGCTCGGCTCCCCTGCGCTCGCATGGGCGCAGCCATCTGAATCCGTCCTCCTCACCCGACGGATCCTGATGCCTGCGCCCATGCGAGCGCAGGGGAGCCGAGCGCTACAGTGCTCGTTACGAGCACGTTCGCTCATCTCTAGTTCTAATCATTTTATTTTATAAACCCAAAATTGCTGTATTTGTTATGGTTTTTGCTGTAATTTATTTTTAGTTAAAGGATTACAGAAATATTTAATTTAATCCCTGAACAGAACACACACACCCCCCCCCCCCAAAAAAAAAAAAAAAAAAACACACCTAGGCAGTGTTACTGATATTAGACTATACTGCCTCAAAAACTCTATGGGAGTCGTTTATGAAAGACCAGTGTTTTAGCCGGGCTGATATAATAAATGACCCCATATGTCTCCTACTGTAGCTGATACTTAGGGATCATATAATTACCTTACTTATCTCATGATTGCTGATTTGTAGAAGCCTGCTGTAGTATTCTAGATAAATCCACACTGTATAATGACTGCTCTATTTTCTTTTGACCTTAGTATAATCCCTGGAGTCTCCTGTAAGTGGCGCAATTAACATATTAAGTTCTGATCTTATTAGCACAGAGTCACCTACAGGGTTAACATGAGCTTCTGGATCTCCCTAGATACAGCTTCTGAGAGCCTAGCATTCGTTGCAGAACAATAATATAAGGCCGGGCTCACGTATATCAGTTGTGTCCAGCCCTTTGAGTCTTTGCACAGCCGACCACAACTGATATATGTGTACTTTAGTGCACCGATCCAGCATCCATAGACTGACAGAGCCAGACAGAAATGCAGCATGCAGAATTTTCTGTCTGGTGCTATTTGACATCCAGCATCACAACTGCATCACTGGATGATTAGGAACGATCCCATAGAAAACTAGGGGATCAGTCCTAGCGTCAGTTCCCCTCTGGTGTTCCTGCACCACATCGGAGGGAAACTGGGCCGAATCGCCAGGTTCTCGTCCCTACATGTAAACTTCCTGCACAGATGGGGTCATGTTCTCCAATCACTGGCCTCATCGGTCATATGTCTCCACTCCATTGAGCCACCCAAGCACTCCTCATGACCCCCTGGCCGGGTACATAAAGATCTTGTGCTTTAAGCATTAATTAATGCGGGAGTATCAGGTACTTATGCACCTGGCCAATGGCCGCAGGTGTCCTCCTGAACTCAACTGTATCACCATCCTCAGGACAGTGATACAGTTGAATACTGTGGTGCGGGCAGCAGTATTTTATACTGCACTGTAGTATTTGCTTCTGCTAGAGCAGTATTTTGTGCTGTACTATGGTATTGCAGGCCTACCAACTTCTGTTATCTCTGCCTACTTTTGTTGCCCTGCCTCCTGTCAATTTGGACCTACCTACAACATGGGGCCACTTTTTGTTTATTTTTCCAGGGCCAGCCTGCCCATGGTATTAAGCCATTTACTGCACTGATGAAATCTAATAAGAGTGAAACTGGGCGAAATCCAGGTTAGGATTGGCCATAGACCTTACAGGGAAATTTCCCGGTGGGCCGGTGCCCAAGGTGCCACCAGAGCTATCCTCGCAGCCGGCCAGTGGAAGTTTTTGGGGATGTATTCTGAGTTGCTGTCAGTGTTTTGTGATGCACTATGGTATTACTGGCCCTGCCTTCCATCAATTTAGACCCAACTACAAAATGGGGCCACTCTTAGCATTTTTTCCAGGGACACTTTAAAGGGGTTCTCCGGGAATTAAGAAATGAAAATACCTAAATATAACTTTATTATGAATATATTCCCAAATACATTTCATTATTTATCATGGATTGTTTTGTATGGGGAGCAATCATTAGGAGAAATAAAATGGTCGTCGTCCTGTTAGTACACACAGAACCTGTCCTAATCACACAGGAGGACATGTTACTTCACCATAATGACCCATAGTTCTGCCTCATCCTCCTCTCTGCTCTGCTTGTCAGGGGTTATGATCCTGAATACAGATGATAAGAACTTTAGCTGAATCTCTGGCAAATTTAGTACAGAGAGGAT
Organism: Rhinella marina; assembly: GCA_900303285.1. Lineage (NCBI taxonomy): Eukaryota > Metazoa > Chordata > Amphibia > Anura > Bufonidae > Rhinella > Rhinella marina. The sequence goes on from ONZH01019961.1 coordinate 46,084, forward strand.
GGACAGGACAGACTGTGGTAATGGAGACTGCATACAAGTGCTGCTACTTATTAGCCACATCTGCTCATGAACTCAATTCGAAAAGAGATTCAGCTAAAGTTCTCATCAGCTGTATTCAGGATCATAATCCCTGACAAGCAGAGCAGAAAGGAGGATGAGTCAGCTCTTTACCTCAGTGTTATGAAGTAGCTTCTCCTGCTGTGTGACTAGGACAGGCTTTGTATGCACTATTAAGACAGAGGCCATTTTGTTTCTCCTAATCATTGCTCCCTAGACAAAACGATCCATTATAACTAATGAAAGGTATTTGGGAATATATTTATAATGAAGTAATATTTAAGTATTTTCATTTTCTTAATTCCCGGAGAACCCCTTTAAGTTCCCAGTCCACCTCTGTTGAAATCTGTTTCAGGAAACATTTCTTGTTCTCCACCAGACTTCATTGTGTTATTATATAATATTTAATGGATTGTCTAATTTACAAAAACACTTTTAGGGTGCTATGAGTTTATAGATGGGGTGTTCTTGTTGAGGGCCCCTAGCGGCTTGCCATGGCAGCTGCGAATAGCTTCTCTCTCTGAAGAACCTAGTATATCCCTGCATTACCCGGCTGGTCAATTCATTTCAATGTACATCATATGTTGCTTCATATCTCCTGTGGTGCATGGGATTCAAACACTTGTTCTAGAATGCTTAGTAGACGACAGGTGATCACAGAGCGCGCCAGCAGCATAATGCCCTGTGGCCGCTTTTGTTTTGTGGCACTGATCTAACCACAAGGGACTGACAACCTTCTTATGATTAATTTGAAAGAGGAATGACGCATAATATTGTCATATTAATCGTGCCTGTCAATACAGCAAAGCTGATCTTCATTCATCCCGGACATGATGGATTGGGTAGAAGTTCATGAGGACATGTGCATGTGACAACTTACCGATTGCAGCAATGGAGTATTATACTATACATGATCTTATTGGTAGTCGTGACTGTTAGTGTTTGCTTTTTGCTATAATCAGCTCAGACAACTACTGTGGTTCCTATTTCATCACATGTTGTGTTTTGCTCTATTTGCTTAGGAGGACTTCCTAGTAACAGACGACCTGCTTGTGGACTACTTCAATGAATTCTTAAGTCTACCAGTAAGTATGCGTTCATGAATGACCCATTATTGCTCAATCCCCCCATGTCTATTCATTTCTTAATACAATAATTTACTCATATAACACGATTATTAGCAGGGATTGTTTGAAGACCTGTCAGCAGACACAATTCACTTGTAGAGGACTTGTCAGCTCTCCTGACATGTCTGTGTTAGTGAATGCTTCCAGTGGTTTACCTCCTGGACATTCATAACTAAATTGCCGGTTGGTTGTTACCAGTTCCTTGATTAACAGGGTGTTGGTTAACAAAAGTCTGACTTAGGCCACTTTCACACGACAGTATTTTTTGCGGGCTCCGATCCGCATTTTTGCCGGATAGGATGCGGACCCATTCATTTCTATGGGTCCGCAAAAAATGCGGACAGCACACCGTGTGCTGTCCGCATCCGTATGTCCGTTCCATAGCCCACAAAAAAAAATAGAACATGTCCTATTCTTGTCCGTATTACGGATGCCATCCGTTTTTTTTTGCGGATCCGCAATTTGAGGACCGCAAAAAACAACGTTCGTGTGAAACTAGCCTTAGGCCACTTTCACACGGTCAGTATTTTGCATCAGTATTTTTGAAACAAAATCAAGAGTGGAATCTACAGAAAAGAAATACTGTATAATGGAAATATATGTGCCTCTTCTGTGTTTTGGACCCATTCCTGGTTGGGGCTTACAAATACTGACCAAATACTGTGTGAAAGTGGCCATACCCGGACTTAAAGGGGTATTCCCATCGGACAAATGTAGTTTGTACAGTTAGATATAGCCATACCAATATTATTACTAATAGAATGTATTTATATAAAATGTACAGTTTAGAAGATTCCCCTATTTGTATATCCATTGTCCCACACACATCAGTCAGGCCGTTGCCCCTGGTTACGACCACCGTGGCCATGTAGTAGTGGTGGCCGGCTTGCTCTTGTTCAAACCCGCTCTGAGGTAACTGCTGTATTGTGAACACACATTACATGAGCATGCGGAGACACATATTAGGGTTGTACCATTTTTGTCTGCGCTTCCAAAACGCAGAGAAATGAATCTTGTTCCAAGATCAATTCCTCTCTATGTTGCAGGATCCGTTTATAAAGTCTGCGTTCTAGACGGATCCTGATCATTGCATTTAGGACTGGTAGAGTCCAAAACGCAGATGTGAATGTACCCTAAGATGTGTCTCTGCATGCTCATGCAATGAGTGTTCACAATACAGCAGTTACCTCAGAGCGGTTTTGAAAAGGAGCAAGCCGGCCACCACTACTACATGGCCGCGGTGGTCGTAACCAAGGGCAACAGTCTGACTGATGTGTGTGGGACAATGGATATACAAATAGGGAAATCTCCTAAACGGTACATTTTATATAAATACATTCTATTAGTAATAATATTGGTATGGCTATATCTAACTATACAAACTACATTTGTGAGATGGGAATACCCCTTTAATGCAGTCATACATTTCAAGGTGGAAAAACAGAGGAACAGCTCAATGCAGGGTTCTCTGAAAAAGCTCCATAATTATTTCATTGGGAATACAAGTATTTTAATCCAAGTATATCAGGAGGTGTCGGGTCCTCTTTATTGAAAATACAAACCTGAAAATTATTTTCCCCAAAAATGCTGTAGATGTTGCTTATTGAATACATTCTCTTTTTTTAAAAATTCGATTACTTTAACCATTTGAATTTTTTTGTTTTTACGTTTTTATCACCTATTGTGAATAGTGGATCCTGTGTTATCTATGCAAAGGTGATACCAGGCAGTGTAATCCTGATTGTGATGATGATGCAACAGGGAGCCTCAACATTGTATTAGGCTTCATGGTCAGTTTGAAAACAGCATGGTTTTTGGGATTTTTTTAAATATAGATAATGACGTGGAAACATGGAAAATTAACCAAAAATTCTAAATCAAATAGAAACATGATTTCAAAAATAGGTCATTTTTTGATGACACATTCCCTTTAAGATTGTGGTTTTAGGGAGGATAGAAGCTATCCTCTGAATAGGTCATCAGTATCTGATCGGCGGGGCTCCCACACCGGAAACCCCCACCGATCAGCTCTTGTGAGCGATGTGGTCTTCTCTCAGCTCACCAAGCACAGTTGAGTACATTGTATAAAGGCTGTCATTGGTATCACGCTCAGCCCCATTCAGTTCAATGTGGCTGAGCTGCGCCTAGGCCACCTGACCGATGAACGTGACATCACTGGCCTAGGGAAATCTGACAGAAGGCCGTTGAGCTACTGCTAGCACCGCCGCCTTCTAGAACAGCTTATCAGGTGTTGGACCCCCACCAATATTCAGAGGATACATCATCAGTAAAAGAAACTCTTAGAAAACCCTTTTAAGACAATTCTGTTGATCTATAATTGGAGACCTAGCACTATCTAGAAAATATTTCATGGAGGTGGAAAGCATTTTAAAAATTACATTTTATTTAAAACATGTATAATTATTACCATAACTAGTGAGATGACTTGTACAATGAAGTCCCTTCCATCATGCCACCACAGAATGGTCTCGGCATCTTCTGCACTGCTAAATGTGCATCAGCATTGACTCACAGAGTCATTGCTGAAGTCTTGCAAGGTTTCCATGACCATGTTTCCTAGGAACCCACAATCTCACAGGACTCCTGAGACGCCTCTAAGAAGCAATGTCAATGCTATTCGTTTTAATAAAGTGAATTAAAAATGCCGTCCCTCTAGTGAAGGGCTTGGCCAGGCAATGGAGATATCAGGTTATAAAGGAAACATCTTTTTGTTTTTTAGTAACAGTAAATTAGAAGATTGTTTTATTGCTAATAACATCGTACATTTCACCCCTTTAAGAGCCTAGGCGGCTTGAGTGACTGAATAGTTATGTTACCTGAATCTAAAACACCACCCACTGATTAAGCCCTCTTTCACACTAGCCTTAGTACGGATCCGGCGGGTGAAGGGACCTGCCGGATCCGTACTGAATAATACAACCTTGTCGATCCGTAATTCCGGATCCGGTTGTATTAGCTTTTAAACGGATCCGGAATAACCTCTATTGAAAGTCAATGGAGGACGGATCCGTTTACAAGTGTGTCCACACCAAACGGATCCGTCCCCATTGACTTGCATTGGGGGTCATTCCGGATCCGTTTAGGTGCGGATGCCTGGACCGGAGAGCAAACCGCAACATGTTGCGGTTTGTTCTCCGGTCTGAAGACGGAACGGAATGCTTTCAGGAGCATTCCGTTGTCTTCAGTTCAGTTTTGTCCCCATTGACAATGAATGGGGACAAAAATGAAGCGTTTTATTCCGGTATTGAGCCCCTATGACGGAACTCAATACCGGAATTTTAAACCGCTAGTGTGAAAGTAGCCTAAGCCATGTTCACACATAATGGATTTGCTGTTTTAGTACAGCCTCTTTTCATTAAAATGGGCTTGTTAAAAATCTAGGAGGAGATTTATCAAACTGGTGTAGAGTAGAACAGTCTTAATTGCCCATAATAAAACCACTGTGGCAGATAAAATCTAAAATGTAGGCATTGGGCTGTTAGGCTTCATTCACACATCCGTATGTGTTTTGCGGTCCGCAAATTGCGGATCTGCAAAAAAAACGGATGACGTTCCATATGACGTTTTTTTTCGGATCCACTGTAACAATGCCTATCCTTGTCAGCAAAACGGACAAGAATAGGACATGTTCTATCTTTTTTGCGGAACGGAAATACGGACATACGGAAACGGAATGCACACGGAGTACCTTCCGTTTTTTTGCAGACCCATTGAAATGAATGGTTCCGCATACGGTCCAAACGGAACAGACACGGAAACAAAATACGGTCGTGTGAATGAATCCTAAGGCCCCATTCACACGACCATATTTTACAATAATACGGGGGCCGCCTGACGTGTGTTCCGCATCTTAAAGGGGTAGTTTAGCCTGTTTATATTGATAAGCTAGCCTCAGGATAGCTCATCAATATCTGATCTGTGGGGCTGTTTGAAGAGAAGGCAATGCTCTATGTGAGCGCTACTTCCTCTTCATTAGGCCTCATGCACACAAACGTGTGCCGGCCGTGGCCGTGCTGCGGGCCGCATACGGCGGGTCCGCAATAAACGGGCACCGGCCGTGTGCAGCCCGCATCACGGATTGCGGACCCATTCACTTCAATGGGTCCGCAATCCGGGAGATGCGGTACAGAGGCACGGATCGGAACACCACGGAAGTACTACGGTGTGCTTCTGTGGTGTTTCTGCCCGTGCCTCTGCACCGAAAAAAAAGTGGTGCTTGCGCTCAAGTGAATGGGTCCGAGATCCACATGCGGTAGCCTCGCAGTCAGTGCCCGTGCATTGTGGACCGCAGTTTGCGGGCCGCAGCACAGGCACGGTCGGCACACGTTCGTGTGTATGAGGCCTTACACTGTACTTTGCCACCCCTGCAGCGGTGGCGTACTGTAATTAACAGTACTCGCTCCATTCAAGTGAATGGCGTGAGTACTTGTCATTACACTGCACACTAAGACTTCCAAGATGACAGGCAGTGTAATAAAGAGGAAGTAGCACTCGCATGGAGCACCGCCTCCTCCTCAACAGCTGATCGGCGGGGGTACCGGGTGTAGGACCCTTGCAGATCAGTTATTGATGAGCTATGCTCATGCTAGGTCATCAATATAAACAGGCTGCACAACCTCTGTAACCACCTAACTGTTTTGCCAGAGTCCAGCTCCAGCAGTGGGAAAATTAGCTAACTGGAGGGGGAGGGCTGCTTAGATGCTGCTATCTCCTGGTCTTGTTTGAGGTGGCATTCTGAGCTTTCAGACAATACCAGAATGACAGCAATTTGTTCAGTACAGGAAAAGATATCACTGATAGAAATCGTGATGCTGTGAATGCAGCTTGAAAGTGAAAAGTAAAAAACAGGTTTTACCCGGAATTATTTCTAACTGATTTTACTTGATTTCTAACTGTGATTCTCATCTGTTGCTGTCATTATGTTGCTGTCTTCTTGTATGAAAGCCTGGACTGTCAGTTTTCATACAAGACCAGTTACATGTTTCTAGCTGCCTTACCATTCAGGAAATAGCAGCATCTTAAAGCAGCCCTTCCCCCTCCAGTTAGTACTTTTCCCTCTGCCTGAGCTGGACTCGGGGCAAAACAGTTAGGAGGTTAAACCATGGCCTTTTTCTGCTAGGTCACGCCACCTTTCTGCAAAGCTATGTCCCCTAAGCAAGGGGCAGTAAATTGCGCCAAACTTCTGGCACATTTTTAAATTCTAGGCACCATCACATTAGTAAATATGAGCCACTGCTAGTGAAACCACTGTTGACTGACCAAGTCTTTATTATGGGATTCTAATTGTTTTCTTGCAGGCGTTCACTGAAGCAATCAAGTTTCAATAAAATATATGGAGTTTTCGAAGTGATTAGTGATGTCCCCGATCAGCTAGAAACAGCAAATTAAAAAGGTGTTACGTGATTACCGACTCACCAGACCCCATCTACAATACAGCCAGAAGTTTTTCTGCTCTGAGCTCGAAGAAATCCTCTGTTATCGATGTAAAAATTGACAATAATTATAGTGTTATGGTAAGTGAAGTGCGCTGTGTTACTTTTATAGTTACATCCTTCATTATTTATAAAAGAATTGTGTAGATAGGGTTCAAGTCAATGCATTAAGGCGGATTTAGATGCCCAGATAATTGGGCAGATTATCGGAAACGAACGTTCCTGCCAACGCTCATTCCCGACAATCTACCGGTGCAAAGGTGCCGCCGATCACCTGATGAACAAACAAAACACTTAATCATGGGGTGGTCCTGTCATTTGTGCAAGCACATGTCTAAACAGCGATCTGTTTAGAACTGTAAACAGTTCTGATTTACTGTATATTGCCTTCACTCCAGAATTCTGGCTTCAAAAAGTCACAAAATGGGGCTTTTGAGGCTTTTTGGCCTCACTTGCACAAAAAAGTTGCCCTTTTTTTGCACTTTACGACCATTCACTCCAATTTTGAAATATGGAAAGGGGGAAACTGAGCGCTGCTGCCTTCTCAAACAGCTGATCGGCGGGGGTTCTGGGAGTTGGACCCCCACCGATCAGATACTGATGGCCTATGCAGAGGATAGGTCACTAGTATTAAAGGGGTCCTGCAGTTGTTTAAAACTGGACCTGCCGATCAGCTGTTTGAGAAGGCAGCGGCGCTCCAGGAGCACCCGCGGCCTTCTCTGTGTTTTCCTCAGGCCCAGTGACGTCACGACTACTATCACTGGCCTGGGTGGGGCTAAGCTCCATTCATGTGAACAGAGCTTAGCCCCGCCCAGGCCAGTGATACTAGTCGTGACGTCACTGGTCTGCGATAAACACAGAGAAGGCTGCGGCGCTCCTGCAGCGCTGCTGCCTTCTCAAACAGCTGATCGGCAGGTCCCGGGTGTCGGACCCCTGCCGATCAGATGCTAATGATCTATCCAGAGGATAGATCATCAGTTTTAAACAACTGCAGAACCCCTTTAAAGTCTCGGAAAACCCCTTTAATGATTGTTGTAATGCCAATAGGTCTGTATTACTTGTTCAAAATCATAAAATTCGCCAAAGGGGCACATTTATTAAGACGGGCATTTTAGACGCTGGTCTTAATAAACCCCTAAGCTGGCGGTGGTTCCGCTGAAGTTATGAAGAGGCACCAGCCTCTTCATAGCTTTGGCGTATCCTCCACTAGTTCTAAATGTAAGACAGCTTCCGTCCCGTCCCCTTTCCCGCCTGTGACACGCCCACTTTTTTAGACCTGGTGTGAACAGGGAGAAGTTGCAGATTGCGGCGCAACTAACCAGTGAGTGCCTGAAATATACCTAATATTGGCGTATTTCAGCATCATAAATGACCCCCTAAATGTATTATTTATAATGTTTTTTTTTTAAGTGTTTGAATCGGGAACAAGGTGTTGAATGGATAAAGAAGGAAAGACTTCCGGCATTTCTGAAGAGTGACTGTTATTTTGAATACAGGTACAGTGAAATAAAAAAAAATACTATCTCTGACTATAATAAAATATAATTTCACCCTCAGCACCCTCTGTTATGTCAACTAAAGGCCTCTTTACATGGCACAATGATTGTGGTAGTAATCGGGAAGAATCATTCCTAAGAACGCATATTCCCAATTATTGCCTCGTGTAAGTGCCCATGCAGAAAAACGTATTTTTTCGGTGTCCATATGTTCACATGTCCATTCCGCAAAAAAATAGAACATGTCTTATTATTGCCTGTATTACGGACAATGATGTTCTATTATGGGACTGAACTTCAGTTTCACAAAATAAGGAATCCAAACGGCCGTTATCCGTGGTTTGGCAGATCTGCAATTTGTGGCCCGCAAAACACGCGACAGTCATGTCCATGAGCCCTAAAGGTGCACTGATCACCAAGTGAACGAGCAAATGCTGTAAGCATTGAAAATGCAAACCCCAAAACAATTGTTTCTGGGCAGCAGATCGTCCTGTGTAAACTGGGATCTTGTGTCCATAAACAAGGAATGTGTATGGTGACAAGTAATCGCAGCAGCAATCACTCCTCCCCATAGAGCAGAGATGATTGCTGCGTGTGAATGCAGTTCTCACCTCCTCTAACAAGCAGGCAAATATCAGGAATGAAAGGTTCGTTCCCTTTTCAATCAGCCCATGTAAAGGACCTTAAAAGGAATGTATCATAAGAAAATGAAGTATTGTTTGAATCATGTTTTTATCCTAAGATTATTTTTCAAGTTGTGATTTTAGTAAAATAGTTTATAAGGCTGAAAAAAAAAGACATCTGTCCATCCAGTTCAGCCTGTTATCCTGCAAGTTTTTGTTTTAGTTTTCTGTCACTATCTATATTTAAACCAAAATACTGTAAACCATGTAGTTGTCGCACTGGCCGCTAGGCCTAAAATATGTCAGTACTTACCTGACAGGTAACTTTTCAGTAGTCATCTTATTGTCATCACAGGCAGGACTACAATGACAAGATATCAGCGATATATAGATAAAACAGAATCCACCATTCACAGTAGGCTTACTTAGAGGCAGAATTCTGGGTCAACATTGGTACTAAGGGAGAGATTCATCAAAAATGGTGTAAAAAAAAAACTGGCTGTGTTGCCCAGAACAACCAATCAGATTCCACCTTTCATTTTGCAGAGCTCCTTTAAAATGAAAGGTGGAATCTGAATGGTGGAAACTAAGCCAGTTCTCCTTTAGGGTGTCCTCACATGTGGTGGAAAATTCCGCCAGAAAATCCAAAGTTGCAGTGTTTCAGCACAGGTTTTTCTGCAGCGTTTTCCATGGCAAAATTAATTTCCCATTGAACTGAATAGAGAGATTCTCATACAGGAAATCTGCAATCTGTAAATGTGGAGCATTACTTTTCATACGTTTCTTACCATTCTTGGTGATTGTATCCTTCACATGAATTGTCCTCCCCCTGATTGTTTCTGATTGCTTTTATTCATTGACATTATTGTACAGATTGATATTTTTGTAATGTGTCCGTATTTCGGTCCGCAAACAACAGATTCTCAAAATACCTGCCGTGTGCCAGTTTTCTCACTCCCATCAATGGAAATGACTATTCTCATCCACAATACAGACAATAGGACATGTTCTATAGCTTGCAGAATGATCACATGGATCCTCAAAACACACCGATTTGTGCATATCCCAAAGACATGAATGGGTCTGTGTGATAGCCCAAAAAATGCGGACAGCATATGGCGGTATGCATGAAGCCTATTTATGTGGTGCCCTACGTGCCTCTTTTGTAGGTCTTGTTATATGATTTAGGCAGCACTATGACTGGTGTTTTAGTGTATGCCCAATGTTTAGGATTAATGTGCTTGCTCAGGGGTGCACCATCAATGAGGCCAGGTGAGGCGATCGCCTCAGGCAGCATCAGGTAGGGGCAAGAGGGGGGCAGCGGAAGGGCCATGGGCAATGAGAGCTTTCATTGTGACGAAGGAGTTAGATTAAGAAATTGGCATTGGGGGGTGGGGGTGCCGTTTCAGTTTTCGCCTCAGGCCGGAGAAAGGCTAGGTGCACCCCCTGTGCCTGCTGCGGTGATGTTCTGAGCCCGCATTCTTGATGTAAATTTAATTTTCTTTGAGCTTTCAGTAGACCATGTATTACGCTCCCCTATGGAAGAAAATATGGACACGTCCTTTAAATACTGTGTCAGAAAGCTACATAACAAGCGGTTTCCCACCACGGTGCATCTGCTGTTCTTTACTGCAGTATCTAGAAGCTGTTAAACTTTCTAACATTCTCCGTGGTTAGATACCAAATGTATCCGGGGTTACCAAAAACATCCCATTGTCTGACAGCTGTAAAATCTAAGCGCAGAAGAGAGAGTAATAAAATGGGGGCAGAGTCAGGTTTAAAAGTATCTTGGGTAATGGAAAGCTACGTGCATTGTGTTAGAAACTTATGTAAAAAATTAGTAGTTTTACTTAAAGCTTGATTTATTCAGCACTGTGTAGTGATACGCTATATTACAGGCTATCGCCACTGAAATTCTAGTAATCTTCTACAATAAAATATTATGTCCAAGAGTCAGATTGCACAATTAGAAGAGGCTGTAATGATCGCTCAGTGGTTAGAAATGTTGCCTCGTAACACTATGGGGCACATTTATTAAAGGGGTTATCCAAGAGTATAAAAAGCTCCCCCATATGCCGGGCCCCTCACACTGAATCTACTTACCTGGCTCCCTGGTGTCCGGGGGTTTAGCAGCCAATGGCAGGTGGTGATGGGGACGAGCCTCCCTAGTGTCACCTGTGATGCTAGTGAGGATCGCCCCGTCACTATTTGCCATAGGCTGCTCCTCCCCAACACCGGATGTTTTCATCCACACACAGGGAGAAGCAGCAACGGCGGTGCGGGGACCAGGAGCGGTGCAGGAAGCGGATGAGCCAAGTAAGTAGATTCAATGTGAGGGGCCCGGCATATGGAGGAGCATTTTATACTCTTGATAACCCCCCCCAGTTTTTAGACGCCGGTCTTAATAAAGTCCTGCACTGGCGGTGGATCCACCACAGTTATGTAGAAGCCCCTGCCTCTACATAACTTCGACGGATCCACCGCCGCTTTTAAATGTAATCCCAGACATACCTCTGTGCACTGTGTGTCTGTATTACATGTCACATCCCAGACATACCTCTGTGCCCTGTGTGTCTGTATTCCATGTTCTGAAAAAGCACTTTTATTCTGCCTGGAAAACAGCTCCCAAGTGCCCAGCTGAAAGTGAAAGTAAAAACAGCTTTCTCTCCCGACTCGATTTCTAACAGCTATATCTTCTGATATAATGGATATAATGCTATGATTCTAGTATGATATATAGTTTGAAAGGTTGGAATACCAGCTTTCAAACAAAGTTAGGTTAATATTTCTAGTAGCTACCAATCCCAAGATATAAGCAGCTAAAGCAGTCCTCCCCTCTTCAGTCTGGTTTGCTTTGGGCACTTGCAGCAGCAGAGCCGGGCACTTGGGAGCTATTTTCCAGCAGAATAAAAGTGCTTTTGCTGGTGATGTAATACAGACACAGTGCACACAGGTATGTCTGGGATGTGACATGTAATACAGACACACAGTGCACGCAGGTATGTCTGGGATGTGACATGTAATACACACACAGTGCACACAGGTATGTCTGGGATGTGACATGTAATACACACACAGTGCACACAGGTATGTCTGGGATGTGACATGTAATACAGACACACAGTGCAACACCATTATGTCTGTGATGTGACATGTAATACAGCACACAGTGCACACAGGTTGTCTGGGATGTGACATGTCATACAGACACACAGTGCACACAGGTATGTTCTGGGATGTGACATGTAATACACACACAGTGCACACAGGTATGTCTGGATGTGAACAGGTAATACACAGACACCACAGTGCACACAGGTATGTCTGGGAATGTGAACATGTAATACAGACACACAGTGCACACAGGTATGTCTGGGATGTGACATGTAATACAGACACACAGTGCACACAGTATGTCTGGGATGTGACATGTAATACAGACACACAGTGCACACAGGTATGTCTGGGAATGTACATGTAATACAGACACAGTGCACACAGGTATGTCTGGGATGTACATGTACACACAGTGCACACAGGTATGTCTGGGATGTGACATGTATACAGACACACAGTGCACACAGGTATGTCTGGGATGTGACATGTAATACAGACACACAGTGCACACAGGTATGTCTGGGATGTGACATGTAATACAGACACACAGTGCACACAGGTATGTCTGGGATGTGACATGTAATACAGACACACAGTGCACACAGGTATGTCTGGGATGTGACATGTAATACAGACACACAGTGCACACAGGTATGTCTGGGATGTGACATGTATGTCATCATTAATACAGACACACAGTGCACACAGGTATGTCTGGGATGTGACATGTAAACAGATGTCACAACAGTGCACACAGGTATGTTCTGGGATGTGACATGTAATACAGACACACAGTGCACCACAGGTATGTCTGGGATGTGACATGTAATACAGACACACAGTGCACACAGGTATGTCTGGGATGTGACATGTAATACAGACACACAGTGCACACAGGTATGTCTGGGATGTGACATGTAATACACACACAGTGCACACAGGTATGTCTGGGATTGTGACATGTAATACAGACACACAGTGCACCACAGGTATGTCTGGGATGTGACATGTAATACAGACACACAGTGCACACAGGTATGTCTGGGATGTGACATGTAATACAGACACACAGTGCACACAGGTATGTCTGGGATGTGACATGTAATACACACACAGTGCACACAGGTATGTCTGGGGATGTGACATGTAATACAGACACACAGTGCACACAGGTATGTCTGGGATGTGACATGTAATACACACACACAGTGCACACAAAGTATGTCTGGGATGTGACATGTAATACAGACACACAGTGCACACAGGTATGTCTGGGATGTGACATGTAATACAGACACACAGTGCACACAGGTATGTCTGGGAATGTGACATGTAATACAGACACACAGTGCACACAGGTATGTCTGGGATGTGACATGTAATACAGACACACAGTGCACACAGGTATGTCTGGGATGTGACATGTAATACAGACACACAGTGCACACAGGTATGTCTGGGATGTGACATGTAATACAGACACACAGTGCACACAGGTATGTCTGGGATGTGACATGTAATACACACACAGTGCACACAGGTATGTCTGGGATGTGACATGTAATACACACACAGTGCACACAGGTATGTCTGGGATGTGTCTGCAATCTTCTGTGGGGCACTGCTCTTGGTTATATTGGTGAAAAATAGGTGAAAGACTCCCTTTAATATCAATCTGCTCAGCTCCTCTTGCTCTAGGACATACTGCTTGTAGATCAGCTCAGGGCTGTATTACTCCAACAGATTATCTGACAGATTTTCTGACCAATCATTGGTCAGATGGCTGCTTACACACAGATCTTTTGTTATACACACCAACTATTGGACAGAAATTGGTCAGATAATCTGTTGGTTTAATACAGCCCCTTAGTTATTCCACATGACTGGTTCCCTTTAATTGGAGATTCATACAAGTACATGTATTGTGTCTGAGATAGGGAATTTAGGTTGTGAGTCCAATGAGATACAGGAAGTGATGTGAGTGATGACGTTCTCTGTATAGCTTTGCTGAACATGCTGGCGTCATATTAAATGTACCATATAAACAGTACCGTAAAAGTCATTTTAAAAATTCACACAATGCATGTTACACATTTATGAGCTTTTTATATCAAACTCTTAAAATTAGAATGAAATCTGAACTGAAGCCTCTGAGAATGCAGCACATTTCTTGCAGTTCCATGGCCTCTGTCTTTTAACACTATGTAGTCCTTGAGAATATCATATTGTGCGTACCTATAATAATAATGCTCACATGGACTCCCTTCTGTAATTACAGACTTGCTAAGTTGCTGTCTCAGGTGAAAGTGAATAACTCCGGAGTGAGTTTAGAGATTGATCCATATTTCCAGCCCTGGACGCTCAAAAAAGTGGTAGCTGCCTTTCCCCGTCCCCCGAGACTGAGAATGAAGAAATTATGAAGAGGTTCTTTGTTACACTTGGTCAGGTAAAAACCTTTACATTATTGCATCCAGAAGGATAAGACTTCAGTGTATTATCTACACCCTTAAAGGGGTTCTTCGAGTTATATATATTGATGACCTATCCTCAGGATAGGTCATCAATATCAGATCGGCGGAGTTCCGACACCCGGCACCCCCGCGATCAGCTGTATGAAGAGGAGGGCGCGCGCTGTATGCGCTGCCTCCTCTTCACTGTATACTTGCTGGCCGACACGGGGGTAGTGGTGAGTAGGTGTAATTACACCTAATTGCCCCATTCATTTCAATGGGAAGAATCGCTTCCATAGACCTGAAGATAGGTCAACAATATATATAACTCGGAAAACTCCTTTAAACCCTAACCAAATATTTTAAGGACACCCCTGAAAGAAAAATCCATGGTTTTGGTCTATTTGGTCTCTGATGTTCTCTCTATTTTACCGCACTCTACTCTAGTATGCACTTACACAAGACTTGTCTTCCTGTGCAGTTTTCCCCAATATTTTTTTTATCTCCACTTATTTTCCCTTTCCTGACTTTCTCTCCACCCTGATTTTCCCAATATGTGAGGGTCCTAGATGTACAATCCTCACCTATGAGTTTTGTCTGAGGGGTTTTCTGAGTTTTTTTTTTTACTCTATTAAAGCACGGGATGCCTGGAAAAAATAATTTAAAACCCTTCCTTTCCTGCGCTTGTTCCCAACCAACCACTGTCACAGATATCTTCCTTGGGGTGCAGCCAGTGACGTATTAGGCCTCTTTCACACAAACGATACGGATTGGCTCTGGATGCGTTCAGTGAAACTTGCACCATTCTGCAAGCAAGTTCAGTCAGTTTTTTCCACACGGGATAAAAGATTGAATGTTTACAAACAACATCTCTTAGCAACCATCATCGAAAAACGCATTACATTCGCACTTGCTTCAGGATGCAATGCATTTTTCACTAAAGCCCCATTCACTTCTATGGGGCCAGGGCTGCGTGAAAAACGCCAAATATAGAACATGCTGCAATTCTCACACAACGCAGAACTGATGCGTGAAAAAAACGCTTTTAGTTGTATTGATTATTCCCTTGTTTTCTTATTTCCTGGAGCCTACTTTTTTGTGGAACCAGATAGTTCACTTAAAGGGATTCTGTCACCACCATTTTGCATATTAAGTTATTTATACCACTGGATTTATCTCATCATAAGGATCTCCAAATGGTTATTGTTATAGGGCCCAGATGAAGATTTGTGGTGTAAAAATCCTTTTTTATCTACTGTCAATCACTTACATTAAGGGGCCCAAGGGGAGTTGACCATGGTTGCTGGAGCCCGGGCTCGGCGATTCCGTTGAAGCCCCGGAACGCCCACCTAATTAATATTCACTTCACTGAGTGAAGCTCCGACGCGGCACTTGATGTACTGCGGCCCTGCGCAGCCCCGCGACCGCACACCTAATTAATATTCACTTCACTGAGTCAGTGAAGCTCCGACGCGGCACTGCGCCTGCGGCGGGATTACAGCCGCGGCGGAGCTTCACTGACTCAGTGAAGTGAATATTAATTAGGTGTGCGGTCCGGGGCTGCGCAGGCGCAGTACATCAATTGCCGCATCGGAGCTTCACTCAGTGAAGTGAATATTAATTAGGTGGGCGGTCCGGGGCTCCAACGGAATCGCCGAGCCCGGGCTCCAGCAACCATGGTCAACTCCCCTTGGGCCCCTTAATGTAAGTGATTGACAGTAGATAAAAAAGGATTTTTACACCACAAATCTTCATCTGGGCCCTATAACAATAACCATTTGGAGATCCTTATGATGAGATAAATCCAGTGGTATAAATAACTTAATATGCAAAATGGTGGTGACAGAATCCCTTTAAAGAGGACCTTTCACCGCTCCTGACATGCCTGTTTTAATAGCTTCATGTATTCTCCATGTAATAACAATTCTGGAGCATCTGTTCTTATGTCTGTATGTTGTGCCATTCCGTTATTATTTGCACTAGAAGTTATGAATGAATTGCTATTTGCCTTCAGTAAAGGAACAGAGGGGAGGTGACCAGTTGGGGGGGTGTACCTGCAGAGTCTGAAAAATGGCAGCACTGATTGGCTAGAGTCAGTCTGGGCAGGTACACACCCCAACTGGTCACCTCCCCTCTGTTCCCTTACTGAAGGCAAATAGCAATTCATTCATAACTTCTAGTGCAAATAATAAAGGAATAGCACAACATACAGACATAAGAACAGATGCTCCAGACTTGTTATTACATGGGGAATGCACAAAGCTATTAAAACAGACATGTCAGGAGTGGTGAAAGGTCCTCTTTAAGTTTTCTTCATTTATTTTGATATCCTCATAGGAGTCAGTCAGTGGTTCTGAACATGCAAAAATGCTGACAGCGCTAGATAGGTGCTGGAGAGAGCAGGGCAAACATACCTTTTATGGAGCTTTTATTACCAGGAGTATTGTGAATATAAAGTTTTATTTTGGCAAGCACTGTTCTTGGAAGTGCCCAGGAGGGCGATCATCTCTGTGATGTGCTATCAGCATTGAGCTGCTTCACAAGCCCTACCCTCTGCCCTGAGTGACAGCTGTAGCATCCAACCAGGAGTCCACTACATCCGTCACTCCAAACAGAGGGGGAGGCCTGTGAAGCAGAGAGCACTTCACAGTGAAGCTCTGCTTCCAGGGCACTTGCAGGAGCAGAATCTGGCAGACAAAAAGTTCATATTCTACTCTTAATAATAAAAGCTCCACAATAGGAATGTTTGACCTGTCCTCCCCAGCCTCTTCCTAGTGCTGTCATCAGTTTTGCATAGTGAAAACTACTGACAGACTGCCTTTTACTTTTCTACTTCCAAAAGCAAATTTTGCCAATACTTTCAGAGATCTATTCATGTCTTTTACAGGCTTCTTTTACACAGACAAAAGAATGGTTTACAATAGCAAAGCAAAGTGCAACTCTCAATACTACAAATTCAATGTCTGGAACTATTGCCTGGGGTGATGACTATAGCCGAGGTAAATAACATTCTTCACCTATATGTAGATCATAATGTACTTAAATGGGTTGTCCAGGTTCAGAGCTCATTGCTGGGCGGAAGTTTCCACCTAGCAGTCCCAATGAAGAGCCCGGATCTCCTAAAATAGCCTTTGCCATGTGCGATTCAGCGCAGGGCAAAGGATAGCATCGGAGCATATTAGGGGGGGCTGTCTGGGTGAACCCGGACAACCCCTTTAAAGGGTATGTGGCATGGCAAGGGTGCTGGCTCTCTTTATTGGCAATGCTCCATGTGGGAAAAAATATGCAAAGAGGTATCTCCTAGGGAAAGAGAAACATGTCGCTGGCACCACCTTTTAGAAGTGGCTCTCTATGAGTCAAAGTCCAATTTTTTAAAAAGCATTAGGACATGACAAAGGAAAATAGCCAAACCAAATATCCATCTGTAGAAAGTTTTTTTGCTTTCCCCTCATCAGCACAGAGTAAGTGTCTGGCTGGTTGAGTGCGATGCCTTGAACGCAGCTTAAGCAGGGTGCTGGCTCTCCATAAAGAGACCAGCTGTGTACGGAATCGTATTGGGAATGCTCCATGGGAAAAAAATATGCAAAGAGGTATCTTTAAAGGGGTTGTCGCATGATGAACAATGGGGGCATATTGCTAGGATATGCCCCCATTGTCTTATAGGTGCGGGCCCCACTGCTGGGACCTGCACCTATATCGAGATCGGAGCCCCACAAGGTGGTGGCTGGAGGACTCTGGTCCGGCCACCACCAAGCCGACTCCCCATAGAAATGAATGGGAGCGTACCATGCATGTGCGGCCCCCACTCCCATTCATTTCTATGGAGCCGACGGAAATAGTAGAGCCAGTCCTCGGCTATTTTCGCCGGCACCATAGAAAATGAATGGAGGGCGGCTGTGCATGCGCAGTGCGCCCTCCTTCACTTCTGGGGCTTCGTTCTGGATATAGGTGCTCAGTGGTGGGACCCGCACCTATAAGACAATGGGGGCATATCCTAGCAATATGCCCCATTGTCCATCATAAGACAACCCTTTAACCCCTTGGCGACATTGGACGTACCGGTACGTCCTGAGCAACGAGGTAGTTCGTGCTACAGGGCGTACCGGTACGTCTTGCATTGAAACCCCCTGCTCAGTGCAGGGGGGGTTAAATGCTGTAATGGGTGCTGTTTAGGGCACCCAGCCCACCCATAGTTAAGGCCTCGGGGGTGCCGTGCACCCCCCATAAAGGCGATCGCTGTGAATGGCTGGTCTATTCAGACCAGCCATTCACAGCAGGCAAGGGTACTCGGCGGGGATAGCGCTATTCTAGCGAATCCCCGCCGAGTATCAGTAATTAGGGGAGGTCAGGTGTCCCCCGCCCCCTGATTAGCTTGGGCAGTGGGTGGGCAGATGGGCAGGCGGGGGGGAGACCTGCAACGTGCGGGCGGCTGCGCGAGTGCCGCCCGCACGATCTTTTTTAGGATGGCTGATCTTATTCAAGCAGAGTATCAGCATACAGCTGATACTCTGCTTGAAACTGCTGACATCGGTGCTGGCACGATGTCAGCAGTTTAACCCCTTCCATGCGCGGTCCGTAGGGACCGCTGTATGGAAGGGGTTAACAGGGAGGGAGCGCTCCCTCCCTCTCCCATCGGCGCTGCGGTGCGCTGGCAGCGCCGATGGTGTGGGCAGATGAGAGGAGGAAGGCTCCTCTCCCTTCCATCGGGACGCTGCTCTGCTGTGGCAGCGTCCCGATGGTTACCATGGCAACCAGACGCTTTCGTCTGGACTTGCCATGGAAGCTGTTCAAGCTCCTGCTTAAAGGCAGGAGCTTGAACAGGCTATAAGAAAATACACTGCAGTACACTATACAGTGTACTGCAGTGTATTGTAAAATACCAGACCCACTGGTTCTTGAAGAACCAAGTGGATCTGAGTCAGAAGTGAAAAAAAAAAAAAAAAAGTTAAAAAAAAGTTAAAAAAATTGATTAAAAAATAAAAAAAACACATATACATAAACATGATTAGGTATCGCCACATCCGTAACAATCTGCTCTATAAAAATATTACATGAGGTGGCCCCCCAGGCGAATGCTGTAAAAAAAAAATTTAAAAAAACTATGGCAAAATAGCATTTTTTTTCCCCTTTCCCTCACAAAAGACTGTAATAGCAGGCGATCAAAAAGGCGTATTTACCCAAAATGGTATCAATTCAACCGTCATCTTGTCCCGCAAAAACTGTACCCTACCTGAGACAATCGCCTGAAAACTGAAAAAAATATGGCTCTCTGAAAATGGCCAACACAAAAAAAATATTTTATTCTGTTCAAAAATGCATCTAATGTGTAAACTTTCCAACAATAAAAAAGTTGGACATATTGGGTATCGCTGCGTCCGTAACAACCTGCTCTATAAAAATATTACATGAGATGGCCCCCAGGCGAATGCTGTAAATTTTTTTTTTTAAAAAACTATGCCAAAATAGCCATTTTTTTCCCTCTTCCCTCACAAAAAGTGTAATAGCAGGCGATCAAAAAGGCGTAATTACCCCAAAATGGTATCAATTCAACCGTCATCTTGTCCCCGCAAAAACTGTACCCTACCTGAGACAATCGCCTGAAAACTGAAAAAATATGGCTCTCTGAAAATGGCAACACAAAAAAAAATATTTTTATTCTGTTCAAAAATGCATCTAATGTGTAAAACTTTTCCAACAATAAAAAAGTTGGACATATTGGGTATCGCTGCGTCCGTAACAACCTGCTCTATAAAAATGATTACATGAGGATGGCCCCCCAGGCGAATGCTGTAAATTTTTTTTTTAAAAACTATGCCAAAATAGCCATTTTTTTCCCTCTTCCCTCACAAAAAGTGTAATAGCAGGCGATCAAAAGGCGTAATTACCCCAAAATGGTATCAATTCAACCGTCATCTTGTCCCGCAAAAACTGTACCCTACTGAGACAATCGCCTTGAAAACTGAAAAAAATATGGCTCTCTGAAAATGGCAACACAAAAAAAATATTTTATTCTGTTCAAAATGCATCTAATGTGTAAAACTTTCCAACAATAAAAAAGTTGGACATATTGGGTATCGCTGCGTCCGTAACAACCTGCTCTATAAAAATATTACATGAGATGGCCCCCCAGGAGAATGCTGTAAATTTTTTTTTTAAAAAACTATGCCAAAATAGCCATTTTTTTTCCCTCTTCCCTCCAAAAAGTGTAATAGCAGGCGATCAAAAAGGCGTAATTACCCCAAAATGGTATCAATTCAACCGTCATCTTGTCCCGCAAAAACTGTACCCTACCTGAGACAATCGCCTGAAAACTGAAAAAAATATGGCTCTCTGAAAATGGCAACACAAAAAAAATACTTTTATTCTGTTCAAAAATGCATCTAATGTGTAAAACTTTCCAACAATAAAAAGTTGGACATATTGGGTATCGCTGCGTCCGTAACAACCTGCTCTATAAAAAATATTACATGAGATGGCCCCAGGCGAATGCCTGTAAAAATTAAAAAAAAAAAACGATGCCAAAATAGCCATTTTTTTCCCCTCTTCCCTCACAAAAAGTGTAATAGCAGGCGATCAAAAAAGGCGTATTTACCCCAAAATGGTACCAATGAAAACCCCCACTCATCCTGCAAAAAATGAGCCCCCACATAAGACAATAGCTCAAAAAAATAAAAATCAATGGCTCCCGCAAACCACTCCATCAAAATCTGTGTTGTAAAATCCATTATGGCGCTCCTTCTGTTTTGAGTCCTGCCATGTGCCCCCACAGCAGTTTACCACCACATATGGGGTTGTTGCCGTATTCAGGAGAAAATGGGTAACAAATTATGGGGGGGCTTTTCTCCTGTTACCCCCTTATGCAAATAAAAAAAATTGGGGGCTAAAGCAACATTTTATTGGAAGAAAAAAATGTTCATTTTCACAGCCAAGTGTTTCCAAATTCCGTAAAACGCTTAGGGGGTCAAGTGGTCAGTACCCCCTTAATATATTCTTTTGAAGGGTGTAGTTTCAAAAATGGGGTCACTTTTGAGGGTTTCCACTGTAGGGGTACGTCAGGGTCTCTCAATTACAAAATGGTGCCTAAAAACTATTCTAGCAAATTTTGCCTCCAAAATCCGTATGGCGCTCCTTTCCTTCTGACCACTGCCACAAACCCATAGAGACGTTACCACCACAAATGGGGTATTTCTGTAAACTGCAGAATCAGAGCAATGTAAATTGAGGTTTAGTTTGCTGTTAAACCCTTGCTGTGTTGCAAGAAAAAAATATTAACATGAATAATCTACGAAAAAAGTGCAATTTTGAAATTTCACCTCCATTTTCCATTAATTCTTGTGGAACACCTCAAGGGTTAACAAAGTTTGTAACAGCAGTTTTTTATAATTTGAGGGGTGTAGTTTCTAAAATGGGGTCATTTATGGTGGGTTTCCATTATGTAAGACCCTCAAAATCACTTTATATCTGCATTGGTGTTAAAAAAAAATGGTTTTTGGAAAATTTGGTGAAAATTTGAAAAATGGCTTTCTAAACTTCTAAGCCTCTAACGTCCTAAAAAAGTAAAATGACGTTTACAAAATGATGCCAACATTAAAGTAGACATATGGGGAATGTAAAATAATAACTATTTTTGGAGGTATTACGGTGTATTTTGAAAGTAGAGAAATTGAAATTTGGAAATTTGCTAATTTTTCAGAATTTTTGGTAAATTTGGGATTTTTTCATAAATAAGGGTGAAATATATTGACTCAAATTTATGACTGTCATGAAGTACAATGTGTCACGAGAAAACAATCTCAGAATGGCCTGGATAAGTAAAAGCGTTCCAAAGTTATAACCACATAAAGTGACACATGTCAGAATTCAAAAATTTGGCCCAGACATTAAGGCCAAAATGGGCTTTGTCCTCAAGGGGTTAAGGAAAGAGAACCACCTCACTAGCGCCACCTTGTGGCTCCCTATGAGTCAAAGTCTGATGAGAGGCAAGCACAGAACGAAACAACTGTCTACAGATGGATATTTGGCTTGGCTATTTTCCCTTGTCACGTTCCAAGGCTTGTTAAAAATTCAGACTTCGACTTATAGGGAGCCACTTCCAGAAGGTGGCGCTAGCAAGATGGTTCTCTTTCCCTGGGAGATCTCTCTTTGCATAAAAAGTACGTTCAGATTTGTAACGTTTTTTTACTGCATCTAAAAAAAAATATATATTATTGAGTCCACAGCTCCTAAACAGACCAATGTGTTTCCATGATACAGTACAGTGAGTATGTCTATATCTGTTTGGGTGCTACAAGGAGTGATTACCATTACTTTTTCTTTTACACAGTTCTTCAGAGTGTTTCAAGTCACCAAAACCCAAGCCTTCACCACACCAGTAAGAATGCGTTGTCTGCTAAGTCTCAGAGGGACAGTAAGATAATGCAGGATACACGGGAGAAGGATGAATATTCTGTATCGATTGCACTTTCCCCAACTCCAAGTCCAATAAGACTTTATGCTGAGCAGAAACCAGAAGACACTGTTCCTCACAATGCCCAAAACACTCAAAATCCAGTCTTTCCAACAATGGAGGAGTTTGCTTTTTACTACGTTGATCAAGTTATGAATTCTGCAGTTTCCAAGTTGAATGGTAACCTCGTTAAGAAAAGTGTGGATGGGGTGGATATTTTTGACTTGTCTCAGGTGACAATCCAAAGACTACCTAGTACTGGATCCCCTTCCACCTCCTCTGAAGCCTCCATTGAAGAAGAGCTTGATGTCTCTGACTCGGACAGCGATGGACAGGGAGTTCTGGATGCTCATGATAATAAACAGGAATACTCCCATATTCGTAGCCGGAAAGAGTTTGAAAAGTTTAAAACCTTTATTAGGGGAACTTCAGGAGGAAAACTTTTTTTGCTGTGGATGGACATTGAGAGGCTGAAAACATTAAATGACATGAAAAGAAAACAGAGGTAAAGTCTAATTTAATTTTTATGTCAGTGGTCAAGGGAAGCAAGTATTTTTATCAGTAAAAATCCCATTGAAATCATAAAAATCATAAAAATATAGTAAAATTCCACGTATCCAGCATTGCAATGACACAGGTCCTGGGCAGTGGGTCCAGTGTGGCACAACAGGTCAAGTCTCCGGGTTGTGCTCCTTGTGATAAGCAGCATCATATTTTAATCCAGTTGATTGTGGTCCAGTATAGAGTGCAAAGGATATGAAGCCTCTATTAGCTTTAACTGGACATTTCTGTATAAGTGGGGCTCCCCTTTACATGATCCCAGACGGTGCAGTTGCAGCAAAGACAGAAGAATTTTCTCTTCTTCACAACAGCGGCACAATTGCTTAGTGGTTGTAGAATACTATTAATGGCGCACTATGCTTCATGGTTACAGGGAACCACTTGGTGGGACAATACACTTTACGGCAGTACAATGTATAGTCAGAAATTATATCTGATTGCTCCTTGACTGTGACCGGGGTCCATGAGATACTCCAACAGGTCCTGAAGTGACTTTTAGCTTCTGCCCATCCAACTACACCAGTGATCTCAAACTTGTGGCTCTCCAGCTGTTGTAAAACTACAACTTCCATCATGCCAGGAGAGCCTACAGCTATTGGGGCATGCTGGGAGTTGTAGTTTTGCAACATCTGGAGGGCCACGAGTTTGAGATCCCTGAACTACACCCATGTAGGTCACTGGGAGACAATTCCTTGCCACACCCAACCCCACCTAGGCATTTGTTCTAGTTACTCTATGGATTTGGCACCTCCTCCTGCAAGTGTGCAGCCCGCAAACTCTCATTCCTACAGCCAAAGGTGAACTGGATACTTAAAGTGGCCCCAACTTGTAGACTGGTCCAAATTGATACAAGGTAGGCCAACACAAGTAGGCATGCCCAACACAAGCCACAAGTAGTCAGGGACAACATAAGTAGGTGAGGCCAGCAATACCTTAGTGCAGCACAAAATAGTGCCCTAGCAAAACTAAATACCACAGTGCAGCATAAAATACTGCCCTATCACCATTCCGAGGACGATGATACAGTTGAGGTTAGAAGGGCACCTGTGGCTGCTGGCCAGGCACATAATTATCTGATGCTCCTAGCATTTAGTAATGCTGAAAGTATCAGATTGTTATGGACATGGCAGCCCCTTGGGCATTGGCCCACTGTAAAATTTCCCTGTAGGTTATATGGCCAGTTTGACCCTGCCTACAGCCCAGCAGCTCTCACAGAGTATGGCTGTTCCACCACACACAGTAGCACACCAAGACATGACACCACATGCTACATGGTGCCGTCACGGTAGGGAGCAGTGAACCCTGAACTCACTTGTCCTACTGTCCCTACCTACTTGTACGATCTGCCTTAAGCAGTGGCCCACAACTGGTTGACAGTCCATTCCTAAATAAGTGCAAGGAACTATGCAGGTAAGAAAAAAATAGCAAACTAGTGACAGACCAGCAACCACAAAGAATGAAGCGGAAACTAACAAGCCGAGGCAGACCAAACCAAGAGATGAAACTAAACCAAATCCAGAACCATAGATCAGATTCAGAACCACACAAAAGACAATACTAGGAGAGCAGACAGGGTAAAATCACAAGTCAAGAATCAGTCACTATAATAAGCTAGGAGTCAAAAGACGGCTGATGATGGAGAGTCATGTGACCATACATATCACTCAGCCTCCTCCATTCACACTGCACCTGCACTAAACTCAAAATAGCAAGAGCAGATGGCAGTTTGAGTGTATTTGAAGGAAACAGAGTGTTTTGCCTGATCACATGACCCTCCATCGGCAGACATTTTGTGGTCAGTGCAAAAGACTTGGCAAACAAGTGGGCATACCTTACAAAATATAGGAAATAGTGCAGAATATCAACGAAGACTATATGAGTAAGTGCCATATAATCTTTTCATAAATATATTGGTCAACAGTAACCAAAAAGTGGGCAACTCCTTTAAAGGGGCCCAAAAAGGACAAAAGAAATGTTTGGGAACAATCCTAGGTTATAAAGAAAACCATTGTGCATGTGTCTAAAAACAGAACCATCTTAGTAAGTTGATTAGATGAACTTTTTTCATCCTAACTACGTAAGTCTTGTCCAAAATATACCGAAAAGCATTAAATGGGTTTCCTGGTAACATTTTTTTTTTATCAGGTGCCCCCAGCATGGCCCTGAAACAGAAGATTTATACTTACCTACACCACACTGTTTTGGTCCTCCACACCGGCCATGCTCTCTCCATCTTTCAGTCCTGACAGTGTTTACATACGGCTGGCTATGTTCATGGTCACATGCACCGCTCCAGCCAATGACTGCCTTCAGCTGCTGAAGCCAGTCATTGACTGGAGAGGTGCATGTGACCATGTCCATAGCCAGCCAGGTGTAAACAGTGCCGGGACTGGATGATGGAGACAGATAGTGCAGCCGCGGAGGAGGAGCGTGGAGCAGGTAAGTATGAATCTTGTTTCAGGGCCATGCTGCGGGCACTTGATAAAAAAATATGGGGTTCATTTACTATGCTGAAATACGCCTAAATAGCTAGTTGTGCTGATATCTATGACTTCATCCCACCCAGACCAGTTCTAGTCTCATTCACCATTTTCTATGCCTGTTTTAGGTGTAGAAAAAGGTCTAAATGTAAGACAGGAGAAGATGTCTTACATTTAGACTGGTGCTGGAAGCGCTAAAGTTATGGAGAGGCTGGAGCCTCTTCATAACTTCGGTGGATCCACTGCCAGCTATGGGGCTTTATTAATAATTAAAGCCCCATAATTTTTTAAATAAATGTGCCACTTTATTTTTAGCAGAAAAATCCCTTTAAATAGTTATGAAAATGCTCATGGGTCAGTGACACAAGTTCACACTTTGCAGGATGTTCTCTATGCTCTCTTGTTTTATATTACCAGACATCCCCAATTCTTTAAAATGTTCATTTTCCATACCTGTCTATATTAATAATACTAGTAATAATGTAATATAGTAGGACACATACTAAGCCATAGACTATGTTTTTTTCCTCCTCTTTTAAGGCATCTTAACAAGATGAAAAAACTGTATATGGTGGTAACAGGCGACCAATATCTTCAGGCGGAGGTCTTGGCAAGATTGGACCTTCTAGACACAAATCAGTGGAATGAAAATCATCTAAAAAGTGTCCAGGCTGAAATAGCTAAACCACTGCTTCTGTACTGGTAAGACTAGAGAGTCACTGCTTCTCCTTCTCACTTATCTATGTTGCTTCACCAGCTTAAAAAAAATCTCCATTTACTTTTAAGGGGGCCTAGATTTTGTCTGTCCAATTCTGTAATGGCTTCTAAAGTTGGTGCCGATCTCCAATTACATTATGACCGGCAACTGAGGCCGAAGAGAGATGTCAACCCTTTTGCACAGACAATAACCCTGCTGCCTCTCAGACCCAAGTCTTGTATGCCAAGAATTGCCACCTCCACAACCACGGTAGGTGCCCCTACCCATGGTAAAGTAGAGAATCTCTAAGGTGTATAGACAGCCCATCCCTTTATATTGTTGTTCTGCAAACTTCCAAGTCATCAGAATATAAAATAAAAATGGTAATTTAGACAATATACTGTGGAGAAATACAAGGCGGGTGGTCCCAATATGAGGGGAAGAGTAGAGCTGATTATAGGAAGGGTGGTCTTCATGGGGGAGATGTGTGTGCTATCTTTATGAGGATTATTTAACTTAAAGGGGTTATCCCATCTTGGACAATGGGGGCATATCGCTAGAATCTGTCCCCATTGTCATATAGGTGCAGGTCCCACCGCTGGGACCCGCACCTATATCAAGAACGAAGCGGGGGAGCTCTGAGCCTGGAGGACCCCGGAGTCCGACCACCACCAGACGCAGATCCCAGCTTCACTCATAGAAATTAATGGGAGCCGACGGAAATAGCCGAGCCAGCGCATGCGCAGTGCGCCCTCCTTCTCTTTTGGGGCCCTGTTCTCGATATAGGTGCGGGTCCTAACGGTGGGACCCACACCTATAAGACAATGGGGGCATATCCTAGCGATGCCCACACGGCCGCCACTGCTTCTCCCCATCGCGCGCATCAAAACAACATCCGGCGAGGGGGAGGATGTGCAGCCAATAGCATGCTGCCATGAGCCTCCCTAGCGTCACCCGCAATGGTACGGAGGCTTCTTCCGTCGTGGCCGGCTATTGGCTGCAACCACCAACCTGCCACCCCTCCACCCCCGTCCCCCCTCCCGTGGATTGAGAGATGCAGCAGCGGCCGTGTGGGCATCAGGAGCAACACGGCTGCCGGGGAGCAGGATAAGTACAACCTGTATAAGGGGCCCGAGCATTAGAGGGGTTTCCACTCCTTTACTATTGATGGCCTATCCTCAAGACAGGCAATCAATATTTAATCAGCAGGGGTCATCCTGTACCCACCAATCAGCTGCACTTAAGTAGCTTTGGTGCCAGAACCTCACAGCGCCATCCATTGGGTAGTGGACAGAGCTGGTTACTGCAGTGCTGCTCCCCTTAAAGTGAATTAGAGCAGCGCTGCAGTAACCAGCTCCGTCCACTACACCATGTATGGAGCTGTGACGTTCTGGCACCAAAGCTATTCTTAAACAGCTGATTGGCAGAGGTGTGGGGAGTTAAATTCCTGCCGATCAGATATTGATGGGCTATCCTGAGAATAGAACATCAATAGTAAAGAGGTTGACAGCCCCTTAAAGGCATTTTTACATGGGCTGATGATCAGCTAAACGAGTTGTCGTTAAAAAACTCATTTCAAATAATTTCCCAGTGTAAACGGGGCAGCGATTATCCGACAAAAAAGCACCAGAACTTTTATGCAGGCAGAAAATTGCGCAATGAATACTGACAATATACAAACTGAATGGGAATGAACGATCATACTGATGATTGTTCATGTTCATCCCCCTTTCAGTTTACATCAGCACGTGTGAAAGGTTCTTAAATGAGAGACAATCAGTTTGGATAAATTAATAAAGTAACGGGAAATAAATAGCATGTTTACTAGTAAAATATTCTCTACTGCTTTGCAATATGCAAATTGTATATATTTACAGGTGGATGAGACGAAACAGTCATACCCCAAGACAATTACAAGCACCTCTTCCCCTAGACTGTCTAGAAGACTGATATCTGCAAATTTATTGCCACAGAAAAGACAAATGAGGAGCTTCCCTGGCAGTGCAAGGCAGGCCAACCAAAGCAGGTGAGATACTGACCTTCATCTGGCCGTGAGGTGGCCGGCTGTGTTTTGGGAACCACAGTAATAGCAGCATGTGTTACACGACGTTTATATATAACGTATGATGCGACTGTGACGCAACAGTGGCATAAAGTCCAACACTGCTGGATTTGGAGTCACATGTCGCTCGCGGCTTTTAATCCGTTAATGTAAGTTTAATGTAAGTCGTGTGTGACATGCAACTCATCTCCGACTTAGCCGTGTTTTTACAGCCGAATCCTAGCCCTAAAATAGCTGCGCGACAGCAAGTTACAGACAAGTCATGCGTATTTTTGTGTTGCACAACTTTTCTGTGACTTCCTCTTGTGCGATACAGGTCAGATAGCCCTACCCTAAGGACTTATGCACACGACCATATGTATTTTGCGGTCTGCAAAACACGGATTCGCAAAAAAAAAACAGATGACATCCGTGTGACGTCCGTGTTATATCAGTTTTTTTTGTGGATCCATTGTAACAATGCCTGTCCTTGAAGAATAGGACATGTTCTATTTTTTTTTTTGCGGAACGGACTTGCGGACATACGGAGATGGAATGCACACAATGTAATTTCATTTTTTTTTTTTGTGGCCCCATTGAAATGAATGGTTCCGCATACGGGCCTCAAAGAATACATTTGTGTGCATGAGCCTAAAGGGCTCATTACACGACAGCGCCTTGTTTTGCGGTCTGCAAATTGCGGATCCACAAAACACAGATGTCGCCCATGTGCGTTCCACAATATGCTTAAAGGGGTATTCTCATCTTGGACAATGGGAGCATATCGCTAGGATATGCCCCCATTGTCCTATAGGTGCGGGTCCCGCCGCTGGGACCCGCACCTATATCGAGAACGGGGCCCCCAAAGTGAAGAAGTGCGCACCGCGCAAGCGCGGCCCGCTCTCCATTCACTTCTATGGGGCCGCCGCAAATAGCCGAGCGCTGGCTCGGCTATCTCCGTCGGCTCCATAGAAATGAATGGGAGCGCACTGCGCATGCACGGCCACCGCTCCCATTCATTTCTATGGAGCCGACGGAGATAGCCGAGCCAGCGCTCGGCTATTTGCGGCGGCCCCATAGAAGTGAATGGAGAGCGGGCCGCGCTTGCGCGGTGCGCACTTCTTCACTTTGGGGGCCCCGTCCTCGTTATAGGTGCGGGTCCCAGCGGCGGGACCCGCACCTATAGGACAATGGGGGCATATCCTAGCGATATGCCCCCATTGTCCAAGATGAGAATACCCCTTTAATGGAGCGGGCGGCCATTATAGAAATGCTGATTCTTGTCCGCAAAACAGACAAGAATTGGACATGTTCTATATTTTTTGTGGGACCACGGAACAGAGCAAAAGATGCGGACTTCTTAGGACAACACCCATCATCTCACTTCAGCAAATTGCATTTATCATGTAGAGAAAGTTAATACAAGGCACTTACTAATGTATTGTGATTGTCCATATTGCTTCCTTTGCTGGCTGGATTCATTTTTCCATCACATTATACACTGCTTGTTTCCAGGGGTTATGACCACCCTGTTATCCAGCCGCTGTGGTCGCACACTATAGGAAAAGGAGGCGGCCTCTCTGGTGGCTGGGATTGTGGAAGCACGAATAGGCACGTATGCACTGCAGTTCCAGTCCCAGGCACCTCATATCAGCGCAGCAGCAGTGGGCATAACTCCTGGAAACAAACAGTATATAATGTGATGGAAAAAATGAAGCAAAGTGAGTCAACCTCTTTAAAATCCATCAAAAGTGCCACAAAAAGTTGAAGGGTAGTCCCAGCCTAACAACCATTTAGCTACTTCTTTCTTGAAGACATAAAGACATGGGTCACAGAAATAATGCCTTTTATTACCAACTATAGTGACGGCAATCATGCCTATAATATTTTTTACATATGTATTTATATATGTCTTCTGATTAGGACAGAAGTTAGACCCTTGAACTCAAGACCAGCAACTGTACCTGCAAATGTGGTCAAGGAAAGAGCAGAATCAAAGCCTCAGCTCAGTGCTATGGGGGAGGATACCCTTCCAGTAAGTACATGTTTAGTGACTGTACTCTTTTTGGATAAGTGGGCTGGAATTTTTTTAGATAAATGTTTGATGTAAAACATACAGTCTATTTTGTAAGCCATTTTGTATACAGTATGTTCCACATAGCTTTTTTAGGTCAAAGTATATTTTTGGTTCTGGTTATATAATTGCATCAGTATATAGCGGGGTGTATGCAGGATTTTGTTAAGGGGGGGGTGACGTGTTCATTACCATGAACATGGACACAGTTACATAGTACATACATATGCGGCGGGCGGCCCCCTCAGGGGCGATCAGGTCCCAGAGTTTAGGGATGCCAAATGGTATGTTGTGGCCCCAATAGTTTGTGTCACGGTGCTCCTACCTGGATACTGTCGCTCCCCAGGGTTAGGCTCCACAGCAACAAAGGAGTTGTAGTTGGTGGAGTAAGTAGAGTCCAGACTTGGTGAAATTTAACGGTTTTTACTTGGATAAACTTGCAATAAACGTGTGCCATCCAAACTGGCGGGTAAATTTAAATACTTTGCTTTATCCCTCTGCTCCTGTGCTCTGGCTTCAGTCAGGTTTCTATCAGCTTCAGTTACTGTTTCTTGTGAGAGTGAGGTATCCTGTGACCCGTTTTGCTGAGTAGTGGTCTTTTGGCTCTGTTTTGCCTCTCAGAGGTACAAAGTTCTTTTTGTATATCAGGAATGGGCTGCTCTCTGAGCTACTTTCCCAAATCTCCTGCAGCAGTGAGCGGAAACACTCCCTCACCACACTGCTTCAACGTGACCATGGCATCTGGATACGTTAAAACCCAGAAGCACGCAGATTGTGTCCTCCTGAATGAACAGAAGCTGACGCACATTGGCTCCTATGGAGCCCCTGCCTGTGGCATTAAAAAGTACATCTTGTCCCGTAAAAAACAAGCTCTCATTCGGCTATGTGAATGAAAAAATAAATAAACGTTATGGCTTTGGGGGGCTGGGAGTAAAAAATGAAAACAATAAAATGGAAAATCACCTGGTCTTGAAAGGGTTAAAAATGGGGTGCAAGGGATCAGTTTTAAACCCTCTCCCCCTGCATACACATTTGCCCTGGTATACAGTGTGTACAGAGTAGAAAGATAGTTACCAGTTTTGTAGGATGTGCCTAAAATCAACCAGCATTTATGCTACTTTTCCTGAAATGCACATTTACTTGGCAGCTTACATGTTTATAAGTATGTTTATAGGTACATGAACACATATGTACATCTGCTTTCCAAGCTTTAACAATGTCCTCAAATAGCAAAGCTATTACTCTTTATGGGAAAGATCGGACAACACGGAAGTTTACTACTATACTGGGAAATGACCTAATGTCAATGGGTTCACTGCCCAAAACAACACCAGAGAAAAATAATCAGGATTTGATGTTGTGCTTTTCCAAGAATAAATAATTGATATCTAAATGTTACTCCAGGGGCTGCCCCAGGCCATCTGTTATATGCAGCCTTAAAATAGAGTAGAATGGAAAGATCTAAGACAGGAGAGGCTCCCTGCGCGGACAGGATGTGATCTGCAATTTATTAGCAGTATAGATAGATAGGGAATAGATTAGATAGATATAAGATAGATAGATAAATAGATAGATATTAGATAAATAGAAAGATATGTATGAGATGGATATATAGATATGAAACAGAATAGACAGATGATAGATGGACAGTTAGATAGATATAAAATAGAATAGAATAGATAGATAGATAGATAGATAGATAGATAGATAGTACATTAGATTACATAGATATGAAATACATTAGATAATATGCAAATGTCACAAACCAGCGGGTGTGAACCCACTGTGTCTCGTGTCCTACCTCCTCTAAGGACATTGTCTAAGTAAACCCCTCATTCTTCACAGTACCTCTGATGGTGGTGATAGGCTTTCCCGAGAGGAACACCATGTCGCTACCTCTTGAGGAGGATTGGCACACGAGGCAGCTGGTCCAGGCGGACTAGGAGGTACCAGAGCAAGGTACCAGTGGTACAGAGGTAGTCAGCAGGCCGAGTCGTAACCAGGAGCAACAGTGCAGGACCGAAGGATGAGGCAGAGGTGACGTCAAACAAGCAATAGGTCAGGGCAGGTGGCACAGGTACAGGTCAGGCAGTCCGGGTCAGAAACAGGAGAGTCAAGACAAACAGGCAGGGATCAAACAGGTAGCTGAGTCCAGGAACACAAGCACGGGTCAGGTACACAGGAATACATGCAGAGAAATCAGCAACCTTAGCAGGACACAAGGACCTTGACACTCAAGCATCTGGGAAGGGGGCTCAGCCACTTATATACATACAGGAGGGCTGGGATTGGTCAGCGAGGTCACATGATCTAACCCAAAAAGCACAGGAAGTGCTGCAGGGAAGAAGCAGCAAGCATGCTTTGGCCAGGGCTGAAGGGAAACTGTGGAGTGGATCCCAGAACAAACAGTACTTGCAAGAACAGAGCCCAGGACTGCAGCGGTGAATGGGGAAGCACAGGCAGCAGATCACCGCTGAGCGAGGCACCCAGGACTGCGGCGGTAAGCAGGAGAACAGCGGTGCACAGCAAATAGAAAGTGTATAGATAGTAGATAGATAATATGTAGTTAGAGAGATAGATATGAAATAAATTAGATATATAGATATTAAATGGATAGATGGATATGAATCAGATTAGATAGTTATTAGATAGATAGATAGATAATTATACAGTATATTATACTCACAGTGTGCAGTTATATTCACAGGATGTACTGTGTATAATGATTTTCAGGGGAAGCAGTGTGTAATAATGGCGATATTACCGTCATGGGAAAGAGTGTGTGATGCGGTTCTATTCAGGAATCACAGTGTGTGGTAGAAGTTGTCATGGTGGTAGATATTAGATAGATAGTTATTAGATAGATGAGGAAAGATTAGGTAGATAACGTGTAGATAGATATGAAATAGATTAGATAGATAGTAGGTAGATAAGTATTAGATAGATATGAGATAGATTAGCTAAATAGTATTCAGATAGATAGGTAAAATAAATATTTAGTAGATATATGATAGATAGATAGATAGATAGATAGATTATCCTAAAACCTCAGAGTACTGATTGCGCATTCTTGGAATATGAGACTATAGTTCCATCAGCAATTAGTAATTGTAAGAGGATTGTGTGTGAATAGTTGGAGGCTTATACAGCTTGCTATAAATCCCAACTGCTTAAAGGGGTTGTCCGGGTTCAGAGAAGAACCCGGACATACCTGCAATTTCACCCAGGCAGCCCGCCTGAAGAGGGCATCGGAGCATCCTATGCTCCGATGCCCTCCTTTGCCCTGCGCTAATTAGCGCAGGGCAAAGGAATTTCGCCGGGTTCCGGTGACGTACCGGTCCCTGCCGGGCAGAGGCTTCCGCCCGGCAGTGAGTCGGTGACGTCATCGGCGCTGATGGACAGGCTTCAGCGCTGCCCTAGCCAGTAAAACGGCTAGGGCAGCGCTAAAGCCGGCCCATTAAGGCCGGTGACGTCACCGAACTCACTGCCGGGCGGAAGTACCCGCCCGGCAGCGAGTATTTTCAAAACAAGAGACCTTGCCCTGCGCGATCTAGCGCAGGGCAAGGGGGGGGCATCGGAGCATGAGATGCTCCGATGTCCTCTTCAGGCAGGCTGCCTGGGTGAAATTGCAGGTATGTCCGGGTTCTTCTCTGAACCCGGACAACCCCTTTAAAGATGGATTATAAGGATCTAGGGAAGTGATGACTGTCTTCTTCAGATTGTGAAAACACTGCCAGGGTGGGAGTTCCAGCCCAGGTCAAATATCCGCTCATGATCCTTGGTGTGATTCCATATTTTACTAGCGTATGCTGCTATTCTGGTCTCGTGCCATGGACTTGTCCCCCTGACAACTGTGCTGAGACACTTTTCAATACAAACAGCAGTGTTAGACTCATGACCTCATAGGATTACTTGAATGTACTACAAATAAACTCTTTGCCAGTACAAATAATCCATCCCCAAGTAAAATCTGATTCCATCAGTATCTTAATCTGGATTTAGGTTTTCCAGAAACAAAAAAATAATTTACATTACAAATTTTTGTGTTTAAGTATTTCTACCCTGAAGTGCTCGTATGTCAGGGAGGTTAAGATTGTTTGCAGGTTTGCTTTTACTGTTAAGATCTTCTGAGTGACTTAACTTAAGTTAACTTTCTTGACAATTAGTGTACACAATGTAAAAAGTAAGCATTCTGAGCAGGAGAACCATCACGTCATATGAAGTGAATAGGATTAGCTTAAAACCCTGGCAGTCGAGGACAACTTGTGACCCCAGACAAATGTTCCTGCTCGATGGAGATAATGCCTTACAAATTCTACAAGTTGTCCACTTTGGACAATCCCAACTTGTTAGTCTTGACAATAAGTCCCTTCTAGGACCCCAGCCATCAACTGCAGTTTTCCTGCAGTGCCCCTACAGGAGAAATTAAACATTACACTGTACATTAGTGTCTATAGAGACACTTTATAAACAATCCCCACTCTGCCCACGAGAAGATGAGGATGCTTAATAGGATATATATAAAGGAGTTATCCAAACCTTATAATGCCCGGGCCCCTCGCACAGTTTGTACTTACCTTGATCCCTGGCACCCGCGTCGCCTCTGATGCCCACACAGCCGCTGCTGCATCTCCCCGTCGCACAGACCAAAACATACCGGGGGAAGGGAGGGGCGGTTGGGGGGCAGCCAAAATGGCTGCCCGTCCCCCCATTGAATGTGTTTATCCGTGCAACGGGGAGATGCAGCGGTGGCTGTGCAGGCATCAGAAGCGACGCGGGTGCCAGGGAACAAGGTAAGTACAACCTCTGTGAGGGGCCCGGGAATTATAGGGGGCATTATAGGATTTAGATAACCCCTTTAAAGTTGTTTTACTAATATAAACAACCTGTCTAAGAAAAATATACTGAAGTAAACAAAACTGTGTTTAACACATCTGGACTGCAGTGGTGTACATAGAGAAGTAGGGGCCCCATAGCAAGGATCAAACCAGGCCCCCACACAGGACAGAAGGGTTTCCTCCTTAACTCTTTTCAATTACCCTTGGGCCATTTTTCCCACTGCCTCATTTACTAAAAGTTCTTCCTTTAGAGGATATAGTCCTGACCAAGTTTTCACCTCCAGTAGAAGAGGAGATAATCCCAACTAAGACTGGGCCCCTTCTTGCCCTGGGCCCCATGGCAGTCGTATGGTCTGACGGTATGGTAGTTACGCCCCTGCTGGAGAGAGAAATAGTAGGCAAAGTCATGGAAGCATGCAGATTAATAGAAATTACTATCATTGGAATTTGGTAACATATCAAAGCTGAAAAAACGATATATATATATTGAGGTCATTACACTGAAATTGCCTTGTCTCCTAAAGTAACAATGTTGAGTTTATGTGGCCAAATTGGTTATCTGCTTTGAAAAATCGTCTATTGTTAGAAGAATTCACCCAATGATAAGCGGATACATGTCCTACTTCTAGGACACCCAGTGATCAGCTATAATTTGCGGGGGAACCTGGCAGCAATTGTTCAAATCCCCTGCAATTCCAAATCGCGCAATCCCTTTCACATGCAATTGATAGAAATCAGAGTAGACATCATGAATACCCCTTCTAGCTATGTTATTTTCAGATAAGTAGCTCTGAATGTGCAATTTCCTTTTAAAGCAACCCTCTGGTCCGAGAAAAAAAAAAAATCACATTATCTGAGGGACGAACACAACTCCTACCTGGTGACTCCTTTTCATCTTTTCCAATTGTGGCATCCAAGGTGGCTGCCCTACTTCTCATCTACCTGACTAAACACTGCGCAGTTGATAGTCCAAGACACTCCCTTCTGCCTTCGGATTGGTCAGCAATGGTCTTGTGAATAGTGTTGGCCAATCCAAGAGCTGGCCTGAACAAGCTGAAAGTGTCTTGGACTAACGATTCACAGTGTGCAGTCAGGTAGTCTGAGGAGCAGTGTGGTCGTCTTGGATGAAGAAGAAAAGAAGCCCGGGAATCGGTGGATCTAGAGCGGAAAGGGTGAAAACAAGGGTAGCAAGTACTGTAAGTGTTCTGTTCGTTTCCTATTTAAAGGAGTTGTCACACTTCAGCAAATGGCATTTATCATGTAGAGGTAGTTAATACAAGGCACTTACTAATGTATTGTGATTGTCCATATTGCTTCCTTTGCTGGCTTAATTCATTTTTCCATCACATTTCCAGGAGTTACGACCACGCTGCAATACAGCAGTGTTGGTCGTGCTTGTACACTATAGGAAGAAGTGCCAGCCAATGTGATATAAGCCTATCCTATACTTTGTGAGCACGGCCACCGCTGCTGGATTGCAGGGTGGTCGTGACCCCTGGAAATAACCATCGTATAATGTTGAATTGTCCCATCTAAAGGGACCTCTGGTCTACTCTGGACCGCTAATCCAAAAAGTTGTATGTGTTGTGTATCACGATGTATGGCGGTATGGAACCTGTTTGTATGCGTAACAAATGAATAAAGCTGAGGAGGTTATTTTGCAGATAAATCATGGTGTTCTGATTGATTCCAGAGCATAGATACAAGCTTCAGTGTTCTGAAGAGCGCAAAGATGGAGGAAATGTTGCAAGCTCTGCATCTGGACTCTCGGGCCGGTCACTTCTTTACCACATTCTGTGAGCAGTCAGGGAACAAGGTATGAGAACAGAGTGTACAATGATTACCTTGTAATTTACAGTAACAAATGTATTTGTAACCTGTTAGCCCGTAAATAGAAGAGAGAAAAATGAGTTTAGTTGTCTGCAACCACATATGTTTAAACCCTACAGACGGAGAACACCTTAGAAGCCTAAAAAAGATATTTTTGAATCAGAGATATTGGATACCATCCAATTAAAAGGAAAAAAAAACCAAAAAAAACCCAAAATGTCAGAGCCACCAGATTACCAAGAAGTGACCTCCTACAATGCAGTACAAAAACATTTATTTATTAATGTCATGGAGCTGTACATATACATAATATAAAAAATATGATAAACATGAAACTTAGACCCTGCCTGAGAGAGCTTACAGTCTAGTAGTAGATACCTACAACACCAAATCTGGAGATTCTGGGGAGGGTTGCTCAGAGACTACATCCAATACTACAAAAAGATGACTGTTATTTCCAGATCCCACACCCATTCTGTGGTATAGATAGCCCCTAATCTCAGAAACATCATTATCAGAAGTTCACTGACCTCTCCAAAAACAACAGGAACATTTATGTACAACCAGACAAAATGTAAGACCCAGGGACAGACTAGGAATTTAAAGTGGCCTGGAAAAAATACTAAAAGTGGCCCCATTTTGTAGTCGGGTCCAAATTGATGGAAGGCGGGGCAACACAGGTAAGCAGGGACAGCAATACCATATTGTGGCACATTATACCACCCCAACAGAGCCAAATACCACAGTCCACCACTAAATACTGCCAGCAGCACAAAATACATCCCCAAAAACTTCAAATGGCCGGCTGTGAGGAGGGCTCAGGCAGTCTCCTGTAAGGTCTATGGCCAGGGGCGTAGCTAAGGATGCATGGGCCCTGGTACAAGAGTTCAGCTTGGGCCCCCCTCCCTCAGTGTTTTGTGGCCAGGGGAGCACATAGCATTTCTGCTGCCTGAGGTAAAAATTTAAATGGCATCCCCCTATGCCAAATTCTTGACCTAACCCCTTCCCTCCAGCCAGAGGTGTAACTTAACCAGCATGCTGGACAAGGGTCTTTGGGCCCCCTTAGGCTCCTGGGCCCGGTAGTGACTGCTACCTCTGCATCCCCTATAGCTACGCCCCTGTCTATGGCCAATCCGCCCCTGATAAGACCTGCCCATACATAATGACCACTGAGAAGGTATGGATTCCCAGAATGTACAAGATCCCAGGTACTTTCACCTGGTATGAACTATTATCACCACACAATAAAAGACAAAAAGAAAAGATCTGCCTGTACCAAAACATTTTTGCAGCCGTGACCACAACATCACAGATATGAAAGTCTTTATAACAAACTGGAAGATTGAAATCTAAGGACAGGAATGTCTGGGAGTACAAGCTCATGACAACCTTTCATATACTCAGATCAGGAATTAATGTGTCGCATGGATTTATGTCCTTCTGCATCTCTTAAGGAATTCACCCCTCAGACCACTTAGGTTTATCACATTCATATACTGGTTTGGGGGGGTTTGCATTACCGTTAAAAATTCCGTTATAGTGTTCCGTCATAACGGAATAGAACAGAATTTTACGTCTCCATGCCTACCAAGCGATCAAAACGTGTTATGTATCATCGAATGGTACTAATCAAACCGTCACCTCATTCTGCAAAAAATGAGCACCTACATAAGACAATCATCTGAAAAATGAAAAAATATGGCTTTCAGAAAAAATATTTTTTTCTCTTAAAAAATAGATATATTAGGTATCACCACTTCTGTAATGACCGGCTCTATAAAAAAAAATTCACATAATCTACCCCCTCAGGTGAATAAAAAAATAAAATAAGATAAAAACTGTGCCACACAGTTTGTCACCTTGCCTCACACAAAGCATAATATTAAGCAATCAAAAGTCATATGTACCCCAAAATAGTACCAATAAAACTGTCACCTTAAGCTGGGGTCACTTTTTGGGAGTTTCTACTATAGGGGTGCACCACTTTTTTTCCATAGACGTTTGTCTGGTATTGCAGCCCATTCCCATTCATGTAATGAAGCTGAGCTAGCGTGCAATACCAGACACAGCCTATAAGCAAAGAGCGGCGCTGTTTCTGAATCGAACGTTCTTTCCAATCCTGTACAATCCTTAAATCACAATAAAAAGCAAAATACAAGATTCTGTTTTAGGCTACTTTCTACTCAATACCTTCTTGCCATTCATTGATGGGGAGTGATCTAAAGATTACTACAGACACTACATCAACCACCAAATAGTCAGGTTTCATGATGATATCTCAATCACTAACTACGTTATTATTTTCCATTTCAGCTGTGGGAGAACGGTGTCCACTTCTGGTTTGATCTACAGTCCTATCATCACTTCTTCTACCAAGAGACTCTACAACCTTTTAAACTGCGCAGACATTCCCAAGTAAGTGGTATATCTGAGGAACGAGATGTTATGTGCCGAGTATGAACAGATTGCAAAATGTTCTTCATATTTTGTCATTCTTCCGAATTCAGCTTAGGAAATATTGTCTTCATTAGTGAGATGGACCCTTGTCTGAACCCTAAACATATGATGTATACCCCTATCAAATCTCCTGGATCTCGGTACAGGATTATTAGAAACTAAGGTTGTGCCTTTATCTGAAATAATAAAAAATATGAGCATCCAGAGTATCTGTCACAAACAAATTGTTAGAAAAATGATCTTACATTTCTGGGCAGGGTTGGGACAAGATCTCTCGGTGTCCAAAGCAGCAGTTTCAGAATGCACCCCGGTCCTTGAAGTTTTAGGATGCATTCATACGACCGTATTTTCCATCTGTGTCCGATCCACATTTTTTAGCGGATCCATTCATTTCTATGTTCCTGCAAAAATGCGCAAAGCACATAGATCTCATCTGTTTGCTGTCCACATCCATGCAGCCACTCCGCAAATTATAGTTTATGTTTTATTTTTGTTGTTTTGCGGATGAGTATAGAAATTTTTTTTCAATAGGGCCCACAAAAAGTGGGGCATGCATGCTCACACTGATTCTACTTAACTGGCTCCCCACTCCCTGCATCGCGCCTGTGACTCACTGCATGGCCGTTGCTGCTTCTCCCCATTCTCGGATGAAAACATCTGTTGTCGGGTAGGGGGGGCCGCCAATCGCAGGTGGTAACGGGGATGAGCCTCCCTAGTGTCATCCGCAATGCCAGGGAGGCTCGTCCCCATTGACTGCCCCCTTCCAGACACCGGATGTTTTCATCGGTGCACGGGGAGAAGCAGCAGCGGCTGTGCAGGGACCAGGAGGGGGGAGCCAGGTAAGTTGAATCAGTGTGAGGGGGGGGGGGGCATTTCCAGCCTCAGATAACCCCTTTAATCTACAAATTGTGTCCCCTCCACAATGGGCGTCCTACTTGGCTGTGTGCTGCACCAGCTCCTCGCTCATCGATATATCTGGGGACTGGGACATGTCAAAGACCAACCACGACTGAACCAGAGTATCATGAAATTGATCTGTTCTTATTTTATCGACCACCATCAAACACCAGTGCAAATTTCACATTTAATGGATTTTATAATAAAGTGAAAATTTTTAGGACTTTTCAATAGAAAGTGTAATTATTGTGCAAATTGTGCCATAGTTGATCTCTTCTGGCGCAAATTTACATGCCCCTATGCAAACCAAGCAAGACCAATAAAGGGGTTGTCTCATAAAGATAACCCCTGTCCATATGCCACAGTTACATAGTGGTGGCTAACCTCCGGCACTCCAGCTGTAGTGGAACTACAATTCCCAGCATGAACCATTTATTTCTATGGCGTTCTGAGAACAGCCAAGCAAGTGTGCATCTTGGGAGTTGTAGTTTTACCACAGCTGGAGCGTCTGAGGCTAGCCATCACGGCCATAGTAGAACATAGACATCAAACACAGAGAGGGGATCCCCTACTCAGGACCGTCTTCT
Organism: Rhinella marina; assembly: GCA_900303285.1. NCBI lineage: Eukaryota > Metazoa > Chordata > Amphibia > Anura > Bufonidae > Rhinella > Rhinella marina. The sequence goes on from ONZH01019961.1 coordinate 87,315, forward strand.
ATGATCCACCCTTGTATTTTATGGACAGCCATTCATCTGAAGGACTGACATGTAATACTACATTTCTCCTGTAGTGGCCACTGTAGGGGAAATGCCTGGCTAGCAAAAATCAGTTGTTGGCCAGGGGTGGCGGCTGCCCGGGTGGCGATCAGCTGATCTCCCAGGAGGACACATTTTGAAAGGGTTGTCTCTGATGAGATAACCCATGGTTGAACTCGAGGCACCTTGGTTGGACTTGATGGACACGTTTCTTTTTTAAAACATTCTAATTATGTAACTATATAAGCCCTCTCATGTAGCAAGAATTTCACGGTTTCTGTTGCTAGATACTGTTATTCATGTGATTATAATACACAACAATGGACATGGTTGTAAATAATATTCTTATGAACATCATGTTCTGCAGTCAGAACCGTACATAGATTGTTAGCATCACGTAGGCATTTGCTGCCTCTTCCTGCAAGGCAATCTGTTGCTTTTGCTGGAAGTTTTTTTTCTTCTGTGCCCAGTTCTTAAAAAAAAAGCAATTGACAAAAATAAAACGACCAAAATTCACCCGAACAAAGCCAAACAACCCATTGACCGTAATGGGGGCCATTCAGTTTCTCTTCATGAGTCCTGCAGGACTTTTCTCTCCACTGTTTTTTGACGAAACCTGTGATGGAGACCCCGAATTGAGACTCTGATGCAGATGTAAACAAGCCTTTAAAGGGGTTATCCCATGATTAATGTAAAAAACAACATACAGTACATGACAGTCTCTTTCTAACAAAGCTAGAACCAGCCCTGTATCTCACATGGATCCAGAGATCTCCCCATTCATTACTCTGCTCTGCTAGTTTTTTTTTCATGCTGACACCTGAAGGGGAGTGTCTTTTCTGCTGCAGCTAAGGGGGCGTGTCCATGCTCTCCCTATCACAGCTCAGGAGGCAGTTGAAGGATGAAACTGAGCATGTGCGACCTTCTCAGTGAGCGGGACAAAGAAATAGGAAAAAAAACAAACAGCAGGTGGCGCTATACAGATACATTTTATTGAATACCTCAGTAGCTAGGCTAAATGTTTCATTACAGGCAATTACAAAAGTATTCAGATACAGGTGCTAGTTTGAAAAGTGTAGAATATTTTTCACGGGACAACCCCTTTAAAGTGCTATAGACCTTGGAGATCATTTATCAAAGGCCGTTGTCTTTGGTAGAACCTGAGAATGTGCCTAATTATGACAAGAGGCAAGCCTCATCATAGGTTAGGCATATCTTCTGGCATTCCATGTGCCTAGATTGAAATCCATGTTAGTCCCTGACTGGAGTAGTTTTTAATCGTCATTTATGCCTGTTTCCAGGATGGCACTTGACCATTTAGAAAGCTGCAAAACTAGGCTTACTATAAGAATATCATCAAGACTTTTATTTCTCTGCTGTTTTTGACAAAAGCTGTGATAGTGGCCCCAATTGAGCCTCTGACACAGATGTAAGCAAGCCCTTAAAGGGGTTGTCCAAGTTATTTTTTTGTTCTTTATATGTTTCTAACTTGTCAGGTATAACAACTTTCCCATATACTTTGTGTTTCTAAAGCTGCTGGTTTCTCAGAGTTGACTGAGGGTCACATGACCTGTGATGTCACCTTATCTTCCTGGTCTGTGATGTTTCGTGCACAAGCCTCAGAGTTCAGATAACAGTCTGTACACGAGGCGTCACTGGCCACACCCCCTGCACTGCGGGGCTGCTATCTGCTCTCTCCCTGGATTCCTTCAGATAAAACATTAACCCCTTCAGCCAGAACACACTGAGGGCTCAAGGCTTTACAACAAATAGCTGCAGCAGTGAGAGGAGACAAATGCTGGGCACAAGAGCTATAGAGGAATTGTACAAGAACAGGTAGGGAGAATTTCCTGTGTGTATCAGCATTGTCATTGTACAACTGGGACTTGTAGTCCTACACATACAACATGCTGCTGAGTATCCCAGCAGACAGACATGTCACTCAGCACTTGTATTCACTGCCTTTGCAGAGAAGGGGGGAGGGGCTGAGATTGTTGTTATTGCATGTAAATAAAGGCCAGAAGAGAACCAGGGAAATGAGGAAATATAGATTTTTTTTTTGCCTAAAACTTGCTGAACTTAATTATACATTGCTGCCCATCAGATTTACAGTGCTATATATTTTTTTTCATAACTTGGACAACCCCTTTAAAGTGCTGTACACCTTGGAGATCATTTATCAAAGACTGGAGTTTTACGCTGGTCTTCGGTAGCCCCTGCACTACCCGAGGATGTGCCTAATTTATGAAACGACACAAGCCTCATCATAAATTAGGCGTATTTTCCGGCATTCCATATGCCTAGATTGAAATCCACTGCAGTAGTTTTTAATCATCTTTTGTGCCTGTTTCCAGGATGGCGTAGAAACGCCATGTGTGATAAAATTTTGTCACTCGACCATTTAGAAAGTTGCAAAGCTGGGTTCAGCAACTTTTTTAAAGCCAAAAACAGGAATAAGCAGTTTAGTAAATGACCCCCCCCCCTTCTTTTAGAAAAAGATAAGGGAGCTTTAGGGCAATTTCACGCAAGGATGTCCAGTGCAGAAAACACACGCCGTATCGTAGTGTGATTTCCCATTATGGACACTCGTTTCACAGGACCGGTTGGCATTATAATGATTTATAATGCTTTGTGTCTGACCTTGTGTCTACTGAATTATACTGACAGCATTATGTCAGTAAAATTCAGTAGATCTCCATTCACACTCTGAACAATACCAGTCTCAGTTACCAATGAGATCAGTGGGAGCACTTGATTTCCATCACTTCCAGTGCTTTCAATGTGACGGTTCTGAACTGATAGGAAGAATAATAGAAGAAAAGTACGGAGTAGGTATATTTGCAGTTTCTGCAGCACTGTTCACATGTAAACTATGTATGTGCTGTGAGAGCCTGCAGACAGCAAATGTTTGAGAGGTCAGACCAAACTGCTCCGCAGCTCGCCAAAAAATATTATATCGTTACGGCTCAATCTTCTAATTATAATAAACCTTGCATACTTTGGCTTCATTTGTTTCTTAAACATGTCGTGAAAATAAGTGAACCTTGACACTTTCTTTATTACATCATTGAAAAACATTACGTAAAAACTGGACCATTTATATGATATTTTTATGACACTAATTAAAATATATCTTGGAATGAAGTTCGTCTCCAAGTACAGTTCTTGGCACTATTAGATAAACTACAGATTATATTCTTATACCAAACCTTATAGTGTTCCCTATCCACTATCCTATGTGCATAGCATCTAGTACTGTATTATTGCGTATGAACGTATTGCATATGTTCGGCACGATTATATATGCACTATGGAGGCTACTATTATATGTAAATCTGCATCTGGTAAAATATATATGCACTACAGATGATACAATGACATATACTCAATGTGGCAGGTAGGATCGGCCAGTAGAGGCAAAATCATATGGACACTGTGGGGGACATTTATAAAGACAGGCATTTTATAAGCCAGTCTTAAAGGGGTTATCCAATGTCTAAAACATTTCCCCAAATGCCTAGGCCCCTCATATAGATTACATTTACCCCGCTCCACAGCACCCATGTAGCTCCTGATCCCTGCACAGCCGCCGCTGCATCTCCCCGGATCAAAACATCCGTCAACGGGGGGAGCAGCCAATAGCAGGCCGCGAAGGGGACAAGCCTCAGTAGTTTTTGTTTGAAAACTGAGGACTATAGAATTAATAGGATGATAGGCAGTTATTGGATCCAAGTTCATTTCCAGATTATCTTCTGCCAGACTCTAGGAGCCCTGTATTATAAGGGGCCCATTATTGTGCTAGAGCTTGGGCCCTCCGGAGGATCCTCTAGTAATCTGGTACTAGACCCTGGACTCGAGGGCCAATGTCGTGCAAGCACCTTCTGAAGGTTTGTGTAGATGTGTGGACCACTGTTTCCTGCCCTAGGCTTAGGATGTGACATTAAGTTGCATTTGCAGTACAGACTGGATCACTACACACCGTTCTTCTAATCAGATGATTAGTCCATGCGGAGGTTCACCCTGGTGCATCTCTTCCTGTCATTCATGTTTGTCGTTGTTCTCCCAACCACCGGGACACACAACATTGAACAGTGCTGACATCTCAGCCTTGGCGAGTAGCAATCTGCTGGAGTGATAAATTAAGGTCTCTGAATCAAGGATTCTGTCCCTCTCAGTTTGCGACAAGTGGCGATAACTGACATATTGACAAACAGGAGATATCGCACAATCATCTCACACAAAATAAATCACAGAAAAAGAATATTGGTGCACAAAAATAGATGCAAACAATATATACTGTATAAACTAAGACCTCATTCTGATATGATAAAATCTGAGACTCTTAGCCAATATATTTTGATCAAAACACATCTGTGCCCACCTACCCAGCGTAACGGTGGTCTCAGGTCAGTCAGGTTATCTTATCTTGAGTAGCATTCTTGTGCACTTTTGCTCTTCCTATCAAATTGAGCGTCTTGATTGTGTGGTACATATAGGTGTGTTTGCTCCTCCTCTCATTGGTTGCTGTATGCACGTAGAGGTCACTAGGAGCAACACACCTATATGTACCACGCAATCAAGACGCTCAATTTGATAGGAAGAGCAAAAGTGCACAAGAATGCTACTCAAGATAAGATAACCTGACTGACCTGAGACCACCGTTACGCTGGGTAGGTGGGCACAGATGTGTTTTGATCAAAATATATTGGCTAAGAGTCTCAGATTTTATCATATCAGAATGAGGTCTTAGTTTATACAGTATATATTGTTTGCATCTATTTTTGTGCACCAATATTCTTTTTCTGTGATTTACTTTGATATATATAGCCACTGACATCCGCAATCATTATTATCACATCATGCAGGATGTTTTTTATCCTTTTGTTTCTGTGAGTTTTGCTTGGTTAATCATTGCACACAACCTGATCCGATTTTTGAGGTTTCATGTGGCTAAAAATTTTTGGCTTTTATGCCTCTCCCACATGCCACAGATTGGAGCTAGGTGCTTGAAAATTTGATCATCTGCAGATCTTAGAAACACCTGATACTTCCTCGATTTGCATAGCCTTACGTTAGTAGTGTATTTTATGGACACTGTATTGCACTATTATTTGGGCAAAGTCTGGCACTATTATTAAAATATGTGTGAATTTTGTGGTTTTGTTTGCATGGTTTATGGATTCAAGAGGTATAACCAAATCATGAGAGGATAACATAAGAAATTGTGGAACTTGAAAGTAAAACAAGCAAGAAAAACGCAAGAACAAGGAAGATCAGTGCTGTGTACTAAGAGGGACATAGTGAATACATTGTATAGAAAGCATTGAATAAATGTGTCCTGAATGTACCGTACCTGACTGAAGAATCATCATCTGCTGGAAAATAAAAACGTTATAGAAATTGGAAATGTATGAAAACAAAAAGGAACAAAATTCAAAGAAGTGACATGAAGAAATGTGCAGCTAGTTCCTCTCTCCGGCCTCTGGGTGACAGCACACCTCCATGTTGCACATAACACCACCACTGGACAGCATTATACCGTACATAACGTGACCTCTAGAATAAGTCCAGATATCCTAAACAGACCTCATGGCACTTATACACACGAGAACGCTCACAGACAGATCAGCCCGTTGGCCTGGAGATTTACTTTTGTTCTTTAGATAGCTTTTTAAGCCCGTTGCAAATACAAGATTTGTTTTCGTTGGAATCAAAATGAGCGTTAATCTGATTCCTCACCAAAGCGGCTGCAAGTTCACAAAATCCATGTTCGCCTCTGGCACCACATGGCGTCATGACTGATTTCTGTGACAAAAAGAATTACAATGGCTTTAGCTATCACAGGCACGTTACCAGCCTTCCTTCCAGGCCCAGAACACAAGCCTGTAGAGATGTTCTGAGGCCTCTGGAAATGGTTCCAGTTTCATTGATGTTGTGGCTTTTGACACATTTCTTGTGTTTCTGGCCTCTTTTTATATGGAAAGAGTACATAATTTTTTTGGAATAGTACCAGTAGCTAAAGATTGAGTTACAATAACATAGGCAAGTCATGAAATCGCCTTGTGAAACACCTGTTCCTGGGCTGCAAAATGGAGAAAATAGGGTGCGCGTTTCACTTACAACCAGGGGCAGATTGGGAACTCAAAGTGTCCCTGGAAAAATAGGGAAAATATGGCCCTATGTTGTATGTGAGGCCAGACTGGTAAAAGCTAAGTGAGCAGAGTCAGCAACCATTAGTCATCGTTCACACAGCACATTCACACAACATACCGGTACCTCCCAATTTTTGAAAAGCCCTGGGAGGGATAATAGCAATGGCGTGCTAAGTGTGCAGTGGAAAATTTTGTTTACGCTAAGCCATGCCAATGCCTAGTCCCCTTAGTGCCCCCACACAGTAGTTATGCCCCTTAGTGCCCACACATGGTAATTATTCTCAATTAGTGACCCACATGGTAATTGTTTCCCTTTAGTGCCCACACATGTTCTCTCTTAGTGTCCGTACACGGTAATTATTCTCTCTCAGTTTCCGTTCACGGTAGTTATACTTTCTTAGTGCCCACACATGGTAGTTACTCTTGGTGTCCTTACATAGTAAGTATTCTCTCTTAGTGCCCACACACGGTAGTTATACTCTTAGTGCTCACACATGGTAGTTATTCTTAGTGTCCGTACATAGTAATTATTCTCTTAGTGCCCACACACAGTAGTTATACTGTCTTAGTGCTCACACATAGTAGTTATTCTCTTTTAGTGCCTGCACATGGTAATTATTCCCCCTTAGTGCCCCCACATGGTAATTATTCCCCCTTAGTGCCCCCACATGGTAATTATTCCCCCTTAGTGCCCGCACATGGTAATTATTCCCACTTAGTGCTCCCACATGGTAATTATTCCCCCTTAGTGCACCCAAATGGTAATTATTCCCCCTTAGTGCCCCCACATGGTAATTATTCCCACTTAGTGTCCGCACATGGTAATTATTCTCTCTTAGTGCCCCACATGGTAATTATTCCCGCTTAGTGCCCCCACATGGTAATTATTCCCCCTTAGTGCCCGCACATGGTAATTATTCCCACTTAGTGCTCCTACATAGTAATTATTCCCGCTTAGTGCTCCCACATGGTAATTATTCCCCCTTAGTGCACCCAAATGGTAATTATTCCCCCTTAGTGCCCCCACATGGTAATTATTCCCACTTAGTGTCCGCACATGGTAATTATTCTCTCTTAGTGCCCGCACATGGTAATTATTCCCCCTTAGTGTCCGCACATGGTAATTATTCTCTCTTAGTGCCCCACATGGTAATTATTCCCCTTTAGTGCCCGCACATGGTAATTATTCCCCCTTAGTGTCCGCACATGGTAATTATTCTCTCTTAGTGCCCCCACATGGTAATTATTCTCTCTTAGTGCCCCCACATGGTAATTATTCCCGCTTAGTGCCCCCAAATGGTAATTATTCCCCCTTAGTGCCTGCACATGGTAAATATTCTATCTTAGTGCCCCACATGGTAATTATTCCCCTTTAGTGCCCCCACATGGTAATTATTCCCCTTTAGTGCCCGCACATGGTAATTATTCCCCTTTAGTGCCCCCACATGGTAATTATTCCCCTTTAGTGCCCGCACATGGTAATTATTCCCCTTTAGTGCCCCACATGGTAATTATTCCCCTTAGTGCCCCCACATGGTAATTATTCCCCCTTAGTGCCAGACACAGTAATTATTCCCCTTTAGTGCCCCCACATAGTAATTATTACCCCTTAGTGCCCCCACATGGTAATTATTCCTGCTTAGTGCCCCCACATGGTAATTATTCCCCCTTAGTGCCCCCACATGGTAATTATTCCCCTTAGTGCCCGCACATGGTAAATATTCTCTCTTAGTGCCCTACATGGTAATTATTCCCCTTTAGTGCCCCCACATGGTAATTATTCCTTCTTCGTGCCCCCACATGGTAATTATTCTCTCTTAGTGCCCCACATGGTAATTATTCCCCTTAGTGCCCCCACATGGTAATTATTTCCCCTTAGTGCCCTACATGGTAATTATTCCCCTTTAGTGCCCCCACATGGTAATTATTCCTTCTTCATGCCCCCACATGGGAATTATTCTCTCTTAGTGCCCCCACATGGTAATTATTCCCCCTTAGTGCCCCCACATGGTAATTATTCCCCCTTAGTGCCCCCACATGGTAATTATTCCCCCTTAGTGCCCGCACATGGTAAATATTCTCTCTTAGTGCCCGCACATGGTAATTATTCCCCTTTACTGCCCCCACATGGTAATTATTCCTTCTTTGTGCCCGCACATGGTAATTATTCTCTCTTAGTGCCCCACATGGTAATTATTCCCCTTAGTGCCCCCACATGGTAATTATTCCCCTTAGTGCCCGCACATGGTAATTATTCCCCTTAGTGCCCCACATGGTAATTATTCCCCTTAGTGCCCCACATGGTAATTATTCCCCTTAGTGCCCCCACATGGTAATTATTCCCCTTAGTGCCCCCACACGGTAATTATTTCCCATTAGTGCCCGCACATGGTAATTATTCTCTCTTAGTGCCTCCACATAAATATACCCTCTTTTGCCCTAACATATTAGTTATTCCTTCTCTTTCTTCTACAGTTAGCTGAAACAGAGAATATAGGAAGAGTCTCGGAGAATACCTCTAAAGCTTCAATAACACACTTTGGTCTTTTATTAAGGGACTTGTGACTATTTTAGTCAAAAAAATAGTTGCAAGTCTCTTTTTTAACTGGCTGTGCGATAATATTCACGCCATGTTCGGCAGTTGGGCGGAACCGAGGCCATACAAATTTACTAACATTTAATTCTGGTGTAAATGTTGGCAAAATACTTTTCTCGCCAGGCGTAAGGACTGCCATAGATGAGTCTAATTTATGACAAGGTGCATGCCTCTTCATAAATGAGATGAATCTTATGGCAGCGCAATGGCGAACAAAGACTGGCGTAATAAGGCGATCTTAGTAAATGTGCCCCATTATTTTTATGGTTTTTTTAAGCATTTTTATATTAAAAATTTGGTTGTCCGTAGTGAATTCCATAATTCATTATAGTCATTAAACTAACATCTAGGCACATTAAAAAAGTGAAAAAGGGCTAGAAAAGACTATGGAATCCACATATAACTTGACTTGTGGTATGGATTTCATTTTTTTCAGTACAGAGGGGGATATCTGTATAAAATCCATCCAAATCTGCTGCAAAATCTGCTTGTAAATCTTCCCCGTTTGTTTTTCATGCATAATGCTACAGCAGTGTATGTGTCTATGTCAACCTGCTGTGGGACTACAAGCCTCATCATGCTTCTCAGCCCTTGCAGAACCTCATGTTACACACATCTGCTCTACAACTTGAGGTTTTTCCCACAAATCCAAGCACTGAGGCTGGGTACACTGAGCTTCTATCTGTTGTCAAGTTCTTTCTTTGAGTGAAATTCAAATCCCACATTAAAGTCACAAAATGATTTATTGACCTACGTTTGGTTCTCTCCTCCAGCTCATTTTTGGCACTTACCTTGCCCCTTCAGCGTCCATGCACATTGGTGTTGAGCAGACCATAAGGAAAGAGATTTACCAGAAACTTGATCCACCTTTTGAGGATTTATTCGACTCAGCTGAAGAATACGTCCTCACGTCTCTGCTCCCCGCCTGGACACAGATGACTGACTTAGACAGGCAGGCCTATGGGAAGGTATGTATTTTAACCTGTGTGTCCTTTATACAGGGACTTAATATCAACATATAGGGAAAATGTACAGTACTGTGTGATGGGCAGTGTTCCAATCCATGAAGAAGATCAACCATGGTAGTAGCTACTTTCACAGGGTAACATGGCCAAGTTATAATGTCTGCATAACGCCTTCGTCGGCAGAACCCTCACACTTCTACGGAAACCAAGCTTATGTCAAAATAGGATTTATAGAAATTTGGTTGAATAGAACCACATGTGGGTTTGGGTATTGTCTGCAATGCGGGTGCTAAAATGAAGCCATATTACGATTGTGTAAAACCAGCCTTAGGGCTCATACACGTGACTGTGTGCAGTCTGGGAAACATGGCCAATGTGTTGGCCGTATGTCCTGGACTGGTGGCAGCTCCTCTGACACAAACTCACTGTATCATGTTAAAGTGAGTACAGTACAATAGACCCACAGTCAGATAGGGACTCATTGCATCATATTGTATATCATTATGATGCAGTGAGTTCAGGTCAGAGGAGCCATGGTCGGTGAAATCTGCCTTAGGGCTCATTCATGTGACCGTGTGCAGTCTGGGAAACATGGCGCATGTGTTGGCCGCATCTGCCGTATTGATGGCGGCTCCTCTGACATGAGCTCACTGCATAATGATAATGTGAGCACAGTACAACAGACTCACAGTCAGATAGGAACCCATTGCCTCATATTGTATATCACTATGATGCAGTGAGTTCAGGTCACAGGAGCCATGGTCGGTGAAATCTGACTTAGGGCTCATGCACGTGGCCTTGTGCAGTCTGGGAAACATGGCCAATGTGTTGGCTTCATCTCTCAGATGATGGCGGCTCCTCTCTCTCTGCATCATGATAATGTGAGCATAGTACAACACACCCACAGTCAGAACTGTCATGGCATCCCCAGTTGATGTAGCAAGTTCGGGTCATAGGAGCCACAATCGGTCCGGTAGATGTGGCCGATACATGGGCTGTGTTTCCTGGGCTACACTCGTTCGTGTTCACGAGCCCTTAGGCTGGGGCTATACGGAGACTTTGGCAAGACCAAAGATCGTTTGGAAGCACTGCAGCCTCAAAATATAATGGAACTGAACTAGGTTGTAGCATTCCTTCCAAACTGCTGCGATTGGAACCCCAAAATATTTTGTGATTCTTCTTGTGGCAACTTGGGAGATGCACCATAACCCTGTTCAGTTCTGTCAATGTTTTGAGGCTGCAATCTTTGGATGCACAATGCTTCTCGCGACCAGTTGTCATGTAGCCCTGGCCTATATAACCAGCATAGGTAGAGCTGACCTCATGTAATACTCCTCTGCTAGAGCCAAATGATGACTGAAAGCTACCAGAGGGTCATTGGTTTGTCTGCAGGTAGGTGGGCCATATAACAGTATATATACCCCTTCCTCTTCTTTATAGTCAGCTGCTCCACATCACATCCCACAATATTCAGAGTAACATAACTGCTGTTAGGCGGGCGATGACAGATTTATCAGTATAAACACATGAGGATTTCTATGTCACAACAGTGGACAGATGGTCTTCACATTCGTTTGTCAATGTGACCCCTTCACTGGCAGAGAGGTCGGCAGCATTTCTCCTTTGCTTTCTTTTATTCTTTTTTATTAGGTAGAACTGGTTGAAGAATCTCGACAGCTGGAGTCAGCAAACTATCGAAAGCTACAGGCCTTGCAAGAGGAGAGAGCGTCCAAGAAAGATGAAGTAAGAGAGTAGCTTTGCAGCATTAGTTTGGAGCAATGTTCTCCAAGATTTTACATGTAGATGGCAAACTATATCATTTTTGGTTTCAATACTAGTAAAAATTGTAAAATTCATTCTCAGAATCTGAACTTTGCATCGGTAAGTTTTACACTTTTGTGTTTCATAGACCCACTGAGCAATTTTTTTCCCATTCCTTAGAATTGCCCATATTTCTGGGGAAGACTGGTGATTTCTGGTGATATGTCCGCACACAAGTACAACTTTTGAGATTGTACTTCTATAGAGGCAGCTCTCGTGGCTGTTTGGAGCCTCTGGTGCATTCCAGGTTGTCTCCACTGTCTCTTTTGGCTGGAGTGTCTCCTGCATTTCTTACCCACTCTTTCTTGATTATAATGGGGACTCTCCTCACTCTACCCGCTCCTCCAATTCTCATAGCTTACATGGGCTGACAAACCAGGCCAGGGTGTGCGCTCCTTCTTCATCTGGCAGCACTAACCCTTCATCTCACTGCCTCTCTAGAACTCAGCTTCCTACTCACCATCTGCAGTCTACTGAGCTGCACTCTCCTGCTCCAGGAGCAGCCTCTTAGCTACTTTTCAGCTTTCCTCATCTCTCTGTCCACCTTACTGAGGTGGACACACATGCTCAATTCCATCCCTCAACTACCACCAGCCATATCTTCTTTTAGAAAATATATTAAATTTAGCAGAGCAATGAATGTGGAGATCTTTGGATCGGATCCATGTGAGGTACAGGGCTGGTTCTAGCTTTGTTAGAAAGAGATTGTCCTGTACTATATGATGTCTGATTTTCATTTTTTTTACTTAAATCATGCGAGAACCCCTTTAAATACATCTCCCAATTCCTTGCTCAGATGTTAGGATTGAATGACTTCAGATAGACAAAACGCTGTATTGACCATTACAGCAGTGACTGCGCCATGATATCTGTACCGTATAATCCTTTCTTATACAATTAGATTAGATATTCCAAGAAGGGTAATTAATCAGAGGAAGAAACACCTAATTTATCATTTTCCCCTAATACGACACTGTCAGTTTTGAATACATTTAGAACAGTGCCTAAACTCCCATAGAAACACCCACGCAGGCACTAAAAATGTCCGGAATACATAATATAATCTGTAACTGTATCATGTTGTCTGCAGTGAAATGCTGACTGCCAGACCTCCCATGAATACAACACCTATAATATAAATCATGGAGACAGGTTATATGTCTTGACGTTGTTCTGCTATTCACAACCAGCTTTTCCAGAACAGATGTGTGTACAACCTTTTGTATAAATGGAGCCTGTCATGTCTGCTAATCTTATATAGAAATGTAAGGCAGCTTTCAGATGAGCAATGATTCCTTCTAGGTGCTATTTAAGTCGAGAACAATCAGCACCCGGACTGATTGACATGGTCGAATTTCTGAACAGAATCTTCTATTTTTGTCGATTTTTCCGGGAAGACTCATTCATTCAAATAAATGGTACAAGTTTTTCTATCACTAGTTTGCAAGGAGTCTTATAGTCAGTGGCGTACATAGAAGGAAGGGGCATTGCACGGATCAAAATGGACTCTTCCCGCCCAGGGCATAAGGCTCTGGCATTTGCTTTCTCCCTTCTGACCCTTTCCATGACTCTAAAGCTGGGCATTCGGCCGACAGCTATCGCTCCTGACTTCTCCATACAAATGCACATTCGCCTTGGTCAAATGTTTGTGTATTCTATGGCTCGAGCAGAGAAAACCGCTGACAGACAACTCTATATCTTAGGAGAATAAAAGGATAGGGCAACAATATTCATTTTTACTCATCCTTCTCTCCCCTGACATTATCTGTTAGGGGAGAGTCATAAGCTCCACATTCACAGTAGAGTATATACTGAGCCAGCCATTCTCAACAATATACTAATGTGTAGGGGAAGCTTTAGGCTAATTACCTACCTCCATGTTTGCCAATAATGCCTTTCTTTTGGGGAGTAGAACATGGAATAGGACCAGCCTAGGGTCCAATAGGAGCTGTATAGTCAGCCTTTATGGTATGTATGCTCTTGGTTAAAGTATGGTCTAGCAGCTAATGTTGAGTGAACTTGTGGTTTCAAGTTCAGCGTACAAGGTACGGATTTGGGTTATCTAAGAATTCCGTTATAGATTCCGCTACCACGGAGCATAACTTATGGTCTGTGTTAGTGGAATCCATAACGGAATTCTTAGATAACCCGAACCTTGTATGCCGAACTTAAAACCACAAGTTCGCTGAACACTACTAGCAGCTCAATCTTATGCCTTATTCACATGTCAGTGATTTCCATCAATAATTGTGGCCAAAACCAGTTGCAGCTCCAAGCACAGAGCAGATCTTTCCCTTATACCTTATTTCTGTGTAGCTTACATTCCTGGTTTTGGCTCACAATCGCTGATGTGTGAATGAGGCTTTAATTTGTGGGTCCCCTGGAGTAACACTGAACCTCATGACAATGAACACAGAGTAGTGGACACTGCAGCCCTCTTAAGAAGACAGTTGCATCTGATCCAGCTCGTCTTAATAAACTTGGTGCATCTTTGGGCCACTCGTGTGCCACAAACTGAAATCTACAACAGCCATGAGCTAACATAGAATAACACTATAATTTATGACAATTTTTGGCGTAAATTATAATAAATGTTTCTGACAACAACAGATGCCACTTTCTCCTCCTGTCTGTTTTTTTTTTTTTTTTTTTACAAAAGTAGTGATAGCGGGAAAAAAGAACAAATGTCAATTTAGTGCACAAAAGTCTGGTTGGGTTTGCACAGAAATATGTGTTTATATTCCACTACGATCTGTGTTATCTGTAGATGTCAAAGCAATGCAAATTCAATATTTTATTTAGCAAATGGCAATCAATCAGTGAACTTCCTTTTGCCAGGATCAGGTCAACAAGCACATCTTTGTTCCCCCTCCTGATGTATCTAAAGAGCCCAATCTGTGGGAGCTGGTCCCAGAAGAATACAGGAATTACAGCCTTGACACATTACTCCGGCACAGGATGGAGCTAGAGCACTTCCGATCCTTTCTGGAAGATCATTTTGCCAGGTAATTCTTGTAACAACTTGATAGGTTTCCCCTGAATCTGACAAATGTTTCAGTATACTGTATTTGGGGTTATAGGCTACATGCCACATAAGACAACAGGTATTATAAATTGCATATGGTAGGTGTCGGGGCTACTGTTATAGATTTTGTATTGGGGCCCAGTTATGACTCTGATGCTGCCAGTCTGCTTGACTTCCCCATCACTTTTTGTATACAATCTTGCATGATAGTGGGGAATGAGCAGATCAGTGACATCAGGACGTGCAAGAACTGGTAAGTGTTGAAGTCTTTGGCTCACAACATGATTCTATTGCATTTTGACATTCAAAAAATGTTGGACTCACTAAGAATTGTCCTTATTTTTTTAAGATAATCATATTGGGGCAGATGATGCCTTGCACACGTGTCTTTGTGTGCCTAACACCACATTATTAGACACTTTATCTGCCACATGTGACAAAGGAGCGTGGCTTAACAGGAAAGAGTACATGGCTTTACAATGTGTGCCTGTAATGATCAGTGGGTGTGGAACCGCTGTGTCAACCAGGGAACTTCACGTGGCCCTGGAAAAAAACTAAAAGTGGCTCCTATGTTGTAGATGGCGCCAAATTGAAAGAACGTGGGACAACACAAGTAGGGAGGGTCAACAATACCATAATGCAGCACAAAGTAGTGCCCTAGCAGAACTAAATACCACAGTGCAGCAAGATATACTGCCCCAGCAGAACTAAATATCACAGAACAAAACAAGATACTGCCCCAGCAAAACCAAACACCACAATGCAGCACTAAATACCGCCACAGCAGAACCATATACCACAGTGCAGCACAAAACAACTGCCCCAGCAGAACCAAATACCACAGTGCAGCACAAAATATCACCCCAGAAACTGTATCTCTGTGGTCTCCATCAATAGCTGCCATGTTCTGTTATCTAATCATCTCTACTTAAGACATGAAGCAAGGGGCTTAGGAGATGAGATGTGGGCCACAGCATCAAGCCAGCCCTACCTTCAGCATGCTGCCTGAACGTTCCCCAGTAATGACCCCTATACTGGAAAAAAAACAAATATCTGTTTGCCATTCCAAGTTGTCGTCTCTGGTGCAGGCCCCAGGGCTCTTCAGCCTGCTTCCAGAGACTCTTGTGTCTCTGCACTATTTGCACACTCATATAGTGGCCTATGAAGGTGAACAGCAGGACATGGAGTCATGGGCTCCAATACCACTCTGCAGTATTCAACTTTATCACCATCATCAGGATGACTGTACAATTGAATTCAGGAGATCACCTGCAGCCAACGACCAGGTACATAAGTACCTGAGGCTCCCAGCATTAATGAATCCTGATAGTGTCAGACCATTTTGTATCCAGCCTGCAACAGTGAGGAGGGCTCAGGCTACCCCTGGGCATCAGCCCACTGAGTATTTTCCCTGTAGGGTCTATGGCAAGTTCACCCCTGGTGTCAATCAACTGGGATACCAAAGGACATTATCTTGGTGGTCCCCTGGCATTTACCCTTTAACCCCTCCACAGGGATCTGGACTTCACTGCAGGCAAGCCACCAGGCCGCTACCTCATGCAGTAGTCTCAGTGTGGTTGACAGCTGACCAATGGGGATCAGAGACAACAGTGCGGAGCCCCAAGGGATGAGGCAAAACACATATCCAGTAACAGGGTAAGGTCAGGACAGGCAGAGTTTGAGCAAATCTGTGAAACAAGTTTGAGGTTAGGGCAGGCAGCAAAAGGTCAATATGGTAATCAGGCACAGGTCAGGCAGGGGAAGGTCGGAGTCAGGAATAAGGCAGAGGTCAGTACACAGGCAGACAAATGGAATGGATCATTTTTGCAATGACTAGAATGACTATTGCTCATGCACCCTCCCACAACGCAAGGAGCCTTAAAAACCCAGGAGCCACAGGCTGGGGAAGAATTAAAGTGTGCACACTGGTCCTATAAGAACTGGGGGGGGCCCTACAGGCAGAGAGAGATCGGGCCAGGCTGAGGTGCACAGGCTGCAACCTGCAGCCAAAGATGGACAGCAGGACTCCACTGATCAGGCATGCTGCAGGAGAGCAGAGGAGGGGCCGAAGTCTGGACACTGGACCAGGAACAATCAGAAAACTGTGAGTGGGACAGCAGGCATGGCTGCCGCTGTTGTAATAGCACCAAAATTGGAGCAAAATTCTGGTGCATAGCAAGCCAAATACTAGGTGGTATAAACTTAGGTAAACCAAGTGAAAAGATGCACCAGATCTATCATCCAGCATCAGACACTGTGATATATCTGGCACAAGTTTGCACTGTCTAAAATCTATGCGACTTTCACACAGTGGAGACTCCAAAGAGATAAGGTATAATGGAAAGTTCTTATGGTGGGACAGTCCTCCGATGCCCTCCCTTGCCCTGCACTGGATCGCGCAGGGCAAGGGCTCTTTTGTTTACATAACACACTGCAGTGAGTTCGGAGACGTCACCGGCTGTAATGGGCCGGCTTTAGCGCTGCCCTAGCCGTTTTACTGGCTAGGGCAGCGCTAAAGCCCGCCCATCAGCGCCAGTGACGTCACCGGGCTCACTGCCAGGCGGAAGCCTCCGCCTGGCAGAGCCCAGTACGTCACCGGAACCGGGATAAATGCCTTTGCCCTGCTCTAATTAGGGCAGGGCAAAGGAGGACATCGGAGCATGAGATACTCCGATGCCCTGTTCAGGCGGGCTGCCTGGGTGAATATAAGGCATGTCCGGGTTCAGCTCTGAACCCGGACAACCCCTTTAAGGGGTCTGTGGTGATGTGTGTAGTAAGGTGAGGTGTGGGGTGTGTATCTCGCCTGGTTTGTCAGTTTAGCCAGGTGAGAACTGAAATCCAGAAGTGGTATAGCTTCAGCAACCATAGTTGCTGGAGCTGTTTTTTGTTTAATGTTGCATGGGCTGGATTTCTTTGGCTGGGAGACAGGTTGGAAGTGGGAGTCTTCCAGTCCACACACCCTAATCCGTCACAGGCTTTCCCTAGCCCCAGGTGAGGCCAGCTGGATTAATCAGGCAGGGATAAGTTAACCTGCACTGTGTGTTAGAGAGAGAGAGGGCCCCAGGGAACAGACCTGCAGAGGGCCTGTGTGGTCCCAGCCAGCAGGGCTGGGGCCACAAGGCTGGAGAGGAGAAAGGATGAGGAGGCCTGAGAGGTTAGAGCCTGCGGAGGCTCTGTGTGTGTGGTCTCAGCCAGGAGGGCTGAGGGGCCACAAGGCTCTGTGTAGCCTGGAAGTTTGGGGGGCCCAGTAACCCTAGGAGAAGAGGGTCACATGGTCATAGTCGAGAGGACTATTGGACCATCTCCCCCCAAAGGTATGGTTGGAGTCACAGCCAGGAGGCTGCTGGACTAAACGGCTGAGGAAGCCGCACTTAAAAGCTGTGTGTGAACAGCGTATGTATTTAGGTGAGTTAGCTGAACTATGTTTAGTCAGAGCCCAGCTGGGCAGGTGTTGTTTTTATTATTTGTTTTGGTGTGCTGGTGCCAATAAAACTGAGTTGGACCTGAAAATCCCCGTGTTGTGAAGATATTGTGTGATGTCGACCCCCCCCCCCCCCCCCCCCCCCCCCCCGAGAGGATACGATCCCTTGAGGCTCATTCAGATGGCTGTATGTTATCTGCAAAAATGCGGATCCGTTTTTTTGCGGATTACATACTGACCCATTCACTTCTATGGGCCCTTTTTTCCCATTCCATGGCTCCGCAAAACAAATGAAACATGTCCTATACTTGTCAGTGAAAATCAGGACATAGCCCCATTGAAGTCTATGGGTCCGCAAAAAAACGGAATGCTATTCGTTTTTTTGCGGACATGTTGAACATGTCTGCAAAAAAAAGATACGTATTTTTGCGGATATTATATGGCTGTCTGAATGAGCCCTTACAGGTCATTTATCAAGTTGGTGTAAAGTAGAACTGCCTTAGTTGCCCATAGCAACCAATCAGATTCCACCTTTCATTTTCCAAAGGAGCTCTCAAAAATGAAAGGTGGAATCTGATTGGTTGCTATGGACAACTAAGCCAGTTCTGCTTTATACCAGTTTGATAAATGACCCCATTAGAGTATCATCCATTCTGGATCACAGATCTGATACCTGTATTTCTTAGTCCTGGAGTTAATAATGCAGAACACTAATCTGCACTACATTACGTTATCTTTACGCTGTTTTGACCTTACTTTCTACCTTCACCAGAGACCAGGAATGGATATGAATCCAATCAAGTCCCATTCCTAGTTTCCATTTTCTTTTGTTATAGGCATTTGTTTTCCTTGCAGTTTTGCCAGTTTATGGAGACCCATAAATCATTCTCACATTCTTAATGCGTTTCATGACATCAACCTTGTCATACAAAGTACCCAGTAAATCAGAACTGCTGAAACATGTAATGGGACGTAGAATCAGATACAATTATATTGTTCTATAAGAATCAGTAATGAGCCTGCTAATTCCCCAATACTCGTTTTATCATTGTCATAGAGAATAAAAACATCTGCCCCTAGCAGACCCAGCAACGTGGTAGAATAAGTGCCAGGATTTTAATTGGCAGCCGTGTGCTACATTAATTCTGTGTAGCGTCCCTGCAGCCAAACTGAGTCCCTAGGCCGGGGCTGAAAACCGCTACAATGTGATTTTGGATGCTTTGGCATAAGAGATCTGATATGCATTTACCGCCTGATGTAACATTTCTCATGGAGTGACAGGGCAAACTGTCTTAAGCTGGGTTCATATCACGTTTTTCCCATCCATTTAATGTATACAAAAAAAAACGTATGTGTTAAACAGATGCCTCAGACTGATGCCATACAGTGGCATCTGTTCCCCATAGACTTCCATTGTTAAAAAAAAAAAAAGTAAAGGTTTTTTTTTTTTTTTACTGGACTGTGGAGGATACAAGAACGTGGTGTGCCTTGTTTTTGTATCCTTTTTTTTGTAATGTATACGTCAAACGGAGGCATAAAACCTGAAAGCACAGTCATAGTCTCATGAGACATATCCTTTAAAGTGGGAATAAGGCAAATACTGCAGTTTTCCTAAAGGGGTTGTCTGTCTGAATACCTTTTTAATTTGTGTTTTTGTGAAGGCTACTTTCACACTAGCACTGCAGGAACAGCGTGCCGGAGATGTCTGGATCCAGCATTTCTGGAAACTACAGCGATGTCGTGTGGCCCCATTAACTATGTGCACGTAGCGGTTTTAGTATTGCCGGTTCTTGGCATATTTGCCAGGTTGCAGCCGGATTACCACCTGTCCCCATTATAGTTAATGAGGTCCCACGGCATCGCTGTAGCTTTCGGCAATGCCAGATCCAGACATCTCTGACTGCTGGAACAGCCAGCCAGAAATGTCAAGTGGTAGTGTGAAACTAACATAAAGGTTCAGAACAGTGTAAAATACTAAAATAAGTGATACCTCACTGATCCCACGCCATTGTGTTGAGATCCGGTTGTATTATCTTTAACATACCCAAGACGGATCCGTCAGGAACTCCATTGAAAGTCAATGGGGGACGGATCCGTTTTCAGTGTCAGATTGTGTCAGAGAAAACGGATCCACCCCCATTGACTTGCATTGTGGGTCATGATGGATCCGTCTTGTTCCGCATCCCATGACGGTTGCTCTCCGGTATGAGAACGCAACCAACTGGAACGGAATGCATTTTGGAGCACTCTGTTCTGTTCAGTTATGTTTTGTCCCATTGACAATGAATGGGGACAAAACAGAAATGTTTTTTCCCGGTCTTGAGACCTTATGACGGAGCTCAATACCGGAAAATAGAAAAGCTAGTGTGAAAGTAGCCTAAAAAACGCCACCTCAGAAAAGCTTTTTAAAGACCTATGAATTGCATGGTTGTTTTTACCAGCTAAAAATATCCCCCCCAAAAAATTATTATGGAAGCACCCTAATGGGACTTCTACATTTCATTATTTTAAAGGCCCACGCAATGACTGTGATCAACCCAGGAAACGCAGTTCAGTACAAGAGATTAAGGCCCCTTTCACACGGGCGAGATTTCCGCGCGGGTGCAATGCGTGATGCGAATGCATTGCACCCGCACTGAATCCTGACCCATTAATTTTAATGGGGCTTTTCACATGAGCGGTTTTTTTCACGCATCACTTCTGCGTTGCGTGCTATATTTTTTTTTTGCGGAGCCGCAGCTCTCCGCAATGTAATGCCTGCCCATTGAAATTAATGGAGCTGAATCTATTCCGCAAAATTGCGGAATAGATGTGGCCCCCGGCCCTTAATATGTTGCTGCAGCTCATGCTCAGATAACACAATGCTGCTGTCTGAATGTGAGCTACTAAAAACGAGGACATCCCTGCGTCCGTCCAGGCCCTGTGTTAGACGGAGGATAGGGAGTCAGAAACCGGACGTCTGGCCACCCTAAGTAATAGTGTACTTAATTTTTCAGATACAGCTTCTGCACTTCGGACTAGTTTTTGTTAAATAAATAATGACAGTGTAATTTGTCATGGGCTGTTGTTCATTTGAGGTTGTATTTCCCTAATGGTACTTTTAAGGACCAGATTTTTTTTAATTATGTTCTGACACATAAAAAGCCATAGAATTCAAAGAGAGTGTACTTTGTTTCTCTGGTGACTGTATATCACTATAATTACTAGCTGTGCATCTATTTCCCATCAGCCTTGACCACTACAATACCAGGATCATAGGGACAGGACAAAAGGACCTGCTATTACTGTGAGAGTGTTGCTGTCAGTCACAGTCGCACTCTCGTTCATGATCGTGCAGGCACAACTTTTGAGTCAACATTTCTATATGTGTATGGCATTGTACAGGAGGGGTTTAAAGGGAACCTGGTACCTCTACTATGCTAACCCCGCTGAGGGCAACATAGTATAGTGACAGACCCGGTGATTTCAGAGAGCTGTCACTTCGGGGCTAGAATTCAGTACTTTTACAGTACTGAAAGGGTGAGCCTCTCATCGTGTGCCAGCACTGCAAGGAAGATGAGCCAGATGAGACTCTCCTAATTCCCCCACCGTCTTCTGCCCATGACTGGCAGGTTTCGTTTATATCACGCATAGTCGTGGGCAGGAGGCAAGGGAGAGTCTAATTTTTTCATTAGGCCATAATATAGAGCAATGGTCATAGTGCCTATAAATCAATTATAGTTTTATTTGGGGCAGGTTTTATTTTTTGCTGTTCTGAGAATTTTTTTTCATAACTGAAAACCATAAATGAACATGTTCTCCAAAACATTTCAGTTTGTTACTCTTTGTCTGATACATACAAGTTCTTGGTGCTTTTTTTTAGCCCCTTTTCATATGGTCATGGTAAATTTACTCACAATATTTTATTCATTTTGTAGCATGGATCTCAAGTGCTGGTTGGATCTTGAACATCTCAGAAGGGGTTCACACAGAAAAAAGGAGGAACGTCTAGAAACGTCTAAAGATATAAAGAACAAATATCTAAATAAAAAATATTTCTTTGGGCCTAACAGTCCAGCTACACGAGATCAGCAGGAGCAGGTGAGATAAAGGGCAAGGAAAAGCAATTCTGCTTCTGACTTTCCTCTTGTCAGATATTAATTATGTTTCCTATGTGTTAAAGAGATTATCCAAGAGCTATAACCCCCCCCCCCCATAAAGGTGTTATCCAAGAGCTATATTGCCCCCCATATGCCCGAGCCCCTCACACAGATTGTACTTACCTCTCTCAACTGCGTTGCTTCTGAGGCTAGCACGGCTGCCACTGCATCTTCCTGTTGCGTGGATGGTGGCGGGTCAGCCAATAACAGGCCGTGACGGGGACGAGTCTCCCTAGCATTGCGAGTGACACTAGGGAGGCTCATCCCCGTCGTGGCCTGCTATTGGCTGCCCCCCTCCACGCGGGATGTTTTCATCCGCGCGTCAGGGATATGCAGCAGCGGCCGTGTTGACATCAGAAGAGACCCAGGTGCCGGGGGGACTGAAGTAAATACAATCTGCGTGAGGGGCCCAGGCATGTGGGGGGAGGGCATTATAGCTCTTGGATAACCCCTTTAACTTAGTGTTTTGTGGGAGCAGCAGTTCGTACTTTAGAGCTGCTCATTCTACTGCAAGGAACAAGACATTGCAGTTGTGCTCAGCCATTTTGGAGACTAAAAGCATCTTTACATGGGCCAAAAATCAGAGCAAATATCGAAAAGGAGTGTTCCTAGGAACTTTCATTTCTGATAACTGCCCTATGTAAAGGTGCTGCTGATCACCCAATGAATAAGTAAGCGCAGCCCATATGCAATGATTCTCTGGTGGGGACGAGCAATAACTCTAAAGATTGCTCATCCGCATAAGAGGAGATGATTGCTGTATGAAAATCGGAAGCAATGTTTCCTTCCTGAATAATTGCCTGTTTTGTCAGCCTGTGTAAAAGGACTTTGAGGAGTCTTTGGTCTACTGGTCATCAAGCATGCCTACAAATGCAAGCTGAGTGGTACTGTTGTTGAAGGGGTATTTCAGTTTTGTGAAATTGATAAGCTCTCTTTAGGATTGGTCATCAACGTGAGATCGGTGGGATTCCGACTTCTGTGAGAATGCTGCCTTCTCTACAATGTTTACCTGCCTGCCATCTACATGGTAGGGGTGGTGCAGTGTAATTACAACTGTTTGTCTCATCCAAATAGGACAAAAAGCTGTACTTACCTGCACCACCAAAGGAACAAGTGCCGTGTTCCCTTCAAACAGCTGATTGGATCCCCACTGATCTGATACTAATGACTAACCTGAGGATAGGTCATCGATAGAGTTGAGCAAACGTGCTCGTAACGAGCACTGTACTGCTCGGATCCCCTGCGCTTGAATGGCCGCAGGCATCCGGATCCGTCCTCCTCATCCGACTCATACCAAACTGATCCGTCCCCATTGACTTACAGTCAGGTGAGGACGGATCCTGATGCCTGCGGCCATTCAAGCGCAGGGGATCCGAGCAGTACAGTGCTCGTTACGAGCACGTTCGCTCAACTCTAGTCATCGATATCACAAAACCGGAATACCTATTTTACAACTATATGATGTCCAGAGAGTATCATGCATAGGACCCATAAATTAGAATATGACATATACTTGCTGGATATCCTTCAGTTGCCTCAATGTTAGATTAGGCTGGAGAGTAAAGGCTGCCATACACAAACCTGTCAGATGAACCATCATTTGGGTGACAGACGTCTCTTCCAACTCTCCGATACACATTCGGTTTGGCTGTATATATGTGTACTCAATGGGGAGAGGAGAGAAAACTGCTGCCAGACACCTCTAGTGATGGCTTCTGTCGGCCGAATCCACTGAGAATGACAATGGCCTAATGTGTGTGGTATACTTTAGCTCTAATGAAACCATTAACCACTTCAACATCCTAAACCATTAAGAATATGAGGTCCTGACCACTAATCTACCCTAGACCTGCAAAGATATTAGGTATTAAGCCATATCTCCACCATTATTGACCACTAGGAAGACAATTAGGAATATTATCACTAACTCCCTAAACCACCCTATATAAAAATAAGTAAAGTATGTAATTAGTATAAAAGTTTATTAATTTATATATTATAAAACTTACCCTCCCTTCTGTAGGCACTAACAAATAACCTTTCACAGGTCATGATGCTGGCAGGAGGCTGGGGAAAGCTTCTACATGATCGTCTGCCTCCCACCGTTGTCACTGAGATCCAGAAATATGTCCGTATGAGGATTGAGAAGAAATGGCTACCCATGTTTCTGTCAATGAAAGAATTTAGAGAACGCCAGAAACGTAAAGTGAGAATTGCATACTCTTGCTTTCTTTTGTATAAAATTTTAAGTTGAATTTACCAACTTATTATAGACTTATACTAACCCTTAAAAATAGGGTAGAGAATCTAGGCCCCCCACACAGGACAGAAGGGTTCCTTCCTAAACCCCTTTCAATGACCCTTGGGCCATTTCTCCACTGACTCATTTGCTAAAAGTTGTTCCTTTAGAGGGTGGAGTCCTGACCAAGTTTTCACCTCCAGTAGAAGAGGAGATAATCCCAACTAAGACTGGGCCCCCTCTGGCCCTGGGCCCCATAGCAGTCGCATCGTTTCCCGCTATGGTAGTTACGCCCCTGGATACCATTAAATGGCCCAATGAATATATGATAATGAAATAGGGTATATAGGATAAATCATGAGGTGTGGATTGAAGATCTCAGTAGCCTGAAATGGCTATTAACAGAGAACAGTAGATTGCATTATTGCACAGAGTAAGTAAAGATACAATAGCCTTTGGATGTCCCTTTAGCCATCTAATCTGTGACTATGTGGTGTATGTGATTTCTCTCCAGTCACAGATGAAGGATGTGGCAGAAGATGTTATATTCCAAACAAATAAGAAGAAATTGGGCGTGTGGAAGGTAAAACATACTTATTTTATGTTGATCTTTACATTTTGTCTCCAAATTACAATACAAACGATCATTTCGAGCATTGCCAGCTTATTCAGCTGCTTTATTATTTGGCAGTCATTGCGTCTCTAAGGGGATGAATGATCCCTATTATGAACAATTATGCCCCATAGACTTTCATTGTTTGTCGGCAGCAAATTTTTCGGTTTACACAGGGCAATGTTCTGCCGACAATGATGTTATGTGCCACAAAAAAGTTTGCATCTCCCCACAAGCAGATGTTTTACTCTTTGTTGAGTCATCATGAGCATGTTTACAAAGGTCGATAAATGAGCCCAAAGGCCCTTTAAAGTTGACCATTATTGGCCGGTGCCTGTGTAAGAGGACCCCAAGTCATATGAATTATTTTTGAAAATCATTTTTTTTTTCCAGATTCGAATAAAAGACTAAACTGTTGTTGTTCTTCTGTCCCCAGGACAGGACCCAGAACAATTCCATGGATAGTGGATTTACTCAATTGTACTTTTTTTCAGCAGTTAGACAGCAAGTGGATTTCTTCCTCCAAAGAAATAATAGCTTTCCGCAAGACATTACTGAATCCAATTACAGCGAGCCAATTTCAACGGTTTATATCCTTAAAGGGAGATTTTTTTGAAAATGGACTGCTCTTCTGGCAAGAGGTTCAGAAGTACAAGGTAAGATGGAACCAATTGTTTTATCATAGACAATACATAGGAGTGTAGCTAGAGGTGGGTTGGCAGGGCATGTGCCCTGAGCGCCAGGTGCCAAGGGAGGTACCAACAAGTCATTTTTCCATAGTAATTAGATACATGGCTCTATCTACCTAAATCTCTGTGTGCCAATTGTTATTAAGCTTCTTTTACACGTAGATTTGAATACTTATTGCTACAATGTCAGCTCTATCTGTTGGCAGCCATTTAATGATTTTCTTCTATTAATTGTCCTTTAGGAATTGTGCCATTCTCACTGTGATGAGTCTACAATTCAGAACAAGATCACGGCGATCATCAACTGTTTCATCAACTCTTCCATCCCACCGGCTCTGCAGATAGACATTCCTCCAGAACAAGCAGAGAAAATTATAGAACGACGTCGGGATCTAGGGCCATATGTGTTTCGGGAAGCACAGGTTAGCTGAAACAGATGCATACATTTTCATACTTGCGATAAGCTGCTCATACATCTTCAATAGCGGTCATCAAAACCAACAGTCACCTAACAGCTACCTCTCCTGACTTCCCCATACAACTCGGTGTTTCAGTGGGAGGAGCAGTGTATTTCCCATAAGAACAAAAGGATCAAGCAAAACAAAAAAATTCAGTTCCCCTGATCCTTCTCTTCCTAATCTGTTGGGACTAAATCGGAAGCTCCCCATATACATTAGATTGTCGGCCAGTTCCACCTAAAATGGAGGGGTTGACAGACATTCCACTAATGTGTATGGGGTCATTTAAAGGAATTGTTGTGTTATATATGGGATGCGGCCGCCTTGTGGCCAAATACCGCATGGCCATACAAGCCACAGCAGCATCATTATTAACTGATTAGAACTGCATTGTTTATATGGTCTTCATTGTTAATGGCTGTATGCTCACATCCCAACCACGTCACAGCCACTCTGTGGGGCCATTTACCCTTAGGGTACATCTACATGTCCATAAATGTTTTGCAGTCTGCATATTGCGGATCAGCAAAACACAGATACTTGCCGCGTGCGTTCTGCATTTTGCGGACCACACATGGCCACCACTATGATAGAAATTACTATTCTTGTCCACGATTTGCGGACAAGAATAGGACATGCTCTATCTTTTTTGCGGGGCCGTGGAACAGAACTACGGATGCATCTTTTGCGGCCCCATTGAATGAAGAGGTCTGCACCCATTCCGCAAAATTGCAGAACGGATGCGGACCCAGAACTATGGATGTGTGAATGGACCCTTAGCCTACTTTCACACTTGTATTTTTCCCTAATCCGGCAGGGATCAGAAAAAAATGCTTCCGTTTCTGATAATACAAACGTCTGCATCCGTTATGAACGGATCCGGTTGTATTACCTTTCAAATAGCCAAGATGGATCTGTCATGAACCCCATTGAAAGTCAATGGGGGACAGATCCATTTTCTATTGTGTCCAACTTGCATTGTGGGCGATACCAGATCTGTTTTGCTCCGCATCCCATGCAGGACAGAAAACCGCACCTTGCTGCGGTTTGTTCTCCGCTATGGGAATGCAACCAAATGGAACGGAATGCATTTTGGAGCATGTTTACGTTTTGTCCCCATTGACAATGAGTGGGGACAAAACGGAAGCATTTTTTTTCCGGTATTGATATCCTCTGCCAGATCTCAATACTGGAAAAGTTAAATGCAAGTGTCAAAGAACCCTTACTCTCGCACCTGGGAACCCCTGCCAGTAGCTGATCAGAGTCTCTGGTGTAACTTCTGATTTTCAGTAAACGCTTGTGCAGTGACACACTTGACTACTACAGATAGAAGGGGTCCTAAGCAAGGTACCCCACTCTATTATCTAGACGTATCCCCATCGTCAGCATAGGCATAGACTTTATATGCAGTTTACAGAATTATAATTTATCCTGCTTGTGATCCAATACAATGATCAAAGCAAAAAAACATCCATAGGCTTTTATTATCCATACTTATGGCAAACGACAGTTCCTTTAGAATATATTAGGTGGAATGCATTCACAACCTCTTGTTTTTCACTGTATTATCTGTTCACCTATATCAGGAGATTATCCGGGCAGGTGCACCAAGGTTCATTTACTTCCTATATTTGTAAAGGCATGGGCACAAAAGCAACGTAGCAACACGATCTAGACAATTAGTAGCAATAGTTTAATTTAAATGGACATATAGGAAAGGGGAAAAGAGGGTCAGAATGCTAAAGGGGGTGTGACGCCCTGCCCCCAGGGCCAATCGTGTCCCAGGTTTATAGGAATGCTTAGTGTTGTGGTGCGGCCTTAATAGTTTCTGTGTGTGTGTCATGGGGCTCCTATCTGGATACCGTCACTCCCCAGGGTTTGGCTCTGAAGCAATAAAGGAGGATAGTTGAGGTAGGAGATAGAGAATAAATCGAGTCCAGACCTTTATAAATTTCAACAGCTTTACTTAAGTAAACTTGCATCCAGACAATAGGCTTTCTCTTGGTTTCAGCAGGTTTTGGCATACACTGGCAAGCGAACTTGATAACTCTGCTTTCTCTCTCTGCTATGCTAAACTATGCTTGGGTCTGATTACTGGACTTTTGGTTGGTTCTGCTATCACTGGATTGGGGTGCCTTTGGCTGTTGCCCCCCTTCTGACACTCAGTAACTAAATTAGCATGGAGTCAGGGTGCTCTGAGCTGCTTCTGTTAAGGAAGACATAATCTGTCTTCAAGAAGGTCAGGTCAGTTGTCCAAATTAAAAGAACGGTTGTGCACATGGTAAGATCTCAAGACGGACACAAATGTCAGTTTGGAGTCTCCCAACATGTTCAGGCGCTGAGGTGATCTGGGCTGCTCCGTTTATTACAAAAGCATATACACACAGTAGAAAAGGTGGGGGCCTCGTTCAGAGTTTCCCCAGCAAGCTGATAAGCATTAAACACATATTCTTTTGTTCTTCTTGTCTTGGTTACTCCACCGCAGCATCCCGGATAGGTGGGGGGAGTGGAATCTGTATCAGGATGTACTGGACACAGCTGCATAAGCATTTTGCAAAGCTGAGATATTTTTGTAAGGCTAAATAGCATTGAATACATGTGTATACAAATGACATCACACTGTGAGGGGAAAATTCAGTATTTCTGCTGGTCTACCTTCACACTTCCCTTTAGAGAGACTCCTGCCGCAGCCGGAGAACTTTCCCGTTGCTGCTACATCTTCCTGGCTGCTACATGTTAGGCACTTCTGGCTCTGACGGTGCCCAGGCTTAGACTGCTCTAAACTAGAACTGCAACCCTTCCCTCTGGTAGGAAGCAGGACTGGCCCACTTCTGCCCAAAAGGGGGAGAATGGAATGGTGAGTTCCATTCAATCTAGAAATCTCTCTCTCTCTGCTATATACGCTGCTGGTGAACCAGACATATTACATGTACTGTACAAAACAGTGTCCTGACAATAATAGAAATGCAAAATTTAAAGGACCTGGAAATAAATACACTGATAACATTCATGTTAACCATTAGGGCCAGTAGCAGAGTGCACAAATGGTAATACCACTCGGGGGTATTACAGGGGTTAAGGTGGGGTGCATGTACAGAGGGTTGCTGACTTTTTACCCCATGTCTGAAAACCGTGTTTCCTTCTCCTACATTTACTTATTACAATTTTCTTTACCATACTTTGTCCCTGAAATGTTATGATCATAAGATGGATGGTTACACAATTACAACTATTTGATTGGTATATTCAGTTGCACTAGCATACAACTAGTGGGTGACATTTACATGTAACAATTCAATATACAGTACAATCATTTTTACACATAAGTATCAATATTACTTAAAGGGGCATTCCATATCATATAGTTAAGGCATGGCGCACCGGCGCACACAGATTTCTTAGCATCCCATAGCAAAACTTAGTGTAGCCCCCCTTCCTCACCCAGTTTACTAGTACGCATACCGTACATACATCACTCCTAGGCAATGCAGAACACAAAGCATAAAGCCCTGGATTTCTGACAAAGTTACTTTTTTGTTTTTATTAAGCAGCGGAAACTTTAATTTAAAAAATTGTAATAAAAAAAAGGTGCTCTTGGCCTCACCCATTTTACTGAAAAAAAAAGTGGATTTGGTATTGCTTCAAAAATAGGGCAATCATTCTGAACAGCATATTTCTCAGTGATAAATCTCCCCATATGGCTCTAAAATACTGCTTCCCTTTAGATAACATATTAACAAACTGGTTTCCTGCAGCCACCACTAGGGGGAGCTCAGAGCATAGGCATTTATACAGTTACCATAGATTGCACCAGAATCAATAATAATCTCTTTGCACTGAGCCCCCCTCCCTCCCAGTGGTGACTGAATTAAAATGCAGTGTTTTTATGTGATGAGCAGATGAAGGAATTCACCACCAGGCTCCCCTTCTCCAGGCCCATAGCAGTTGCATGGTCTGCCTTCATGGAAGGTACACCACTGGTATATTGCCATCACTTTACAAATGGGGGGGGTCCAACTTCTGGGACCGTAACCCATTCAGAGAATGAAGGGGCCGCAGCACTGGCTGGCTGCAGCTACCTGCACAGCTAGGTTGCCAGGAGCGCTGCTCTGCAGGGAGAAATATACAACCATTACCCTGGTAGTTACTCACAAAAAGTTTTAGATCTGTCAGCCTTCTAATGGACACAGTACAAAATGTCTGAAGTACAATGTGAATGTATATGTACCCCTAGATGACAGTCTTCAGCATAATGTTCAAGTACTGGCCTGATTTCTGTGAATTCCGGAGTCGTCTAACAGATGAGAAGATTGTGCCTTTACTGGAGCGGAAGAAGGCGAAGAAGGTAGAACACATGAAACAGAAAATGAGAGAACAAGAGAAACTCGTCAATGTGAGTAAATCTATTACGTACAACCACGAAATGAGCCATAAACCATGTGATGCCAAATCACTGGAATATTCTGGACTTATACCAAGTGAGGCCTCCTGGTATTTTTGGTGTTTTACCTTTTAAAGGGGTATTTTCATGAAAATTTTTGTATCATATATATTAACAGCCTATATGAATATTCTATGTGGATGGAAAAATGTGGATTGTTTTCTGGATATAATTTTTTGAAGTCGCTCCATGTAATCTACTTCCTGGCCTGGCTCTTTAACTTCTTCCTTTGTTTGGAGTTTTTGCATGGCAAACAGCCTCACTTAAAGGGGTTGTCCGGATTCATATCCCCATCCTCCACCCTCCCGTCCCCCCCTGATATGAGCATTGGAGCATTTCATGCTCCGATGATCTCCCTTGCCCTGCTCTATATCATGCAGGGCAAGGCCTGTTTTGTTTGCATACTTACACTACTAGGTGGAGGCTCCCGCCTAGCGGTGTTCCTGGTGACATCACCGGCTTTGATGAACAGGCTTTAGCGCTACCTACCCTAGCCATTTTACAGACTACAGCAGTGCTAAAGCCTATCCCTTAGTCACTGGGCTCACTGCTAGGTGGAAGCTTTGCCTAGCAGTCCCCGTGGAGAGCCCGGTATATCACCGATCTCATAAAAATGCCTTTGTCCTGTGCGATTCAGCACAGGGCAAAGGATAGCATCAGAGCGCTAGTAAAAGGCTTTTTTTTTTTTTTTTTTTTTTTTTAGATCCGGTGATGCACCAGGCTCTCCATGGGGCCTGCTAGGCAGAGGCTTCCACCTAGCAGTACCGGTGATGTCATCTGCACTAATGGGCGCGTTTTAACGCTGCCCTAGCCTGTAAAACGGCTAGTGCAGCGCTAAAGCCCACCCATCAAAGCTGGTGACGTCATCAGGCTCACCGCTAGGTGGAAGTCTCTGCCTAGCAGACCCCATGGAGAGCCTGGTACATCACCGGTAAGTATGCAAACAAATAAGCCCTTGCCCTGCGAGATACAGAGGGGTGAAGATTGGGATATGTCCAGGTTCAACCTCTTTAACCATCTCAGTCAGACCATCACTGTGACCAGAGAGTTACGGAGGTGAGTGACTTAATTAGAGCATCACACTGATAAGTTTTATCTAGACCTACCAAAAGAACAATAGAGCTGTCATCCCAATTCTACACTACTATCATGAGTACTATCCTTCAGATAACAGCAGTAAACTTAGTTACCTATCCATATAGGAATTTTATCTCTCTGTGCCAACTGCTACAGAAGGACGAGATTTTGTATTTAATTTTCAGTATTTCTGAAATAAGAAACAGCCCAAAACATCTTTAAAAATTGTTTTCTATAAATACTGAGTTTAAAAAAGTACCTTGTTCTGACGGACTTGTTCCTTTTAACAATCATTAAGAGTTTGTAGCTTTTGTTTTTTTCCATGAAACATCTTGTGCTGACTGGATTTCCATGTTTCAGGCTTTTAGCATCGTCTTTCATGTCTAGTAATTGGATTATGTGGGCTTTCCATTGATCGGGTATTGAACCTTGGAACATTTCATACTGTTATGAATGATTCATATCACTGGAAACTATCATTATTTGACAGATTTAAGACTTGTCTGTACACACAGTTTTTTTTTTTTTTACTTTTTGGTCAGTGAAATGAAGCAAAAGGTCAAAAGCCGCACTACAGAGACAGTTCTGTGCTACAAAGCATCTAATGATAGAGATATAACCAGCTTCATATATGACCATATTAGTTTCATCCTCCTTGTCCACTTCCTGCATATAAGTACTTTTAAAGGGAACCTGTCACCTCCTAGACAGTAAATAAACTGTTAGCAGTACCTTAATTTAGGGACCAGTGTGAGGCAGATGCATATCTTCATATGGACAAGTGATTCCTGTAACTGTTAAAAATCCATCTTTTAATCCTGCAGCGCGCGCTTTCTTGCGTCAGCTTGAAGTCAAGGGGGCAGCGGCCTCCTCGCTTCAAGTCAAGCTAACCACTCCCCTCTTGTAATTGAATGACACGTCTGCTGTTCGCCGGGGATCGCGCAAGTCTCGCGCATGCGCGGTGCGTGATTAGTTCCTGCGAGATCCCGTCTCCGGCTGTTAAGTTCGCCAGCGCTTTTCACAGTACAGCGCATGCGCCGCAGAAGCAAGAAGCAGAAGCAAGAAGCTCTGGCAAGTGCGCTTGCTTGCTTCTGCGGCGCATGCGCTGTACTGTGAAAAGCGCCGGTGAACTGAACAGCCGGAGCCGGGATCGCGCCGGCGAACGGCAGACCTGTCATTCAATTACAAGAGGGGAGTGGTTAGCTTGACTTGAAGCAAGGAGGCTGCTGCCCCCTTGACTTCAAGCTGACGCAAGAAAGCGCGCGCTACAGGATTAAAAGATGGATTTTTAACAGTTACAGGAATCACTTGTCCATATGAAGATATGCATCTGCCTCACACTGGTCCCTAAATTAAGGTACTGCTAACAGATTATTTACTGTCTAGGAGGTAACAGGTTCCCCTTAAATGGGAATAATTTGCGGGCTCCAATGGCGCAAAGGACATCCCCTTGGGCTCCTTATGTGAGTGATTTGAATATTAATCAAAACGCTTTTTTTTTTTTTTTTAATAAAAATAAAACTCTAGGATCAATAAGATTAGCATATTTAGAATGAGCGCAGTGAGACCTAAACACAAGTGTGACTATCTATATAGGCCAAAACCTGGTGACAGAATCCCTTTAAAAGCAGGGTCGGGATGAGTTAAAATAACAAACATTATGATCCCCTGATACCTCTCTGGTCCCTCATTCTCTCCAATTCCTGGTCTCGGGATCCACATTCAGCAAAGGGCTTGGACTGCCAATAAATGGCCGCCACGGTGAAATGGGCAGCCAGTGATTGTCAGTCCAAGCGATATCCTGGACGCCAAGCCTAAGAAGTGGAAAGCAGCAGGGACTGAAACAGCGGTTGCTCATTCTGACCACTTTAAGCATAGCAGGTACATGTTGAATTAGAAGAATGGATGATTAGAAATGACAATGGCCATGCAGAGATCCTGGAAACAAGTCCATATTGTCTAGTTAGTCATTTAGACCTTCACTCTCTTGAAGACTTGAAAAAATAAAGTCCCCTTGAGACGAGTACATAATTGATTTGATCGAGCGACAAATGAGACATTAACATTTCTACGATAACCCTTTAGATGCACAGAGTATCGTGTAAAAATACACGAGTGCGATCCTGTTATAAATCGTAAGCGCTGGCCACTCTGGTGACCGGGACCATGGGAGATTGCATAGGCACATATGTGGAACAACTCTGGTCCTGGCCGCCTCGTATCTGTGCTGCAGTGGTGGTCGTAACCTCTGGAAACGAGCAGTGAATGTGATGGAGAAATGAATCCAGCCAGCAAAGGAGCCAATATGGACAATCACAATACATTAGTAAGTGCCTTGTATTAACTTTCTCTACATTTGCTGAAGTGAGACAACCCCGTTACTACAGAGGGGGAACACAGTAATTTTAGCAATTATAAAATTATATCTGGTAGGTAAAAAAAAATCTCACCTCCTATCTCATTTTGGCGGGCTCGGACGATCCTTGTATTACATAGGTGACCATTCATTTGAATTTCCTTCCGCAGGGGAACATTTGGCCACAAGTGGCTTCTCTCAGTGATAACAGCTGATCACCTATGGGTATGCCATGTAAATTTCAGCGCCCTAAGTAATTTAATAGTGCACTAAATGAACATAATACTATATGGTATACTATGCAAGTGTAAAAACATGAAACGCATGAATGTGATCTTGCAAAGCCTAGAGCAAGTTGCCAGTCAGCACTTAGCGTCGCCTCCTCGTGTACAGATCACATTTTCCTAACTTTGCAGCTGGTCTGTTTCCTCTTACTATATGGCTTTGCCCCTTCTCCCATCCAGAACTATTCCACTGCAGAAATAAGTTTGGACCTCTTGGTTTCTATGCCTGAGATTCTCAGTGGTACAGTATTCAAGACTTGAGATTGTGAAGACTAGTCCTCATCTCCCTCTCCTATTACTTCATGCATGATCTGGATTGTTGTAATGATGAAATATACAACCCTTTATCAGATATATGGTTATCTCCAAACCTAGGATATTGCCTTTTGGGCTTTTTAAACATTTAGTTTAAGCCAGTCTTTCCACAATATCTTTGTGTAACTGACTGATATCATTGCTGCTTGCACTAGTAACATATTTCACTCTACACCAGATTTGATCCTTTCCCGCTCTACTGCTTACACACCTCCACTCCAAGATCCCATTTAGGCACTAGACCTCTGAAGCTGTCCTGTGATATCAGACACCAAGATGTTAGCAGCAGATCTTTTAAAGAGATTTTGCAGGTGTTTAATATTGATGACCTATCCTCAGGATGATCGTGGAGGTCCAACACCCAGCACCTCCACCCATTAGCTGTATGAGGAAGCGAGCACTGCAGCCTCCTCACAGCTTACCAAGCAAACACCGTCCATTAGATATAGATAGATCCAGGGCAGTTTCTAGGGAATTTTAACAAGAGGGCGAACATTAAAAAAGCGCCCCCCCAATCAAATAACACTGACTTATGCACAGCCCCCCGCCACCCTGCACACTATGCTACAGGGGTATGACTACCAGCAGGGCCGATTCTAGCTTTTCTGCTGCCTGAGGTGAAAAATGAAATGATGTTTTCTCTTTTTTGTTCACCTGCTCATTTGCAGTGGTGATCAGGTAAACAGAGCAGAGAAAGCAGCGCTCGTACAGGGACATACAGCTCCACATATGTACCTCTTACATCTAGTGACGTCTTCTGTGATGTAGATGTTCTCTTTCCTCATCTTCTCCTGTCAGACCAGACAGCCATGATGATTTCTTTCAGCCATCTCTTCTCTCTGCAGAGTTTGACAAACAGACATTTTAGTTTCCTACTTTTCAATCATTCTCCTCACTTTCTGAACATTCCATTTTGCCACCTCTAATACTGTGCCCACTGTGCCCCCCAAAACTATACTGTAGAAACAGTCCCCTGGAATATACTGGTACCGCAAAGATAATGTGCCAGTACAAAAAATACCCACTTACTGTTCAGATCAGACCTATATCAAACCTCAGATGAGACCCCCATCTCAGACCAGACCTTCATTAGACGTCTGTCAGACCCCATATCAGACCTCAGATCAGACCCCTATTAGACCTTTGTCAGAACCCCCACCATCTCAGACCAACCCCATGTATAAAACCTCAGACCCCCCCTTATCAGACCTCAGACCCCCCCTTATCAGACCTCAGACCCCCCCTTATCAGCTTTTCAGACCCCCCTTATCAGCTTTTCAGACCCCCCTTATCAGCCCTTTAGACCCCATTATCAGACCTCAGACCCTCCTTATCAGCTTTTCAGACCCCCTTATCAGCCCTTCAGACCCCTTTTATCAGCCCTTAGACCCCTTTTATCAGACCTCAGACCCTCCTTATCAGCTTTTCAGACCCCCTTATCAGCCCTTCAGACCCCTTTTATCAGCCCTTAGACCCCTTTTATCAGACCTCAGACCACCCTTATCAGCTTTTCAGACCCTCTTATCAGACCTTAGACCCCCTTATCAGACCTCAGACCACCCTTATCAGCTTTTCAGACCCTCTTATCAGACCTTAGACCCCCTTATCAGACCTCAGACCCCCTTATCAGCTTTTCAGACCCCCCTTTATCAGTCCTCAGACCCCCCCTTATCAGTCCTCAGACCCCCCTTATCAGTCCTCAGACCCCCCTTATCAGTCCTCGGCCTCCCTTATCGGCCTCCCTTATCGGCCTCCCTTATCAGCCTCCCTTATCGGCCTCCCTTATCACACCTCAGACCCCCCTTATCAGTCCTTTCAGACCCCTTTTATCAGTCCTCAGACCCCCCTTATCGGCCTTTCAGACTCCCTTATCAGACCCCCTTATCAGCCCTTCAGACCCCCCATCGGCCCTTCAGACCCCCTTATCAGACCCCCTTATTAGCCATTCAGACCCCCTTATTAGCCATCCAGACCCCCATTTTCAGACCTTCAGACCCCCCCATCGGCCCTTCAGACCCCCTTATTAGCCATCCAGACCCCCTTATTAGCCATCCAGACCCCCTTATTAGCCATCCAGACCCCCTTATCAGACCTCAGATCAGACCTTCAGACCCCCTTATTAGCCATCCAGACCCCCTTATTAGCCATCCAGCCCCCCTTATCAGACCTCAGATCAGACCTTCAGACCCCCTTATTAGCCATTCAGACCCCCTTATTAGCCATCCAGACCCCCTTATCAGACCTCAGATCAGACCTTCAGACCCCCTTATTAGCCATCCAGACCCCCTTATTAGCCATCCAGACCCCCTTATCAGACCTCAGATCAGACCTTCAGACCCCCCCCCCATCGGCCCTTTAGACCCCCTTATTAGCCATTCAGACCCCCTTCAGACCTCAGATCAGACTTAATTTATTTTTTTTTTAACTTACCTCTTCTTCTCAGCCGCTCCTCTCCTCTTCCGGTGGTCTCCTGTTGTCTCCTCTTCACAGGGCCCGCGCTGCAGTCACCTGACCTTCTGCAGCGTCAGGTCAGAGAGCGCTCTGTACATCCTGAAGCTGCAGGCAGCCAGGACACAGCAGCGCAGACCTGTGAGCTGGAGGAGCCGGAGTTGGTAAGTAACCCAGCGCAGCTCCGCCTGTATGAAGATACAAGGCAGCGCAGCGCCCCCCTCTTCTTCCCAGACACTTGCGCCCCGTGCGGTCGCACCCCTCGCCCGCCTATAGAAACGGGCCTGGATAGATCCATATGGTATGGCACCTCATCCCCATTCGCTTGAACAGGACTGAGCTGCTCTTAGGCCATGTGACTGATGAACGTGACGTCATTGACGTACGAAGAGGCCACAGTGCTCACTAGAGCTAACAGTTAATCCGCAAGAGTACTGAGTGTGAGACCCCCACCAATCTGATACTGAAGACCTATCCTGAAAATAGGCCATCAATATGAAAATCTTGAGCAACCCCTTTAAGCCCTGTATGTTAAAGATGGGTTAGTCTTGTTCCTCTAGCACAGTGATGGCTAACCTCCGGCATTCCAGCTGTGGTGAAACTACAACTCCCAGCATGCTCCATTAATTTCTATGGAGTTCTAAGAACAGTCAAGCAAGTGTACAGCTTGGAAGTTGTAGTTTTATCACAGCTGGAGTGCCTGAGGTTAGCCATCACAGATCTAGCACATCCCACAGATGCTTGATTGGATTGACATCTGAGGGATTTGGGAGAAGTCAAAACCTTGAACTTTTTCCCATGTTCCTGAAACCATTCCTGATCAATTTTTGCAAAGTGGCGGGGGGTACTTGGTCTGTACAATATTTTGGTAGTTTTTATGTGTCACAGTAACATCCACATGAATGCCAGGACCCAAGGTTTCCATCACCACGTTGACCAGATCATCACACTGCCTCCACTGTCCTCTTTTCTTTGTCCTGGTGCTATATCTTTCCAAGTAAGTGACACCCACACATCTAAATGTATGTGCTCCATACCATAAATGTGATTGCTAAAACCACATTATACTTTGAATAGTCTTTAATTATGGTTTAAATTTGTCTTTACTGTCCTTTGTATATTTACAAGATGGGGAGGGGGTAATGGGTTTTAAAGTATGGAAGAAACCCAAGAAAGTCCATGAAAAAGCAGTAAACTGATAAGTGTAAGTGACCAGCCCTACTACTACAATACATAGGGGAGGTGTGCTTCTGGTCTGAGTGATGGTCTGACTGAGAGTGTGAAGTAAGACTGTCTGCCATGGTAAAATTGCACAGAGAAAGGAAGTTAATGAATCTGGACAGGAACCAAAAGACATGGAGTGACTTTAAAAATTATATCTAGGAAACCATCCGCACATTTTTTAAATAAAACAAATACATAGAATATTCACATATAGGCTGTGATGCAAAAATAATAAAACTACCTGCAAATGTTAGAAAACAGAAAAATACACTCTCTGCCCCTTTTACCCCCAATAATCCTCCCAGCCATTGCTTAAAATCCTTCACAATGTGACCACTGCAGCCAATCAGTGGCAGCAGTGGTCATGTGCCATATTACCCAGTGATGGGAGCCATGATGCCAGTAACACAGCATATGAACGCTGCCACCATGGCTCGGCTGCAGTGGTCGCACACTGACCTCTATTAGTCACTGACCGTGAGGATCACTGAGCTTCTGTACTGGATTTTTTTTAATATTTGCAGCTAATTTTATTATTTTCCCACGTGCTGAATAATCACTGTAACCCTCAGTTCTAAAAAAAATGGAGGTGCTGCCCATATAAAGATCTTAGCTTAATAAAATCTTATCTGTGTGTTAACCCTTTGATCTCACCATAGCTACATTCTACACTTACAGCAGCAACAGGAAGAGTCTAAAAGGAAAGGCACCTTGTCAGACATATACAATGATAATGACAGCACTTACAGCGATGAGTCATTTTCTGGACGCAACACTTTTGGACGCAGCAGAAACGTAAGTACAGTTTATTATAATGTGTCATACTCTACAGTATTGGTCCACGGATGTGTAGATGGTAGTAGTCATCGTACAGTACTTATACACCCCTGATATGTGGTAGCCAACAGCTTACTCATAAACTTCTATAGAGCTACAGGAGAAAAACCAGAGGAAACATTTGAGGAGCTGTGGCCACAGCCAAATAAAGATGTCCACCGTTGTTGGAGGACATGAGAGGTCCAGGTTCCTCACTCAGGACCTCCCTCTATAAGCCAGAGAGGACAACCACTCTATGAGAGTGGCTCCGGTTGTGGTTGCCATCCTTGTATCCAGTGTTGGACTGGGGTGCCTATGGACCACCAGTAAAATTTATTTTGGGGGCCCAAGATGCTACCAGATGATTTAATATAAGGGTCCCTGCAGCAACTTTGAGAAGGTAGGTCCTGGGGAGAAGAGGACACTTAGTAGCTTTCCTCTATACCTAGAAGACATCTCACCTCTGATGGTGTCTATAATAATAAACTGGGGAGTTTCTTTAATAAACTATCACGTGTTTTATATGAACATAGGCTGGTTGAGGTGCTGTACATTGAATATATGTATGTAGTGCAGTAAGTCTACTGTGTTATGTCCCTCTTTTTTAGGGGTGGAACACAAGGGGCCCACCTTCCTCAGGGGCCCACCGGGGGATTTACCTGTACCCCTGTGGGCCAGTCCGAACCTGCTTGTATCACTTGGACAGTCATTCATCTGAATGGTTGTGTTGTAGTACTACATTTCGCCTGCAGTGGCCTCTATAAGGGAAATGTCTTTTTGACTATGGCCTCCCCTGGTAAATTCATCAGTGATGCCAGGATCAGGACCCATGCCGATTAGCTGAACCTTTATGTCTGTGCAGAAACATTGCTCTCCGGACTCTATAACGATATGTTGAGAAATTGCTGGCACAAACATTTGGACCTATTTAGGTTAAACCTCGAAATGCTGATTAAGAGTGTCCATTGACTTTAAAGGGGTTGTCTGGCCCAGGAGCCAACAACTCCAATGTTCTCAACCTGTGTCAGACAGTGACAATATCATCACACCTGGTCCTGTCAATCAAAGTGAAGACGGCACGGCAGTTGCAGAGAGAGCTGAGCCTCTATGTGTAATGGCAACGTCCCCGTTTCTCCTAGAGACTCATTTGAATATATTAAAAACTTCATTTTTCTCAGTAATGCGGACACATATGAACATGGGACCAACACAGATGCCTTTAGCTGCCAAAAGCACATGTAATAGGTCAATCAGTTTCAAAGGTATAAACCTGATGACAGATGCCGTTTAGGCAGAAAAATATTTCCACGTCTTTTCTTCTCCTTGGATCTGCAGGTATTCTTGTTCTGGAAGGTTAATCAGACCCCTCCAACACTTCAGCCTAAATATATTATGTTGCTTACAGTATACGCCATGTACTAGTGTAAATTATAGATTCAGTTGGTTTAATACATTTTTTCCTGGCAATTTCAAAGACAGCAAATCTTACCCGCGACAGGCCATCATTTTATAGACC
Organism: Rhinella marina; assembly: GCA_900303285.1. Taxonomy (NCBI): domain Eukaryota; kingdom Metazoa; phylum Chordata; class Amphibia; order Anura; family Bufonidae; genus Rhinella; species Rhinella marina. The sequence continues at coordinate 127,949 of ONZH01019961.1, forward strand.
TTTCATTTTCCTTCTGAGATAATCACATAAGTGAAGGAAAAACAGCAGCTATTAATGTGACAAAACAGGAAACGTTACCTAATTGAGCCTAATTAACATGATCAACAGTTTCTTATTATATGATGGAATCACATGTAATGTTTTCATTACCCAGACACCGTTTTCCGCAGCTGCCTACCAATGCATTTCTGCGCCAATACAATTTTGTTGTTGGGGAGGAATTAGACAGCTGTCATTTCCATTCTAAACCAGTTTTACAGATTCCTCTGGTTTATAAGTGGTGACCCAAATGGGATGGATGCAGTAGTCACTTTTGGCTTCACACTTTGGTATGCAAGGGTATGATGTATTTCCTAGTTTTTTTTATACTTAAAGGGGTTATCTGATGATTAATGTAAAAAAAAAAAGAGCCATCATACAGTACATGACAATCTCTTTCTAACAAAGAACCAGAGGTAGAACCCGCCCTGTACCTCACATGGATCCAGAGATCTCCACATTCATTGCTCTGCAAGATTTATATCAAGCTGACAGCTCTGGGGAGTGTCTTTTCTACAGTAGCTAAGGGGGCGTGTCTCAGCTCTCCCTATCACAACTCAGGAGACAGCTGAAGGATGATACTGAGCATGTGTGGCCTTCTGAGTGAGCAGGTCATAGAAATAAAAATAAAAAACTAACAGCAGGTGGTGCTATACAGATAAATTTTATTGAATAACTCAATGGCTATGCTAAATTTTTAATTAGATGCAATTACAAAAGTATTCAGATCCATGTGCTGTTTTGAAAACTGTAGAATATTTTTCATGGGACATCCGCCTTAATATAGCACTACGTATCATATACTATAGTAATGCCTATCTTATGTCATTGTTCACATAGGTATCCTGGAGTTACTCAAAATACTTGGAGGCTCTGGAGCAGGAAAGGATGCTTCTAAAACTACAGCAAGACTTGGAAAAGAAAGCAGAGTCAAGTGTCATGTCAGGTGCAGAACAATATGATCTTAAAGGGGTTGTCCGAAGATTGGCACTTACTGTATGCACAGGATAGGTGATAAGTGTCTAATCGCTGGGGGTCTAAGTCCTGGAATCCTGATGATCACAAAAACGGGAGTGCTATTCCTCCTATGTTAATGGAGCACTGGTTATGGCAGTCATGCATGTAGTGCAGCAATTTCCATCAGTCCCATAGACTTTGAATGGAGCAGCAGTGAGCATATGTGATTGCAGAGGGGGCATGGGATCGCAGATCTTGCAATCGATGGGGGTGGACAGGGCCAGGTTCCTGCATAGTCACCTCATGTAGCCCCATCAATCAAGAAGGAGAGGGAGGGGCTGGTAGGAGGAGCAAGGATGCACAGAGTGGCATGGTTCCACCCTCAGTGCACTTAACTGCTCATTTGCATATGGATTCAAAGTGCTTTCTTTCCAGAATGAAGCAGCAGATCACTAAAGGCATCATTACATTCAGATTACCTATGTAATAAATAATTTAAACAGGAAGCACATCGACGAATGTGACGTAATTATTTTCACAGCTTCCTATATGTGTTACTGAAGAGAAGCCCTGAATTCACATAGTCATTGATTCAACATGAAGGTCAATCCAACTAAAGGCCCCAAATTTGGTGAATTCTGGTTGTGGAATCAGTATGACTTTGTGTTGTCTCCTTAGATGACTCCTCAATCTACAGTGTGAAAACAGATGAATCTAAAAGAACTGGAAGGACTGTCGGCTCATCACACCAGTCTGGACAGGCGCAAAGGATTTCGTCAGCCGCGAGACGATAATAGCGGACTGGTCTCTGGCATTCCTTCTGAGGCTGGCGCTCATACTGAATTATGGCCATCGTCATTTCATTAAACTGTATTACTCCTTGATGACTGAATTTTGTATCGAGATTAATATTGATAATCATGTTTGTTACTCTTTATAAATTGTTTGTCCTATATCCCTAAAACTAACTTTCTTAAAAAAAATCTATTCTGATTAACTTCATGATATTATGATTTTGCCTACTTGCTGTTACAGTGGAATTTTACTAGTGCCATTGTACCGTGCGCTCAGGCGTCGGCTTCTTGTGAGTTTCAGTTAGGCTGTTGTTTCTATGGCGGCTCATGTTGCCACTGTTCTTTGAGTACTGTTACTTGTGGGTGTAAATTTGTATTGTGTAAGTTAAAGGGATTCTGCAGCTTTTTTTTTTTTTAATGATAATTTATCCTCTGGATAGATGATCAGCACGGGTCCCGGGGGTTGGACCCCTGCCGATCAGGTGCTCATTAGCTGTTTGAGAAGGCAGCGTTGCTGACAGTAGCGCAGCAGCCTTCTCTGTGTTTACCTCAGGCCCAGTGACGTCACGACTAGTATCACTGACCTGAGCACTATTAAACCCCATTAAAGTAGTACTGGGCCTGCGGGAAACAGGGAGAAGGCCGCGGCACTACTGTCAGCACCACTGCCTTCTCAAACAGCTGATTGGCAGGGGTCACAGGTGTCAGACCACTGCTGATCAGGCGCTGGTGATCTATCCAGAAGATAGATCATCAGTAAAAACAACGTGTGCAGGCAGCCTTAATGTTCCTTGGTCTTGTGAGTGCATCTATTGACTGAGTTAAAGGGAACCTGTCATCTACGAAACACCCCCTGAACTAAAGTAAGCTGTGTATAGTGTAAGTGATGCTGAATCCGAATATGTAAGTTTTATCTTCATACTCACTTCCATTCCGACGCTGTGCTCCCACAAACCAGCAGTAAAATGTATTCAGAGGACTCTTATTTGAGTCCTCTCCATTCTGTGTGTGAGCTTAGGAGTCCTTTCAATGCATTTTACTGCCGGTTTGTGGGAGCACAGCGTCGGAATGGAAGTGAGTATGAAGATAAAACTTACATATTCGGATTCAGCATCACTTACACTATACAATGCTTACTCTATTTTGGAGGGTGTTTCAGAGCTGACAGATTCCCTATAAGTCTGCCTATTCTTGGTCTGAATTCTGTCCTGTTCTGTTTTACAATGAATTCCCAAGTTCTAGTTCTTGTCTGCTATGCCTTGCCAAGTTTTTGTAACTGGACCTGCTATGTCTGTACTGTTCCCTAGAGTTCTGTGCCTGTTCTGTCCTGCTATGTTTATGCACATCTATTTGTCACGTCTGATCTGTGTCCTGAAGTCTATTCCACGGACTTTGCATGTTCTCTGCCTCAGGTTCTATTCATGTTTTTTCTTGGATTCACTTATGTTCTGCCTGCCTGTCCGTGCCTGGTTCAGTCTATGATCTTACCTGTGCTTCTGTTGCCTTCCACTGGTGGTTCTGACCCAGACTGTCAGCTGCCAACTACAACAGGACTATTCCAAGAGTTAGCTGCCTGGTTGTTCCTCTACTGCAAAGACCAGATCCCTATATAGTGGTTAACGGGTAAAAAGCAAGGGACTGCCAGAATAATGCCCTCAAGTCTAGCCCAACATCAAAGGGTTAGTTGGCACAGTAGGTCCACAAACATTGTCTTTAACACTTACTCTAAAAGGGAGTGAACTTAGCAACAAGGAGATGGTTTCACAGAAACGGGGTTGAACTATAATCAAACGTTCTGCCCCACAATTATGGTGGCGAATTCTGTCTCAAAGTAAGCCAACCAATAGTTAGTACAGAGTTAAGGAAAAATGTCTCTCTGCACCACATTTATCATCCAGCCTGAGCTCCTCTGATAAATCTGGTGCAGGTGCCATCTATAGTATGAGTAAATCTGCCCGTCTTTATGCCATCTACAGTGGGGAAAAAAGTATTTAGTCAGCCACCAATTGTGCAAGTTCTCCCACTTAAGAAGATGAGGTCGGCCTGTAATTGACATCATAGGTAGACCTCAACTATGAGAGACAAAATGAGAAAACAAATCCAGAAAATCACATTGTCTGATTTTTAAAGAATTTATTTGCAAATTATGGTGGAAAATAATTATTTGGTCACCTACAAACAAGCAAGATTTCTGGCTCTCACAGACCTGTAACTTCTTCTATAAGAGGCTCCTCTGTCCTCCACTCACTACCTGTAGTAATGGCACCTGTTTGAACTTGTTATCAGTATAAAAGACACCTGTCCACAACCTCAAACAGTCACACTCCAAACTCCACTATGGCAAAGACCAAAGAGCTGTCGAAGGACACCAGAAACAAAATTATAGACCTGCACCGGGCTGGGAAGACTGAATCTGCAATAGGCAAGCAGCTTCATGTGAAGAAATCAAGGAGCAGCTCAGCCCCACAGCCGCCGTATAATGTATGGCGTTGTGGTTGGTAAGCTGCGAGGAGGCTGCGGCGCTCACAGGAGCACCATTGCCTTCTCAAAGCAGGAGATCAGCTGAGGATTAGGTCATCAGTAAAAAAAAATCCTAGAAAAACCTTTTAAAAGTACAGGTTTCTTGATGCAGTTTTGGAAGTCAGAAATCAGAAGTAGATCATGAAAGGAGTCTAAGTATTAAAAGGGATGGCCACTCTGGCTACTGGAGACCCATGTGTATATAAGATGACTATATAACACTTAATAATATAATCTTTGTTGAAATTCCACTCCCTTTTCTATTTTTATTAAAGTATGCCCCCTTGTTTCTAAGTGTCTTGTGCTGTCCACACAGAGGCCTTGTCCGTAAGATGGCCAATGATGGAGGGTCATGTGACCAGGCAAATCCCCTCCATGTGAAGTCTCTGCCTTCTATCACACTTTATCTGCACTAAAGTGCAAATGCAGATGGCAGGTACTGTGTATTTGAACGGAGGAGACATCATATGGAAGGAATTTGCTTGGTTGCATGACCAACCATCAGCAGCCATTTTATGGACAGAACCTCGGTGTGAACAGCACAAAAGACTAGACATATACAAGGGGGCATAGCTTATGAAATATAGAAAAAGGTGCAGTATTTTATCAAAGGCTACAGTGCTGGCCAAAAGTATTGGCACCCCTGCAATTCTGTCAGATAATACTCGATTTCTTCCAGAAAATGATTGCAATCACAAATGCTTTGGTAATAATATCTTCATTTATTTTGCTTGCAATGAAAAAACACAAAAGAGAATGAAAAAAAAAATCACATCATTGATCATTTTACACAAAACTCCAAAAATGGGCCAGACAAAAGTATTGGCACCCTCAGCCTAATACTTGTTAGCACAACCTTTAGACAAAATAACTGCGAACAACCGCTTCCGGTAACCATCAATGAGTTTCTTACAATACTCTGCTGGAATTTTAGACCATTCTTCTTTGGCAAATTGCTCCAGGTCCCTGAGATTTGAAGGGTGCCTTCTCCAAACTGCCATTTTGAGATCTCTCCACGGGTGTTCTATGGGATTCAGGTCTGGACTCATTGCTGGCCACTTTAGAAGTCTCCAGTGCTTCCTCTCAAACCATTTTCTAGTGCTTTTTGAAGTGTGTTTTGGGTCATTGTCCTGCTGGAAGACCCATGACCTCTGAGGGAGGCCCAGCTTTCTCACACCAGGCCCTACATTATGCTGCAAAATTTGTTGGTAGTCTTCAGACTTCATAATGCCATACACACGGCCAAGCAGTCCAGTGCCAGAGGCAGCAAAGCAACCCCAAAACATCAGGGAACCTCCGCCATGTTTGACTGTAGGGACCGTGTTCTTTTCTTTGAAGGCCTCTTTTTTTTCCCTGTAAACTCTATGTTGATGCCTTTTCCCAAAAAGCTCTACTTTTGTCTCATCTGACCAGAGAACATTCTTCCAAAAAGTTTTTGGCTTTCTCAGGTAAGTTTTGGCAAACTCTAGCCTGGCTTTTTTATGTCTCTGGGTCAGAAGTGGGGTCTTCCTGGGTATCCTACCATAGAGTCCCTTTTCATTCAGACGCCGACACATAGTACGGGTTGACACTGTTGTACCCTCGGACTGCAGGGCAGCTAGAACTTGTTTGGATGTTAGTCGAGGTTCTTTAGCCACCATCCGCACAATCTTTCGTTGAAATCTCTCAATTTTTCTTTTCCGTCCACATCTAGGGAGGTTAGCCACAGTGCCATGGGCTTTAAACTTCTTGATGACACTGCGCATGGTAGACACAGGAACATTCAGGTCTTTGGAGATGGACTTGTAGTCTTGAGATTGCTCATGCTTCTTTTACAATTTTGCTTCTCAAGTCCTCAGACAGTTCTTTGGTCTTCTTTCTTTTCTCCATGCTCAATGTGGTACACACAAGGACACAGGACAGAGGTTGAGTCAACTTTAATCCATTTCAACTGGCTGCAAGTGTGATTTAGTTATTGCCACCACCTGTTATGTGCCACAGGTAAGTAACAGGTGCTGTTAATTACACAAATTAGAGAAGCATCACATGATTTTTCAAAGGGTGCCAATACTTTTGTCCACCCCCTTTTTATGTTTGGTTTGGAATTATATCCAATTTGGCTTTTTGACAATTCTTTTTGTGGTTTTCCATTGAAATTCCAATGAAGATATTATTACCAAAGCATTTGTGATTGCAATCATTTTCTGACAGAATTGCAGGGGTGCCAATACTTTTGGCCAGCACTGTATATTAGTAAGCGTCATATAATCATCTTACCAACACATTGATCAACAGTAACCTGAAAGTTCCCAAACCCTTTAGGCCCCTTTCACACGAGCGGGAGACTCGCATGTCTCCCGCAACGGATCTACAGGGCTGGACTCCGCACTGACAGGGATCGCATAGCATTATATGCGATCCCTGTCCGTGCGGAGTCCAGCCCTGTAGATGCGTTGCGGGAGACATGCGAGTCTCCCGCTCGTGTGAAAGGGGCCTTAGGGATGAGCAAATCGATTCTAATTAACTTGTCTCATTAGCAAGAGCTCTTCATCTGTGAGGAGCTGTCCCCACATGTGAAGAAGGGCCAAGATACCTGTTGATTGACAAGAATAGACATCTAGCCTGTTCCCAAAAATCTGGGCTCCGCGCTTGGCGCTGAAGCCCAAATTTGGCTGTGGGAGTAGCGTCTGCACTTGCTCTGCTATCCAGAAATCACTGCTCCTGAAGCTGAATCTTCGAAGCCTGAAGCAGGGCCCCAATTTTTGATGCAGGGCTAGATGTCTGATCTTGTCAATCAACAGGCAGGGGGGCGCTTCTTCACTGTAGGGACAACCCCTCCCAGGTGAAGAGCGCTTCCTAGTGAGACAAATCAATTTGTTAGAATCGTTTCACTCATCCCTTTCTAAGAACAGACACAGCTCCTTTTTTTTTTTTTCGTTCACTCCTTCGGCTTTCAAAACTGCACCAAGAATCCTGACTGTGTGGCCATAACCTAATATGACATTACCTAGAAGACTGATACATTGTTAAAATGTTATAAAGCAGAATGTAACAACATGTCCCAGAGCAGACATTCCACGTTTTGTCCTTAATTACGTTGTCTGTTTGCGGAATGCGTTGATGATCTTCTTTCTTGGAATGACTCCCACAAGATGATTTCAAGTTCTAGGATGGGAAGGCCGCTGTTTACTGAGATGAAGAACCAGGACCTTTGGATCAGCTCTTGCCCTTCACTGATTCATAGTTTCCAGTGATTAATTACAGATCTTGTTCTCACCATAGTTCATCTATCGCCTTATTAGTGAAAGGTCTCCTAGTACAAGGGGTATGTGCTGTTATCCCTTATGAATTGTAAGATGTTCTTCATGTTCTTAAATTGCTTAAAGAGGTTAATTGAGATAATAAAAACTTCCCTGAAGTCAGTTTGTGTTACGATGATGAAAGATCCTGTCCTCCCCATATAATCCCCTGCCAATTCGTTGCTACGGTTCTGACCTCCATGCTGTGTTCACATACCTGCAGCAGCAGGGGTGGACTGGCCATAGACCCTACAGGGAATTTCCCCAGTGGGCCACTGCACCATAGACACACCCAAGCGAGATACATACTACTGGGGGAACTTTAGGGGTCATTATTAGAGGACGTCCAGGCAGTATGCTGAAGGTAGGGCTGGCTTGGCTGCAGAGGTGCAAGTGACCACTGATGAGGAGTCACACTTCCAATCCATAGTGCACCCTCAACACTTGATCTGTGCCCCATGAACATGTTGTCTTTTTTTATGAAACTCATTTTGGGCTTTAGTTGGCGTATGACCGCTTTAAAGGGCATCTGTCAGCAGATTTGTACCTGACCTGCAGACATACCGATACGGAATGCACACAGTCATTTCAGGTTGTTTTTGTTTTGTTTTTTCAGCCATTGAAATGAACGGTTCTCCATAAGGGCTACAAAAAAATTAGGAACGGACGAAAAATACTGTGGTGTGTATAAGCCCTAAGGGAGATTTATGTATGTTGTTTATACTGAACGCAAGCGGTTTTTCAGGTTCAGGTGTCTAAGAACCCATGAACCCTGCACAACACCCATGGAGCGTCCTCAGGTCAGGCACGTAGACAGACCACGCATTCGGAGCAGGTTTGTCCCTCCTCGGCCCCTGTCGCAGTGGAAGAGGCGGGGCTATCTGTCCCTATTTCCGCCCGGTCTTGTCTCATTCGGGAAGGACACAGCGCCCGCTGCGGAGGTGAGTGGCCGCAGGGGTACAGTGGGGCTCCCGCTGTGGGTCAGGCTGCTGCCGGTGAGCGGTGGGTGTGACGAAGGAGGCTGCCCGCGGCTCCCGGTCTTAGGGCTGGGTTTGCGGCTGTAGGAGGTCGTCTCTCCTGGGCGAGGTGACCGAACAAGGCCGGGGCACAGGCTTCATGTCTTCCCCGTGTGTCCGGTTCTCTGTAGCGGGGCCGGTAACCTCTGCAGGGCAGTAGCTGCCAAGGTCACAGCGGCCGCCATGCCGCCTGCCGCTTCCGGCTGCAGAGAGGATGACTGCCCGGGCGTGTAGATGGGTTCTGGCCCCAAATATCGCAGGTCTCTACTGCTAATAGGGCAATGTTCACACTGTGTCAGCCCGATGGACCAGTCACTTATAATGTAGACATAGCCTTAGCTGCTGCACTAGTCTCCCTGTCAAGTGACAGAACGGATAATGAAGCCTCTAACTTCAGGTGTGAACAGCTCCAGACACGGCGCCTACATGAGGCAGTAGCAGATCTGTGTATTTATATTAAAGAGCTGTTGTCAATGAATAGAACTGGTTTACATTCAGCTTCTGGGATCCTGGTGACACACTGTAAGGAGCTCCTGCAGGATGCAGTCAGGACAGACAGGCAACCTCATTCACTGACAGCCAGCAGGTCAATGAATTGAAACCCTTATAGGCATTACCTTCTGATGGCGCTGTGTGACCTGAGTGTCCAGAAAGAGGGATCGGCGGTGGCTTGTGAACCGGATCTCAGCGCCAGAGTACGGGGCGTTATAACTATGGTGCCATATAACAGGCTGGCACCTCACATGGGTGCGGGCAGCAGGCGTCTGGGTGACTTGTGGCTGGAAGTCATGGCTGACAATGTTATTGAAGGTCAGTGCAGCAGCCCGGTCACCTGCCTCAGCTGCTGCAGAACCTCTTTCTGATGAGTAAGATGGCGGCTCGTGATATTGGGTGACTAGCAGGAATCTCTGCGCTGAGGAGTGTAATATATAACCCCTGCCGCTGGACATTAGACGTCACCTTGAATGTCTATGCACTGTATATGTCTGCCGCCATGATTCCTGTAAGCTGCGATATTCTGTCATGTTTCTGGGGTGGCCGTCCTTCTGTCTTTAACTGATTTATTTATTTTTTTTTTATTGTAATTTTTCTTTTTCTTTGTGCATTGTCTGTAGGTTTATAAATCGCCATCATGTCACAAGCTCTTCTGTCCAAGCCTCAGATGAGAGGCCTCCTGGCCAAGCGCCTGAGAGTCCACATTATCGGAGCCTTCGTCTTCTCACTGAGCGTTGTTGCGTTGTACAAGGTAATGTCCGCTTTCTATCGGAGGGGTTATCCTGCGAGCATAGTTTACCACCTCTCCACAATATATGTGCTCAATGTCAGACCCTCTTAGTAGGGGGGGGGGTCACAGAGTCCCCCCCCAGTAGTGCACGTCGGTCCACTGCAGGATGTCTACAGCCTTCATCAGTCCCATAGAAGTGAATGGAGCACTGGACCAACATGTGCACCACCAGAGTAAGGGGACCCCTCATTTCTGGGGTGTGTGGTTATCGCCTATCCTGTAGACTTTTTTTGGGATCACCCCTTTAAGCAGAGGTTGCTTATTCCTTACCTTTGACGTGTGATTCTCTGATCCCGTTGCTTTAGTTCGGAGTTGCTGAACCCAGGAAGAAGTCATATGCCGATTTCTACAAGAACTACGACGCAGTGAAGGAGTTTGAGGCGATGAGGGACGCAGGAGTCTTCCAGGGAGTGAGCCCCAAGGGCAAATGAGACCAACTTTTAGGTGAGTCTGAAGCAAGTTGTGGCAGTAAAAAAAAAAAAAAAAAAATCTCCAAAACCACAGGCATAGTTTAACCAGGTAAGTGTCTATACACGGGATCTGAAAGCTGTGACCACTAGAAAGGAAGATGATCGTTTTATAAAGGATGACCAAGGATGGACTCTAATGGTGCATTTAGACAAGCAATAATCATTTGAGTGATTAAAGGGGTTATCCAAGACTGCGACAGACCCCAGGGGGTGGTGATACTTACCGGGTCCCCATTGCTAAATCTTCTCCCTGCTGTGCTGAGAGGAACATCCTGTTGAGTGGGGTGGCACAGGTCACCCGTGCAGCCAGCAGTTGGATTAGAATAGGTCACCCCCTATTTCCTCAACTAGGTCACCCCCTATTTGCTCGACATTTCGGCAACTCTGCCACCCCCTGTCATTTTAATGAGACAGCTTCTTCCCATGGAAGTAAACTGGATGGAGGAGCTGTCATTACACTGCTCACCGCTGTGATGTCGAGCAGGCAAAAGACGAAAAGGCAGCACTTGTACAAGCTCTGCTTTCTCTTCAATTAGCTGATTGGTGGGGGGGCGGGAGTTGGACCCCCCCACTGATCTGATTTTGATGAGCTATGCTGAGGGTAGGTTATCAACATTACAGAAGTGGACAACCCCTTTAATTGAGGATTGTTCACTGTGTTTAGACAGCAGTGATTTACATAACTCCTGTTTCTACATCGTTCACATCACCATAACATCCCACCACACTGCCACCGTTTAGTAAGGACAAAGGATAACTGTGTTCACCTCAGCGGTTTCACAATCTCTGTACAAGTGCTTTCAATACAGTCGTTCACTCACTACAGTTGTCGTCCGACACGAATCATTAGCGTTTTAATTGTAATGATTATCTGCTTGTAAGTAAAGCTGTGTGAATCCAGCCTCAGGGTTTCATTAAAGGGGTATTCTCATCACAGACAATGGGGGCATATCACTAGGCTATGCCTGCGTTGTCTGATATGTGGGGGGGGGTCCCACCTCTGAGTGGAGAGAGTGGTGGCCGGCCACCGCCAAGCGCTCTCTCCATACAAGTGAATGGGAGCACACCGTGATTGCACAGCCACTGCTCCCATTCATTTCTATGGGGCCAACGGAAATAGCTGGCTTGGCTATTTTTGGCGGCCCCATAGAAATGAATAGAGGGTGGGCTGCGCAGTGCGCCCTTAATCGCTTTCCCTGCTCACTTCTTGGCGTAGGTGTGAGTCCCGGAGGTGGAACCTGCACCTATCAGACAATGGGGTCATATCCTAGAGATACACCCCTGTTGTCTGTGATGGGGAAATACCCCTTTAAAAACAAAAAAAACAAACTTGCAGTTTCTGATGGAGTTTGAGCCAAAGCCGAAGTAGATCCAGCAGGAAGGAGACGTATAAGCCCTTCCCTTATAGTTCTATTTCTATTGAATCCACTTCTGGCTTCTACGCAGGATTGTGTGATGAAAATCTGCAGTTGTAGGCTACCAACAGTGGATAGAATATTTCACAATTCTCATCTGCACACCGTGGAGAGGACCGCTCACAGTGAGATCTGCAGCCTGTCTGTTTCCGATATCTGCTGCAGGTTTTGCCCTTTGCAGTACAGAAGGTGAAACTTGGAGCAAATCCCCAGAGGTTCTGCAACACAAATGTGCACGATGTGGTGCAGATTTCCACAGTGGACCCACCATGTGTGGTTGTGCTGTTAGGGTGCCTGTACAGAGTCTCATTCAGAAAACACTGCGCAATGCACCACCAGCAAAGTGTAGGAGATTAGACAGATCTCATGTACTCGCTGCTTTTTCATTCCATGAGGGAATTGACTTGTGTGGATTTTGAAATCTGCAGCATGTCAATACTTTGTGCCTTTCTTTTGTGCAGATTTCGCCCTTTTCAATGGAGGGGTGAGATCTGTTGGCATAACCGCATCAAATCTGCACGAAATCCAAACTCGTAGAAATCCGCATGGGATTTCTGCAAGGCAGCCCGCACTCATCTGTAGGTACCCTGAAAGGGGGTGGCACTTCAGCAAATGGCATTTATGTAGGTAAAGTTAATACAAGGCACTTACTAATGTATTGTGATTCTCCATATTGCTTCATTTGTTTTTCCATATCACATTATACACTGCTCGTTTCCATGGTTACGGCCACCGCTGCAGTGCAGATACGCAGGTTTATCTTCTGTACAGTGGATGGACCTGGTTACTGCAGCGCTGCTCTATTTAGAGTGAAAGGTAACCAGCTCCGTCCTCACTGTATAGTGCTGGTCCTACTGCAGAACAGCTGATGTGCGGGCTGTCAGACCCTCACCTATCAGATATTGATGGCCCTCTCATGGAAAGGAGTGAACAAACCCTTTAATAAACCTTATGTTGGAGAGCATATTTCCCCAGGTTATATTCACACTGCAGTGTCCATCACTTTACCAGCCCATAGGTCACTTGTATCCATAGGCCTGAACCGGAGATGAAAGGTTCTTTCAGTATGATCATGGCCTCTTCATCTGTAATGCTTATCCTGTGACCATCTCTTCTCTTTCAGGTAGATCCATAACCTGGTGACACTTCTCCCTCCATGTGGATTCTGTTCTGGGCATACTTGATGTAACACATGATTCAGATACCAGTGAAGATGGTGCCACTGGACTGGTTTTTACAATTCTCTGTAAATGTGCTTAAATATATCACTTAAACCTGGTTCTGTGTGACGTGTAAATCTGTGACCAGAGGCAGAGACGCTCCAGCCGTCATACTATTCACCTTCTGATGTCCTCTCCGCCTTTCACAGGCTGTCCTCCCTTACACCCTTGTGCTTGCTGTGATTCTTAGTTTTAGTGCAGATACATTATTGTCCAGGGTCCTGCACCAGATACTTCCCCATGTCAGCATTTTATATAAACTGTCCACTACTGAAAACCTTTGATGGAAATGCACAAGATAGAATTCCTAAAATCTGTTAGACCAAAATAGGTGAAAACATAAATGCAGTTACATGTAATTGGTGGTACTAGCAAAGAGCTTTGTCAGTGCTGCCCCCTGGTGTTAATCAGGAATTAAAATTCTCTGGTTAACTTGTGCTAAAAGCCAATTGTGCATAATAGTTCAAATACACTCATAATAGACACAAAATGACTGTTGAAACTCAAGTTAAATTTGCAATTAAATGGCAAAAAGTTTATCCCTCAAATATTGATGGAAGAAAGCACTTACAGGCTAGCCTTTGGCAGCTGGCACCATATCAAAGGGGCCCTAGGGTTTAATACTGATTACCTATCCTCAGGAGAGGTGTTCAGTGGGGGTCGCAGGTCACCAAGCACAGTGGTGTACATTGTATAGTGGCTGTACTTGGTATTGCAGCTCAACTTCATTCACTTGAATAGGACAGAGTTGTGCCTTAGCCATATGACCAGTGAATGTGACATCATCTGTACTGTGAAACTGGCCTTGGACCTCATGCAGACAGCCATAATGTGGGTGTACTTTAGCATCTGTATTACAGCTACAAATGACCTTACTGTGAGTCCAGTGACCCAAATTAACAGGTTCTCATGCATCTATGATGATATAAATTGGGGTTGTTATAGCAACAGAAATCCTGGTCTGGCCGCAGGTCTAAAATGGACACTGAAATGTGGCCACACCATGAGTCTCATGAATCTGTATGTGTCGCACAGCAAAGCTATGTGCATTTTTGGCCTCTTCCCTCCAAAATCTGTACGCATGCGTTCACATAGTTATAAGTGCTTGTATTTTTTTTTTTTTGTGGGACAAGTTGTACTTTCTAAAGGCACCATTTAAAGGGGTTTTCTGGGATTTTAATATAGGTCATCAATCTCAGATCTGCGGGCGTCCGGCACCCCCCACCTGCCATCGCAACAGGGAGCAGTGTAATTACAAGTTCTCCCATTCACTTCAATGGGATGGATCCTTCCTACACACTTGAATATTAAAATTCAAGAAAACCACTTTAATATACCATACAAAGTATTAGGAAGCTGAGAAAACAATTCCACGCCATTAATATTTTTTGTGTTTCATTTTTACAACAGTCACTGTGTGATACATGACCCCATGTTTGCTGCATCTCCCTCTGTGTGGATACCCAGAGGTGGTCCTTCACAGTGGACACAAGGGGCTCCTGTATAAACATGGAGTGCTGCTACTATCTACGTCATATTCTGTACAATTTGATATCACTAATCATACTGACCTTAAGAACAAGGGTAATGTGTCATTACTAGAGATGAGCGAACGTGCTCGTTACGAGCACTGTAGCGCTCGGCTCCCTGGCGAACAAATGCCCGCAGGCATAGCGGATCCATCCTCAGCTGCATGTAAGTCAATGGGGACAGATCGTTTGGTATGACACTCATACCAAACGATCCGTCCCCATTGACTTACATGCAGCTGAGGACGGATCCGCTATGCCTGCGGGCACGTTCGCTCAGCTCTAGTCATTACGAATAGCAGTTATGACCCCCTTAGGCCACCTACACATGGCTGCGGGAAATTTGTGTTTCTGCAACAAAATCCACAATATGTAACCGGTTTTTGGTGCATATTAGATGTGGTTTTCCGTAGACCTCAGTCCTCCTTTGAAAAAGGTGAAATCCGCAGCCAAAACCACAAACATAAGTGACATGCTGCTGATCTTGAAATCTGTAATGCAGATCACTTACCGCATGGGGAAAAATCAGCAAAGTGTGCGTGAGATTTATGTTTTGTCGCATGTGTTTTTACATGGTCCTTGCCACTGGGCAGGGCTATCGGTTCTGGCAAATTAACGCCTGTTTCCATTCATAAATGGCTGAAATCTATTCCAGTCCCTGACTGCGCTACATTCAAAATCAAGGCACACAGACTGCCGGAGTATGCGCCTAATTTATGATGAGGTGCATAAGGAAGCACAAAGAACATCTTGAAATGCTGGTCTTTGATAAGTGACCTCCCCAAAGACTTGATAAGGAACTGGTAAGTCAGGCCTTTTTCACATTTTAATGTGTGCATTCAAATAGCATTGGTTTTCCACAGACATCCCCTATTTTGTCTGTCATTACGGATCCCTCACACACATGGTAGGCAATGGGTACATGAAAACCATGGACTCATCATGGACGGAGTCTGTGGTTTTCACAGATTGTTGCTGAAAGATTCTCTGGAAACTAGTGAATCATGTAACCACGGATCAAACACGCATGGATCATTGGTGATGTGTGGATGAGGCCTTTTAGGGGAGAAGAAGGGGTGCATGGTTGCTACAGCCATCACTATCCTTTCCTCTTGTCTGGATAATCTGCTAGTTACCATCTACAAGACACAGAAGACACGGTCCAAGGATCACTTTATTGTTCTTGAAATATAGAGGATATTTAGTAATATACACTGAGGTCCATATAAAGATTTCTTTCCAATCCTAAAAGCCTATTTACAGATCACTTTATAGCTGTGCTCTTAAATACACCGACTGAGAAGGCGGAATTGGCATCACGAATGACATGGCTATGCTTCATCTATAATCTGAGCAGCTGGGAGAAACATTACCTGAAATTCAAGATTCTGGTACATAAAGTGCAATACATTGGTCCTGCTGAGGTGCCATCATAGACTGGACAACGTAGGATAATAAAAGCTGTGCTCAGAGGTCTGTATAATAAATGAGGGCTGATGCTCGATTCTAGAGCCCCTCATGCTTTACATTTTTTTCCCATGTCATATCAACCTTTTCTGTGTATGGACACACTGGGATGTGCTCTCTGCTTCACAGCCCCTCCTCTCTGGGAGTAGTGGTCTCCTTGTTGGATGCTACAGCTGTGAAGAGGGGCGGTGATGCAGCTCAATGCAGAGAGCACCTCATAGTGAAGCTCCGCCTCCTGGGCACTTGAGAGAGCAGAATTTGGCAGAATAAAACTATATATTCTCACTACTCCTGAAGAGAAAAGCTTCACAAAGGGTATGTTTGTGCTGCTCTCTCCAGCCCCTATCTCATGCTGTCTGCAGTTTAGCATGGTCAAAACTGCTGACAGACTCCCTTTAAATGAGTTGTACGACCTCCAAACCAATTTCAGTTATGGCCCTGAAAGCATTTAACTTAAAGATTAGAGATGAGCAAACGCGCTCGTAACGAGCACTGTACCGCTCGGCTCCCCTGCGCTCGCATGGGCGCAGGCAGCCGCTTCCGTCCTCCTCACCTGACTGAAGCGGCTGCCTGCGCCCATGCGAGCGCGGGGGAGCCGAGCGGTACAGTGCTTGTTACGAGCACGTTCGCTCATCTCTATTAAAGATCAAAAAGCTCTTCATCCATTCTGCTCCAGCACAGGTGGCCCCGTCCCCAATCTCTTCAGTCAAGTAACATCATGAAACCTTAGCCAATAAAATGTGTAAAAAACATTGACATCCTGTGGTACACGCCCCAGTGATATTAGATTTTACTCAGAAGCTGAAAAACTTAAACCAGAATACCTGCCCGCTTCGTTGGTGACTTGCCTGTTTTATTACAAACGCATAGACTGCTGGTTAATCATCAAACTAACCCTAACCCTAAAACTTTACTAAAAGCCCAAAGATTTTTTTCATCTGATTTTTGTATTTTATATCTTTGTACGTACAGATGTAGCAGAGCTAAATTTGTCGTTTGATTCCTTTTATACATGGTGACAATTATCGTACGTGAAGTTAACATTGAGTGTATACCAGCAGTCCTATTCAAAAGCCAGTTACCACTGTGATCTCACAGTTAGTTCTGCTAAATGGCAAACTGGGCAGTGCTACATCCATAGTACGACATAAAACTAAACTCTAATTTGCTAGTCCTCACTCACCAGGTGCATACATATACCCTATTACAGGATCAGCAACCTTTGGCACTTCACAGCTGCTGTGAAACTACAACTCCCAGCATGCAAACATGTCCTAACTCCTACAAAAGTGAATGGAGAACTGTGGGAGTTGTAGTTCCAGAACAGCTGGAATGCCGGAGGCTGCTGATCCCTGCACTATTATAACATCAGGCCACTGGGATTATGTATGAAAAATGCCATAAGGGGTTACAGAACAAGGGACTTGATATATCTGACGTGAAAAACATTTATGAAAATGTCTCATATTTCCCGAGGGATATGCTGAAAGCCCAATTTTGGTAGTTAACGGCCTTGTAACATCTACACAGATCAAGTTCCCGTTAACATCCCTGAGGTGTTATTGACGGCGCGTTATAATGTCACACCCCCGGTTATGCCTTTTTTTTTTTTATAGAATCAGGACCAGGAGTCCTAATCACGACAACTACTATATACCTTCTTTAATGGGGAGGTTAATCTAGGAACGATCTGGTGGAGAGCCGTGCAGTCCTGAGTCCAGACCTCCACTGATTCCAAATGAACATTCGGCCGAGCTCCATTACTCATAAGTCTGTAGATAAGGGGTGACTGCCTTGTACATGATTTGCTAGACACTTTCATGAAATCACACGACCATATTTACGGTCCGCATCCGATTCACATTTTTTTGCGGATCGGATGCAGACACATACAGTTCACTGTGTGCTGTCTGCATCTGTGTATCCGTTCCACGGCCCCGCAAAAAAAGATAACGTCCTATTCTTGTCCATTTTGCTGACACTGCAGGACCTGCAGAAAGGGATGCACATGATGCATATCCATGTTTTGCGGATCCATGATTTGTGGAGCGCAAAACGGATACAATCGTGTGGTTGCCCCTTAAAGTCATCTTTGAGAGGAGACAGGCATTGACCTGAGGTTGGCTGGGGAAAAAAAAAGATGGCTGCCAACGCTGGCCATGGGCATAGCAATCTCTCTCATGTGACTGTATAACTAACTAACAGCGCCTCATGCCTCAAACCAGTGAAGGACAGAGTATAACACAGAGGAACTAAACACATTGTCAGGCTGTAATCTGATGGATGGTAATAAATACAAAATTCCGGATGTGGCTCCAGTTGTAATTTCAGATTAGTTCAATGGTTTTGATGCCAGTCAGTAAAATCCTCTTTGCAGAGCCTTATTCTTCACCATCTTGAATTTGCTAATGAAAACTCTGGCAAACGCTGCCTCCACCAGGAACTGATAAGTCTTTATGTTGGACGGTGGAGGTTCTGCAGCTACTACCTGGGCGGCAATGTTCAATGAGGACTGGCTAGGTATTAGGTGAGGTGAACTTTTTGCCACGTAGTCCACCAGTCGGCTGTACTGCTGTTCAGAGAGGCGCTCCCTGGTGCCATCAGACTGTGAGAAATAAGAGACAATGAGATTTCTACATTTATACGGTAGGACATCAGTATTGGACTGGTGACGGTGAGGATCTTACTTACGGGACTGACATGATGAGCAGAATGGAGGGGCCTCTCCTTTAGATCTTTACTCACGGTTGTGGCTGTGCACGGTACCGCAGTTTAGTCTCGTTCACTTGAATGGAACTGAGCTGCAGTACCTGGAACATCCACAACAATATTTGCTGTGCCTAAATACATGGGGCCATCATTCTGCTGATCGGAGGGGGTTCTGCAAGTATGGCTTGTAATGGCTAACCTCAGGCACACCATGTGTGGTAAAACTACTACTCCCAAGATGTACATATATATACCTATTCTCAGAACGCCATAGAAATGAATAGAGCATGCTGGGAGTTGTAGTTTCACCACAGCTGGAGTGCCGGAGGTTAGCCATTATTGGAATAGGCCATTGATACTAAAGCCTAAAAAACATTTAAAGGCTATGTACACCTTTGGGGGAAATTTTTTTATGATTTAATTTTGTGTCTAAAATCATTTTTTCAATTGGTCTTTGTTACAAATCTTCAGCCGTTCTGTCACAAAGAGTCAAATGTTTGCCTAGCTGTGTGAATTTACTTTTACTTTGTACCCAGTCATCTAATAATCCTTTCTAAGAGGTCATAAAAACAAACCACATTTTTATTAGTAAGTAACATATACTATGTTTATAAGGTCAGAGAGCAGAGATAAGGAGCCGTCAGCTGAACTCCCTGACCGAACACAGTAATAACATAGATCCTGCCACTAGAGAATCTCAAGGCTGTACAGAGACAAGCGCTCACAATTTGGAAAGATCAATTGCAAAATTGATTTTTTTTTTAGCTCAAAATGAGTACAATACAATAATAAAAAATTTGCCCCAAAGGTGTACACAGCCTTTAAGCAACAAGATATTTATAGTAAGATTAATGGGAACATGTATAAACTAATGAACTGAAAAACATCCCATTCTAATAAGATAAAACTACTTCCTGTATAAAAACATTTAACTATATGGTTTGTCCATCTAGACTTTGCTTAGAGGGAGCTCTATCAGCAAAGATCAATATGATGTGTTTACACGGCTACATAATATGCCATTTTCCACCATGTGTTTTCGCCAACAAAAAAAGAAAATGGGTGAAGTCAAATATTCCAAGTCACAAAATATCATAAGTAAGCAATATCAATGTATTAAACCAAATGACCTAGGCAGTTCACACTACGTATACTCTGCCCCAATAAAAACCAGAGAGCCTAGGCCAATGGTACCTACCTCCTGCTCACTGGAGACTGACTGTTGCTTGAGCTGCACAAGGAGACAATTCTCTGAGTCCTGGTCCTCCATACAGTCTATTTCGGTGACGGGGAAGGCTTGCTGCTGCGTGTCCTCACTGATGCTGACCACAAAGAGAACCTCTGACGTAAGCAGCAAGCAGCCAACATACTCTTGTCCTGAGCCGCTGACAATGACCACGTCCAGAGCCATGTGAAGCTCAGGTCTCCCCAAAGACTGGAGCATTTTCCTGTAGAGGAGAGGAAATCTGCATCAGCCATGAATGACATTTCCTTTTTCTTTTTAATGATTTAGTGGGGTAGATAGGGACATCATGACTACCTCATATGACTTCTTTAGTGATCAAGTGGGGTAGGATGTGGACATTAGTCCTGGGACGCCTGGGGAGCACAGTGTCAATGCTGGACAATAGGGGTTCGGAATAAGGCTTCTTGTGTTAATCCTTTTAAGTTGCACAAGGGTATAGATGATAAAAGTTCTATACGATTAGATTCTCCCTGGAAGGTACTGGCTCCTCCTACTGCGTCAGGAGTACTCAGTGTCAGCGCTCCCTTTTGATAGGCAGCGGTGTGAATTTATGTGACTACTGTGAGCACACCACTCGCATTAAGACTCCATAGCGTATTATTACCACATAAGTTCGTAATTTCGATGCTGAGAAAAATGATGTTTTAATATATGCGAATGAGCCTCTAAGAGCAACGGGGACATCACCCCTTACACCTAGATCTGGGATGCGCAACCTGCGGCCCTCCAGCTGTTGTAAAACTACAACTCCCACCATGCCCTGCTGTAGTCTGTCTGGGAATGCTGGGAGTTGTAGTTTTGCAACAGCTGGAGGGTCGCAGGTCGAACATGCCTAACCTAGAGTAATCTGCTCTCTCTCACTGTCCTGCCCTTCCCACAGGGCCAGGCAGTGTAAACGTCATCACAACTGGCCCTGGCAGTTGCAGAGAAAGCTGAGGCTCTAGGTGTAACGGCAACGCCCCCGTTGCTCCTAGACGCTCATTTGCATATAATAAAACATCATTTTTGTCAGCAGTGCAGGCACGTATGAACATGGGATCAACACAGATGTCTTCAGCTGCCAAGTGCACATGTAACAGGTCAGCCAGTGTCATAGGTACAAATCTGCTGACAGATGTCCTTTAAGCTATCACAACATATGAATAACCTTACCAGACATATTTCACGTGACTATTGGGCGCGTTGTGGGTTTGCGGATCGCTGGGCTGATAACGCTGTTTAGGAAGTTGAGAGAGACCAGCCCCATGTAATATCCCTGGAGGAGAAACAGAGACAATAATACGTAGACTGCACACACTGTTCATATTGTCGCCCCCATAATATAATGGCAGGAATATTATATGATAACTTCAAGGGGCTCTTAAAGGACTGTGCGCACTGGCTGCATGCAGTGTACCTTTATACCACACTCAGTACCTATCCCTAAAGTCTTTTACACTGAGGTCATTTCCTTGGAAGCCACTTCTGCATCTTGAAGCCGATTCTCGGAGCGTTCAAATGCAGTGGTCGTGCACTTAAACCTCATAATGTTGCATTAGCTTAAATCCCCAAAAAATGAATGTTTGAAAAGCAATCTTGTATTAGCAATTAGCAGAAACCGGATAGTCTTGAGAGCCGTCCATCTCAGACTGGTATTGCACACATCGTTTACAAGTTCCACGGCGATCGCAACGAGCTCAGGCTGAAGTTACCGTCCTCCCTTAAAAAATCAAATTCTTCTCCATACGTGTCATGGATGGTAAAACTGGAGAAACAAACAGTTTGCCTAGATACGGTATTTATAGGGAAGTTACTTGATCCAGCTGTTAAACACTGATACATATAGGTTTATGAGCCCTCCGGAGACATGTGGTTTTCGGGATGCGGCAGCGAGTGCCAGCAAGCACGGGGCGACTGCAAGAACTATTTAAACAGGGCTGGAGGAGGAAAGCGGAGAGGAGAAGACAACATGTGCACATTGTGATGGCTTGTAAAGGTTTAATAAATGAGGCATGGTCATTACTGCAAGAATTAGTGGTTTGTAAAACCTTCAGCGATACTATAAAACGGTTTTACGGGGGGATGAATTCCCTGGAACGCCAGAGATGGAGAATATGTTCTGCTGAGATGGGAGTGATCGCAGCCGGGTTTTTCCACTGCAGAATATACATCCCAGTTCGTAAAGATTTAAATGGGGGGAAAAAGTAACATTTGCTCATGGATTTCACATACATTAGGAAGAGTTTAATGCACAGCTTGAAATGTAATCGGTTTCAGTATGCGCCGGGCTCTACTCCCTAATTCCATTACCAGTGACGGTAGATCACTCACCACCGCACGTCACTCAGAGACACGTTTAAGATGACTGACAGATACTCGCCCGGTTCTGCTAGAAATGACCACATAATGTATAAAAGCTTCTAGTGATTGACGTAAATACGTGTGTGAGAGCCATTTACAATCTATCTATATAGTTATATCGCAATATGTTGAATTCCAGGGGTTTTCTGATGACTTATATTTAAGATAGGTCATCAATTTCTGATCGAAGGGGGTCCAACTCCCGGCACTAGAGATGCTTCGGGTCCAGATCATCAAAACTGACCTTGTGATTCCATTTGGTTACAAATCGATTCTACCCCAATCAACATTACTTTGAATGCCTGGAAACCCCTCTCCAGAAATTGTGATTCTAGCGATTATTCTGTCTTCTCTCTAGGATCACCCATCAGTCTTTGATCCCCACATTCAGTTGCCTATCACTTGGGCAGCCACCTGCACCATAAATATACTATGGTACTGACTTTAGGGACTGATGACCTATCCTCTGCTTTAGAAGGCAACAGCCTTCTCCAGCTTTTCCTAGGCCAGTGATGTCACGTTCATGGGCCACATGGCCTGGGCGGAGCTCAGCTCCATTGAAGTGAATGGAACTGAGCTGCGATACCAAGGACAGCTGCTATACAATGTACGGCGCTGTGCCTGGTAAGCTGTGAGAAGGCTTCAGCACTACTGTGAGCACCAGTGCCTTCTAAAACAGCTGATCGGCGGGGGTCCCGAGTGTTAAACTCCTTCAACAGCATTTTTATATATTCTTTTCAGCAACCACATGGACTATATTGACTACCTGCAATCTGGGGGTGTCCATTGTCATCTATAAGTTTTCGAGCCATACTTCGTGACCCTCCATTGTGCAGAGAGGGGGAGTAGACAAGTTCAGGCATCACCTATTGTGGCTGGCAGATCCTGAGTGTTATCTGTCTGTGCCATGCTGCCTGCGATGTAATGAGATATCTACTGAGAACTGACCTCCACAGGGACGTGTCGGCCTATTACGGCACTTGTTGGTCAGCGCAAAAACTGCAGGATTTTAAGATTACTTTTATATATTGTCACTGTAGATGACATGGAAAATAGTGACATGGATTTAAAAATTTTTTTCTGAAGACACATTCCATTTAAGCATTATTAAATGTGCACAACAGATAGAAGCAGATAAACACAAGGAAGCCAGCAGAGAAGAGAACAGGTCTGGGTCACAAGAAAGTAAACCGACCACATATACATACTACACGTAAAGCCCTCAGGTCAAAAGTTATACCGACCTGAGTCAATCACTGCCATATGTGACCGCCATACACTGTACATATGCTGTAATAATGTAGTATACATTAGTGTAGTGATACCGCTGCCTCCTGTACATCACTGGGGCATTATACATTCTACTATTATACCATGTCTCATAGAGCTGGTGTTCTCATTTGCTCCAGGAAGACCGGTGGAGCCCCCAGGTATGGGGATCCAGGCGCCACTGTAGCCTTTCTCCCTCCCCTTAAAGAGAAGCGTTATATTTTTCTTTTGTTGATCAGTGACATGTGCCTCAGATCTCACTGTAGTCACCGTGCCGCTTACCGTATCCAGTCTGTGACACTAATTCTGCTGCTCCTCCAATTGGCTTTGTGAAAACGCCAACAATTCCTTTCCCCACACCAGAGATGACCCCTTTGGCCTTGTGTCCAGCAGAAGCCTGAGCCTCAGATGTTCTCTGAAAGTTCTGCATTGGCTGATCGACAATGCCGGCAATGGCACCTGAAACAATAGTAAAATGTTAGAAGCGTCAGAAAGCTTGGAGCCTAAGTTAACATCTTATTTCTTTGTATGGGTCAGGGCACAGAGACTTAGCCCCTTAAAGGGTCACTGGTTTTGATGGAAAGAGACATAGCAAAAGTTTTGATGGGTGGGTGTATGAGTGCTGAGACCTCCATTGATCACTAGAACGTATCGGCACTCGAAAGTAAAAGTAATAGTACGGGCACAGCTCCTAATTCAATAGCTACTCGCAAGTGAAAGTGATGGAACAGGCACAGCTCCTGATGCCCCAGGTACTCGCAAGTGAAAGTGATGGTACGAACACAGCTCCTGATCGCCCACAATTACAGCTCCGTGATACCAACTACTTGCAGTAAAATTCTATTACGGCGTAGAGCAGGAAGAGGACAATAACATCCTGGCTATCTGCAGTCATCACAAGGGGGGAATTTACTGCAAAATGTTTTACTATTGAGTTCACTATGTAACAATATGCTCATAAGCTCCCCTAGTGGTGGCTGTAGGAAGCCAGAATGATATCTTTCAAAGCTTTGTCCATGCAGGGAATATGGAGTGAGGAAGAAATTATTATATTATAGGGAACCTGTCATCAATTTTATGCAGCCCATACTAATGGCAGAATAAAGTACAGACAGGTGAGCTGATTTCTGCGGTCTGGCATTTATCAGTTAAAAGTAAGTGGTTGCCGAGAACCCAACATCACAATCATTGCAGACTGGACCTGGAAAAGAGTCCCGGCCACCTGAGAAGAGTCATGGTTATTCATGAATTCCTGCTCTCCCTGCCCACATGCTGATGACTGACAGGCTTGTACATAGTTTTCTCCCTTTCTCTCTAGGAGAGAACTGCCAATCATCAGCAGATGGGTGGGGAGAACAGGAGATTAGGAATAACTATGACTCTTCTCAGGTAGATTTGACTCTTTTCAAGGCCTGGGCTACAATGATTATGATGCTGGTTCTCAGCAACCACTTACTTTTAGCTCATGAGTGACACTGCGCTGACATCAGCATTTCTGTCACTATTTTATGCTGCCCTCAGTGAGATCAGCATAAAGTTGATGACAGGTTCCCTTTAAGAAATTTTGAAGAGTACTCTGGGCTGCTGACTTTTTAAGGAAGGAGATCTTAGTCCATGAGAGAACAATTAAAATTAGAGACAGAACTGTGACCACTGTGTTCTGTTTAGTGCATTTATCAACAACAGTATTGATATTTCTGCACTGAATTACAGTTAAACTGAACTTACTACAACACCCATCATGCTAGTATCCACTCTATCCCACGTAGCCCACTATAGGGGGCTATATGTACATGTTCCTGACCTGATTGCTCGGTAGAGGAAAGCACATTACTTGTCCCCTGAACCACAGAACAGAACCTGCACTGCCAATACATGACATACATATATTCTTACTTCTCTCTTTACGGCCTTTGTTGTTTAGAAACCAATAGAGCTCATGAAATATGATCCTGTTGAGCGAAGAACTGAAACACTTCATTTCTTTGGAGTGAATGAGAGAATATTAACTTTACCATGGGACAAAGTCGTTCCCAGCAATTTAATGGTATTTTTTTTTTTTTTTCTTTTTCTGTTCTTCTCATTTTTCTTCAGATATTTTGGACTATGGAGGATTTAAAAGGCTTTTGTAGATGGAGGTGACATTCAACAATCTGTCAGTGACACGGCTGGGCCTGCTATCTCCAATAACACTAGAATATTTCTGCTCGTGCATCATGCTTGCAGACATCAAGAGGGAACGTATGGCCGCTGTTTGCTTTGGAGCATATGGAATACAATACATGTGGGCTTCATAAAGATGGCTGGAAAGGGGGATTTTCTCACGCCTGGGCCTATCTCATCACTCATCCCTGGACCTTGTTCTGGGTTCTTAATAAGCGTCTTATATATTAGATACAATACAAGGCGATTAGGGGAGATCTGGACACACATTGACCCCTGAGGCTAATAACTGAGTAGAAAGCACATAACCGTAGGCCATTCATTGTCCTGGCTTCACCTAGTGATGCATGCACGGCGCAGAAAGCCAAAATGTAATGTTAGTTTTCACACTTGAAATCCCTTTAGTGGTAGAAGCAGGGTCATGTGAAATGAAATCCTTGCATGTGATGAGTGTACGTTTAAAGGAGATGACTACTTCTATATTATCATTCCAGGTCATTTACGAAGGCAGAAAATACATCTAACTGAGCCAAAAAGGCAGAAATCTCCATCGACGTGAATGGGTTTGCTTTCCCCGGCACAGAGGCATGAATATAAGAGCAAATTAAAGGGGTTGTCAGAGCTCACATTATTGATGGCCTATCCTTAGGATAGGTCATCAATAGGAGATCAGCAGGGGTCCGACTATGGGCACACCTGCTGACCACCTGTAGGAAGAGGACGCTGTGCTACATGAGTGCTTAGACCTCTTCCTAAGCCATGTGCTGTCACCGCACATCGATCACATAGCCAAGTGAATGGGGCTGAGCTGCAATACCGAGCAGAGCCCCTACCCAATGGAGGGCGCTGTACTTGGTAACATGTGAGGAGGCCGTGGTGCTCCCTAGAGCTCTGGTGAGTGCCGCAGTTTCCTCAAGCAGCTGACCTATCCTTCATCAATATGAAAATGCCAGAAAACCCCTTTAAAGGGTTTTTCCGTAATTTTAATATTGATGACCTATCCTCAGCATAGGTCATTAATATCAGATCAGCGGGGGTCGGTCCGACACCTGGCACCCCCACTGGTCAGTGCTGCGCTCCGTGTGCTGTCCACTGTCCACATCCGTATGTCCGTTCCACGGCACCCACAAAAAAAATGGAACATGTCCTAGGGCAGTTCTATAGATGGCAGGACATTCAGTTCCGCAAAATGCAGAACGCACACGACCGTTATCCATGTTTTGTGGATCCGCAACTTACGGACTGCAAAAACAGCTATGTGCATGATAACTAATGGAGTGGTTCAGACCACTGGAGAACCACTGATTCCTAGAACAAGGGGCTCCTTTTCCCCGTAATAAATGGAGCAGCATCTGCATTGCTGCCCCATTCACTTTCTATGGGACTGTCGGAAATAGCCAAGCACTGTACTCAACTATCTTCAGCAGTCCCATTGAGGGTGGATGGACTGCAGTGTGCATGCTGCTCCATTAATATGTGGTCACACGGGATTCCCATGCTGGCGTTCTGTGGCAGTTGTATCTCTATTGATTGGATGCTGTGGATCGGGGATAAGTTTATAGTGTGGGAAAAATTGTTTCTAACGGCAGCGATCACTAGAGGGAGTTTACTGAAGATTTCTTATTGCACTCAATACAAGATGTCTTATTAGGTCTTCAGTTAGTGTCACCTAGTGGTGGCTGCAGGCAAAGAGAATTTTTTCATTTAATTCTATGACTATTTAGGGCATTTGGAACTGCAAAACAGAGATCACACTTCTATAGAGATGTATAATGACATTAATTGACTCAGAATTGTGGACTGATTCAGTTAATATAAAAACCAAACAATAACCCCAATTCACAAAAACACCAGAGCAAACAAGTCTGAATAGACAACAATGTTAAAATAAAACTGAACTTTTGTGGTTTAGCATTCAGAAAGTGTGTGCATCTTTTGTGACAGCCACCACTTACTGTGGCTGGGCACATTGTTTTGTCACAACAGCAATTCCCAAAAAGTTGGAACAGTGTGTAAAATGTAAAAAATTTGAATAAAAACAGTATGCCATACGACCTCATAGATCCATATTTTATTCGTAGTAGATCACAGAACACACATAAGAGATGTTGAAAGTGAGACATTTTACCATTCTATGAAAACTCATTTAAAAATTGATGGCAGCAATGCATCTCAATAAAGTTGGGACAGGGACAGGTCTACCATTGTGTAGAATCTCCCCTTCTTTTAACAACAGTCTGACAACATCTGGGAAGTGAGGAGACCAATTGTTGGAGTTTTGGTAGAGGAATGTTGTCCTATTCTAGCTGTTCAGCAGTCCGGGATCTTCTCTGCCTGATTTTTCATTTCATGATGCGCCAAATGTTTTCTATTGGTGAAAGGTCTAGAATGCAGGTAGGTCAGTTCAGCACCTGGACTCTTCTTCTGAGGAACCATGCTGTTCTAAAACCTCTACATACTGTTCAGCATTGATAGTGCCTTTTTACATGTGTAACCTGCCAACACAATAGGAACTAAGGCAACCCCATACTATCAGAGATGCAGGCTTTTGAACTGTGCGCTGATAACAAGCTGGATGGCCCTCTCCTCTTGAGTCCGCAGAACACGGCATCTGTGGTTTCCAAAAAGATTTTTTAATTTTGATTCATCTAACCACAGAACAGTTTTCCATTTAGCCTCAGTCCATTTTAAATGAGCTGTGTCCCAAAGAAGATGGCAGCATTTCTGGATCATGTTGACATATGGCTTCTTCTTTGCATGATACATCTTTAACTTGTATTTTTGGATTGCAAGGTGAACTGTGTTCAGACAATGATTTCTGGTGGTGTTCCAGAGTCCATTTCTTGTACAGAATCATGCCTGTTTTTAATGCTGCGCCACCCAAGGGCCTGTACATCATGAGCATCCAGTATTGACTGTCGGCCTTTTCTCTTGCACACATGGATTTCTCCAGATTCTCAATCTTTTGATGATATTATGTACAGTAGATGTTGGGATATTCAAAGTCTTGCAATTACATGGAGGAACATGTTTCTGAAATTGTTCCACAATTTTCAGGTGTAGTTTTTTGCAGATTGGTGAACGTCTGCCTCTCTAACATGCTCTTTGTATACCCAGTCACGTGACTTAGTAGCAATTTGCTTCTCTGGCTGTTTTTTATTAGTAACACTCACTTTTCCAGCCTTTTGTTGTCCCTGTCCTAAGTTTTTTGAGATGCGTTGCTGCCATCAAGTTATAAATGAGTTAATTTTTTCATGAAATGGTAAAACATTTCACTGTTAACATCTGATATGTGTTCTATGATCTATAGTGAAAAACTATAAGTCTATGAGATTTGCAAATCATTGTATTCTGTTTTTATTCACATTTATTTACATTTTATACAGGGTCCATTTTTTGGGATTGTATGATAAAAGATTATTAGTTTATGTTGGGGTCACAATAGACTGAGGATAAGCTGTAGAGTTTTCTTAGTTGTTGTGAGCTAAAAACTCACTCAGTCTGCCATGTCCAATTGTCCATCACTGCTGCTCACATCTTCCTCATGGAAAGGAGACCATTTGTTCCTACCCTGCTTTACCTGTCCAGCTCTGCTATGCTTGTGCGTTCTCAACCACACTCAGTGGCTGCAATCAAGTCATGGTTAACCTTTTCTGTTCTGCGCTCTGTAGCCATGCAACAATGCTACTTCCTGGGCTGCTTCTAATGATGATGTCATCAACACCTGCTATTTAGGGTCCCTTCATCCATTACTTTTGTGCTTCAGAAATGAGTCCCAGCAAAATGCTGAGATGTTTTTCCTGCTGTCTTCCCTGGTATTGACTTAGCTTGTCCTGACTTCATACTCCTGTAAGTCACCTGCCTTGACCTTCTGCCTGACCCTTATATTGCAAGAACTCTGCCTACCCTGACCTTCAGCCTGACCGATCATGTATTTTTTTTTCTTGATTTGGTACTGTGAATTAGTGGTCTAAATGTCTCCACATCAGTGCAGACTAGTCCAGTGGAGCAAGCCCACAGTCATGTCTGTAACAATCCACAGGATCCACTACCACAACATTGGAACAATTATTTTATGGGCAATGGGTCTGATTCTTGCAGGTATTTGAGGGTGTATGCCACTTTAAAAACATTTGTCTCTATAATGTATATTGGACTTTTGGTTGGATCAATGGTAAATTGTGAACGGACAGGTTTATACAAGACTGACAAGCCTGAAGAGAGGTGCAGAATTCAAGAATAAGCAAGCAGTTCAGGCTAAATAATAGCTACAAACAATTGCAATTTCATATTTAACAAGGCTTGACTGACTACTAATGATGAGAACACAAGGGGGGAGGGGGTTGGCTTGCATAGTGTTTTGCCACCAAGGCCAGTTCATATGCGGGGAGTCCTGCATAGGGTCCTCACCACCTAGTGGTAAACGAAGCAACCAGGGCTGGGCCTGCTCTCCTGCTAGCTACCTATGACAGGGTCCATCCCATTAGCTCATCATACTGTGCTATTCTTGTTTGCTTTGGACTTACTAATGGATACAATAGCAAAAAATTGTGCTAGGCTTTCCTTCACCTGGGGGCAAATATTTCGTTATCTTCTCTGGTCCTGTACCTAAATACCCTGTCCAAGGCAGAGTGGCTTGATGGCACCCTATCTCCTGGCACCATGAACTCTGGAGGATATGCCCCACCACACCCTCCAGCTTAGTCTTATATAATAATACCACAATCTATAGTCTATAGTTTTTTAATGGCATGAAATACAAGCAGGGAGTTATATCCTACTAGCAGAATGACATCTCCATTGTGTGCGACAGAGGTCACTGTGCTGCTGTCATCCTGGGATTAACCTCACCAGAACCTCGGAGTGGAATTTGCCAGGATTATCACATGACACTACCCACATCATTGGATGTTTGAATGTAAATCACTTCCAGCACTTCTGGCCCAACATGTAAGATTTCACCGCTTCCTCTGGGGACCTTTTTGAGGTTTGTGGTTGCAATTTCAGGACCAACGTACCGCATATTAGAAACGTCTACAAATCCTGACAGAGTCATCTCTTGCGACCTTTTCCCATGGAATGTCTATGGTCGCTTTCATCTGGCATCCTTACGATCATGGAACCAAGTCACGAAAGACCGCAGCTCAAAACACAACTCATGTCACATGGAATACAACAAGACACGGTACATGTGTACACACCAAACGAGCTCACATGTCAATGTTCTCCTGCCGCCAAACCCAACAAAGTACACACCACAAGCAAGCACAGCTCCGGAAATGGGTTTTGCAAGCAATTCATGTTCTACAGAATCAATCAAAACCCGTCATATCATAAATTAGAAACAGTGGCATAAGAGTAATTGTGTTAAAGCTGAGGCAGGAGGCAAAAAGAGCCTCATACCTCAGCAAAGTAAGGCTCTGTTAACATCACGTCATGTCCTGTAATAATGGCAGCACAGGGATAAGTTATTAGGGGAATTATGACCTTGTGACAAGTGGGGAATTAAAAATAACGAACCACTAAAGCTGGAGAATGCACGAAAGCTACCTCTCCTGATTCCCACATGGATATGCATGCTTGTTTTGGCCGAGCATGCATGTGTTGTGAATGGAAGTGGCACATCTTCTAGCCAACAAAAAGGTCAGACACGTTGAATTTCATCTCACGTCAGGGGACAGTCAGGAGGGCACCAAACAAATCCCTGAGACTGGCAGATTTGGCCGACTTACTGTACGGTGCAAAGGTTTTAGACAGGTATGGAAAAAATTTTAAAAAGTAAGAATGCTTTCAAAAATAGAAGTGTAAATAGTTTCATTTTATCAATTAACAAAATATAAAGTGAATGAACAAAAGAGAAATCTAAATCCAATCAATATTTAGGGTGATAATAAATAATAATAATAATAATATTTATTTATATAGCGCCACCATATTCCGCAGCGCTTTACAAAATCATAGGGTTCTTGTACAATACAAAAATGACTGGCTAATATACAACTGAAACACTAGGAGTGAGGGCCCTGCTCGCAAGAGCTTACAATCTATGAGGAATTGGGGGTGACACATAAGGTAGTTGATTGTGATAAGTAGGATTCCAGCCATAATTGTACTGAAAGGAGTGGTGCCGGCCGATCTGCTTCGGGTTTGTGATCACCCTTTGCCTTCAAAACAATTCTTCTAGGTGCACTTGCACACAGTTTTTGAAGGAGGTTGTTCCAAACATCTTGGAGAAGTAATCACAGGTCTTCTGTAGATGTAGACTTGCTTAGATCCTTCTGTTGCTTCATGTAATCCCAGACAGACTAGATGATGTTGAGATCAGGGCTCTGTTGGAGGCAAATCATCTCTTCCAGGACTCCTTGTCCTTATTTACACTGAAGATAGTTATTGATGACATTGGCTGTATGTTTGGGGTTTTTGTTCCGCTGCAGAATAATTTTGGAGCCATCAGACGCCTCCCTGATGGTATTGCATGATGGATAAGTATCTGCATAGATTCCTAACCTTGAGAACATCATTAATCGGCATTCCTGACCAACTCTCCAACTCCATTTGCTGAAATGTAGCCCCAAACTTGCAAGGGACCTCCACCATGCTTCACTGCTGCCTGTAGACACTATGGGGGTCATTTATTAACACCGCTGATTTATACACCAGTCTGCACAAGCCTCTACATAACTTTGGTGCTTGCTGCTACCGGCTGTGTGACATGGTTTAAACTAAGCCAGCTCCCTTGCTGGTGTAGTTTAAGTTCATTTTCCACGCCACAAAGTTGCACAGAAAATGGTAAATGATATAGGTTGGTCGACCACTCCCTTCCCCGCCCATGGCATGCCCCCTTCCCCAATCACACCACGCCCCCTTTCTCCTCCACCTCGGAAAAGTGGCGTCAGCGGGGAAAGGGCGCAGATTTTGCCACACAACCCCTTTGTGACAAAATCTGTGCTTAAATTACACCAAAAAGTGGTGTATTTTTCATCATAAATGACCCCCTATGTTTTCATGCATTGTCTTGCTTCCATGTTGAAGGTATGGATTTTTGGTTGCAAGTGTTCCATGAAGGCCACTTCTGGCCAGATTTATTGGACAGTAGATGGGTGTTCCTGGGTCCCACTGGTTTCTGCAAGTTCTGAGCTGATGACACTGCTGGTCATCTTCCTGTTTCTAAGAGAGGTAATCATGTGTCTCATCTGCTGCACTAATTTTCATTGGCTGACACCTGTGTCCATGGTCCTAATGTTGGCCATTTCTCTGTGCTGCTTCAAAGAGCTTGAACAGCACATGTTGAAACCCCAGTCTTTGTCTGGGAGATATCTTGTTGATGCAGTATAACTACCTCGTGTCTTGTTGTCGTGCTTAGTCTTGCCATGGTATATGACCTGTGTGATTAAACTATCTTCCACAACCTCAGCTTTGTAGCAGAGTTTGGATGTTCCTCACCCAGTTTTAAAGGGATCGTCTCACTTCAGCAATTGACATTGATCGTGCAGACAATGTAATACAGGACACTTACTAATGTATTGTGATTGTCCATATTGCCTCCTTTGCTGGCTGGATTAATTTTTCCATTGCATTATACCCTGCTAATTTTCAGGAGTTATGGCCACTGCTGCAGCGCAGCCCAGAGAGATCCAGAGAGATTGGTGCCTTTCCTACAATATGCCAATATGGCTACTGCTGCTAGAGTGCAGAGTGGTGATAACCCCCTGGATTAGAGCAGTGTATAATGAGATGGAAAAACGAATCAAACCAGCAAAGGAGGCAATATGGGTAATCACAATACATTAGTAAGTGCCTTGTATTAACTTTCTCTACATGATAAATGCCATTTGCTGAACTGAGACAGCCCCTTTAAGCCTCCTACACAGATGTTTCTGTTGCAGTTAATGACCATGTTTCCTCTTACACATGAAAGTGAAGATCATTATCATCTGTTTGGTGTAACTGGTTAATCATACACCTGACTATAATCCCACAAAATCCCTGGCTTTGTGCACATGTACCTAGAAGAGTACATAAATAGTAGGACCGCGCTGCTCTGTCTTTTTCCAGTGTACAAGCAGAATTGGAGAGAATCCATGGACTTTCATGTTGTCTTTCATGTAATCAATCAGTGCTTTGGTATCCTTCATGGTACATACTCCAACTTATTTGCAATCTCACCTCCTGTAGTTCATCAGAAATTCAGGGGCAAAACAGTGAAGTACCGGAGATATCAAGATAGAAATCAACAGATTCTCACACTCACAAAAGTAGCTAAAAGCAAGGCACATCAAATATCTTAAAGTGTGGTTGCCTGCAGCTCGGTCAACCGAGGTTTCACCACTGCTTCATCAGATGAAGAGCACTGCGGTCCTACTATTTATATGCTTGGTGTGAATTGAACCCACTTCACTGAGGATCCTGCAGCGCTCGCAGTGGGAAAATTAAAGGGGTTGTCTCACTAGCAAATGTCATTTATCATGTAGAGAAAGTTAATACAAGACACTTAGGGGCTGTTCAGACAGCCGTAGTATTGCAGATCCGCATAAAAGCGGATCCCGACCAGCGCGTGTTGGACAAATTGCGGAACACACAGGCCTGGCACCCTGTTGCTATTGCGGACAAGAATAGAACATGTTTTACTTTTTTTTACGGAGCCACGGCTGCCCGCTATCATTGAGCTATCAAGTGAACGGGGCCGCACCTATTCCGCAATGGTCGTGTGAACGAGCACTTACTAATGTATTGTGATTAACCATATCACTTAGTTTGCTGGCTGGTTTAATTTTTCCATCACATTATACACTGCTTGTTTCCATGGTTACAACCACCCTTCAATCCAGCAGCAGTGGTCGGGTCCTGGAAATGGGTCCGCATTTGTTCCGCAATTTTGCAGAAAGGTGTGGACCCATTCATTTCCAATGGGGCTGCAAAAGATGCGGACGGCACACAGTATGCCGCCCACATCCGCACTTCCCGTCCGCGGCCCCTGCAAAAAAATAGAACATGTCCTATTCTTGTCCGCAGCCACGGACAAGAACAGGCATCTCTATTATAGAGCCGGCCATGTGCAGTCCACACATGGCCGGTGTCCGTGTTTCGTGGATCCGCAATTTGCGGGCCGCAAAACACTTACGGACGTCTGAATGAAGCCTTAAGGGTGTTTCACATGAGCGTGTGCAGTGTGGGAATCACACTCTGTGTGTGAGCATGACTCTGTGTTCTGGACACTGCTCGTCTTGCAGGTGCGCACGGCATTATACTGATTTATAATTCTGTGTATCTCTGCAGGACCTTATTGTTACAGAATCATACTGACTTCGTTATGTCAGTATGATCCTGTAGAAGTAAGGTTAAGCAGAGACACACAGGATTATAAATCAGTATAATGCCGTGCGCTCCTGCAAGACGAGCAGTGTCCAGAACACAGAATCATGCTCACACACAGAGCGTGATTCCCACACTGCACACGCTCATGTGAAACAGCCCTCGACTGGAGACATTTTTATAAATTTTAAGTCTTCTAGAACTGATGCTGTTTTATAGGCAAAGGGTGATCACACCAAATATTGTTCATTCACTTTGCATTTTGTTAATTGTATTCTAATAAACACTTTTTTCACACCTGACATGTCTGTTTTAGAATTTACTTGCATTCCTCATGTAATAACAATTCTGGAGCATCTATTCTTATGACTCCATGTTGTGCCACTGCTCTATTATTCCTGCTAGAAGTTATGAATGACTTAATAGTAGTTTGCAATGAAAGTCCAGCTGGGTGTTACCAGTCGGGAGTGTGTCCCTGCACAGTCTGACATTATCCAATCAGTGTTACCAGTGTTAGACTGTGCAGGGACACACCTCCATCTGGTAACACCCTGCTGGACCTTCATTGCAACCTGCTAGCAATCCATTCAAATTTGTCATTCCTCTGTTATCCCCGCTGGAAACTTATAAATAAAAAAAAAAACATAATTGGGTGCTACTATTCTCCATGTGAATAGGCTATGTCTCTACACAGTTTGTGCCGTCAACAGGACATGTCCCATGACAGTGAGAACTGAACATCAATGTATTCATACCTTTCCAAGAGGAATAATAGAGGAATTACATAATACAGAGTAGTTTTATGAATAGATTCACCAGAATTGTTATTTCACGGGGAATACAAAGTCACGTCAGGAGAGGTGACAGCTCCTCTTTTCAGTTACTCCTCTGAGCAGAGGAAATACCTGTCAGCAGATTCTCGACAGATGTAGATTATTATAATGTGTAGAAATTCATTTTTTGGGTCTCTTAATTGGAAAAGTTGATTTCTGAAATTGCTTAGGGAACGCTCAACGAGCATGAAAGTGCAAGGAAGGATATAGTCATGTAAACATTTACACCATGGATTCCAGCAGGACGCGGCTCGGACAATCAATTCTCTTTATCCCGCGGGGAGAGAAGAGCCTCTTGTTCTTGTTTGAAAACCACTTGAGCAGAGAGCAAAAGTCATGTAAACCCAGGAGAGCCCCCCGGCCCCCCCACCGCCGCGCGATGAGATCCAGTGGGGGTCAACTGCTATGTAAACACCGCATCTACAGCAGCATCAAACATGGGGCAGCAGAGAACTCACGCACAGCCACCTGCCACCGCCATACCATCTACTACGTAAGGGTCCATTCACACGTCGTATTTTTCTTTTCCAGATTTTCGTTCTGTTTTTTGCGGATCCGTGTTTCTGTAAAAACCTTCAGTTTTTACCAATTGTACATCCGCATCCGTTCCTATTATTTTCTAGGAAACGGATCCGCAATTACGGATGACATATTGATTCATTCCGCATGTCATACGCATTTTTGCGGACCTATTGACTACAATGGGACCACGGACCACATTTTGCAGACAATAGTAGGACAAGCTCTATTTTTTTGGGCGGATCCGCATAACGGAAAGGAACAATGGATGCGGACACTAAGTGCTGTCCGCATTTTTTGCTGGGCCATTGAAATGAATGGGTCTGCATTCCGTTCCGCATATTTGCGGAACAGATGTGGATTACAAAATACTGACGTGTGAATGGATCCTAAGGCAGAGTGCTACAGTTTAGGCGCAGAGGAGCCAGAGATGGCATTAAGTATTCAGGCCTAGTGGAGTATGGTGACCGGTGAGGACATCAGGGCAACTCTCTACTCAGCACACACCATGGGAGAGTATGCCCACTAATGGAGGCCCGGAAGTGCTGCATTCAATGGAGTAGGGTGGAAAGAGAAAGCTCCTACAAGGAGAAAATTTGCAGGCAAAAAGAGATGAAACAGTAAAAGAGGAAAGAGTCAGGGCAAACGCAGGTGAGGGAGTTTAGTGTGAGAAACTCGCTGTGTGTGGCAGTGTGAGTTCCTGTTCTGACCTCCGCTCCTGTGACAGGATCACACAGCGTTATTTCAGTGTGAGGACTCATGCACACAAACGTATTTTCTTTCCGTGTCCATTCTGTTTTTATTTGCGGACCATATGCAGAACCATTCTTTTCAATGGGTCCACAAGAAAAACAGAAGTTACTCCGTGTGCATTTAGTTTCCGTATGTCAAAAGAATAGAACATGTCCTATTATTGTCCGTATTACTGACAAGGATAGGACTGTTCTATTAGGGGCCAGCTGTTCTGTTCCGCAAAATACGGAATGTACACGGACGTCATCCATATTTTTTGTGGATCCTTTTTTTTGCGGACCGCAAAATACATACAGTCGTGTGCATGAGCCCTAATTCAGTAGATTCGAGGTCTTACAGGGACACACAGCCTAAATCATTATAGGCTGTGCGATCCTGTCAGGGGAGCGGCGTTCAGCACGGGGACTCTCGCTGCCACACGCCGCGAGTTTCTCACATTGAACTTGCTTGTGTGTGTCTGTAATTTTGTATAGGTGGTTAGATGTGTTAAATACAAAAACTCACAAGAAAACCATTTAATGGGGATGGGGGGGGGACAATAATGGGGATGGGGGGATTGGTAATGGGGAAGACATTGGGGATGCGGCGGGGGTAGGTGAATTTCTACCATTTATCAGTACAGGGCTTATTAGAGCCGCCTCATCTCCTCCATACCTGGGAACAGTCAGACATTTGTCACTATAAAGAATATTCTCTGTTTCAATTATTTCCAATCATAAAACAAAGCCATGTTCCAATACAGCGTTGGCTCCGTTTTCAAGTAAAACTCCACAAACTCGGAATTTTCCATTTATATTGTTTACTTCATTTTAAGCCAAAAGGGCTTTTATCTGGTGCGTTAGAGCGCTGGTTGTTAATGTGCATTAATGATCGGACAGTTTATTACATGCAAATGGAAAATCACTTGAAGAACATCAGGCAGCGGAGTCAGACAGGACGTCACACTTGGGTACTGCTGCGCCCAGATCACCAGGGCGATGGACCCCACGGAAAGGGATGGGGGGTGGAAGGGGGAAGTGGATGCAATCCTGACCAATCCAGTTTTTACTATTTAATCTCTCCTCTGGTTGGGCGGGTACCATGGAGGTCGTGGACATGGGTTCATGTCATGTATCATGGGTTGTGCTGCAATCATTCACCGCCATCTTATAACTGGGTTTATAGGGTGGTATAGATATAGGTGCTTGCCAGATGATGAAAGCTGGTGACAACTGACATCATGTTACCAGTTATTTTCCATGAGTGAGTTAAAGGGGTTGTCCAGCAAAATATTTTTTTAGCTAAAGTGTATAGTGTAAAAATATTGGTTACCTACTTCATATAAAATGGGGGGATTTAGTACTCAATTTGTGCCAAGTTCTTGCCAGTACTTTTCACTCCTCTCTGCATTTTTGAAAAATGTCGCGAAAAGTGGGTGTGGTTTATCTTGAGGGGGTGTGGCCACAAGTTTATTGAGTTTAATGCCAGAAAATGTTGCAAAAAGCAGTGCAAATCTAGTCACGGATTTCATTTCTGGCGTTCAGAAAGTCCAAGATGTGCCTAAAACATTGGGCGTGTTTCACTCTGACAATCCTTAGGTTGACATTAGCGTATGAACAGTCTTATAAGTTCTGCCCCAATGTGTCTATTGTATTTTGTAACCATGAATGAAGTATAAAATCCCATCTCCATGTAAATCATTCATGGCATATCCACTGAAAATGCCATAAGTGCCTGATAGAAGTGAGCTCAACCCCTGGATTCCCAGCCACGGCACTCTCCATACAAGTCAGCCTTTACACTGAACACTATGAAAGCCGCAGAAAAAACAGCCTGGAGCGCGACGCTGGGCAAAGGTCCACAAGGTGAGATCTGCTCGGATCAGCCATGGATGGCACAGGATGTGTCATGACTGCTTATAATGGGAATAGAACCCAATTCCCTCAGGAATATTGTAAGCCACTGAGTATGATAATCAGCTCACTCCTTCTCTGGTGCTGAAGCTCTGGTTTGTAGACAATGCACAAGAGAAGGGGATAGATATAGAGATAGATATAGAGATAGATAGATAGATAGATAGATATGAGATAGATACATGATAGATAGATAGATAGATATATGAGATAGATACATGATAGATAGTTAGATAGATAATAGATACAGTAGATAAATAGACAGATATAGACAGATAGATAGATAGATAGATAGATAGATAGATAGATAGATAGATAGATAGACTGTTAGTGTAGGTCCTGTCTGTTAGAAGCCACCTTGTAGCTGGTAGATGGGCCCAACATATTTTTGTGTCCCTTTTTATATATGTTTTGGAGGTGATGGTTTAATTTTCTTTTGTGTTTGATAGATCAATAGAAAGATATGAGATTATAAAGACAAATAGACATTACATAGAAAATATATAGATTAGATGATAGATAGATGACAGGTAAGAGATAGATATGAGATAAAGAGATAATAACAGATAGATATTAGATATAAGTAGGCAAACAGAATGACAAACAGATAGGTAGATAACAGATATGACATAATATACTGTAGATAGACAAATGATAGAAAGATATGTAGAAAAATCTATCTATCTATTGATCAAATACAACATCTGCACGGATGTGAGAGATAGAATTATCTGTACAATGCTATGGAATATCTTTCCGCTATATATAATAAACAGGAAGTAACTATTAGACAGAGTTATGAATATGGAGACGTTACCCAGCAGACTGATGCCCAGCCGGGACAACCCTTGTCTCAGGCCTTCTCCGAGATTGTCTGGCAGTTGTCTTCTCCATTCTTCCTGCCTGTTGTAATGTTCTTCATCCAGGGACAGGCGGTCCATGTTCCGCGCCAGGCTTGTGGCAAGGTTAGTGAGGGACGTCAGGGTACCTGGTGGTAATAAAGAACTGTTACCTTTCCTTTTTTAATAAGAAATTAATTTATAAAATGCTGCAATCCATTATATATACAGTTTTTTTTTTTAGTAGTTTTGGGCAAGAATTTCCCTCACTTCACCACTAGATGTCACTGTCTGTACACAATCACTGGTCCTACTCTTTACTATTCAGGAGAAATCGGCGGGCCGGGGTAAGGTTTCTAATAGCCCGCAGGAACATTGAAATATACTTAACATTTCCCCATTTATCACATGCAGAGGAGAACTACAGCCAGCATCACGTTACTCCTGAGGGGGGTGTCAGCACATCACTTTTGGATGGCTCCCACAGAAGATGTATATTGTGGATGAGTATCATATACCCATAGAGGCTTAAAATATAACTTCTTTATGAAAGGACACAATGTAATGGTGCTGGTATGTGGGGGATTTTCCTGCTATATGACCACACAGAAATATTAATATTTCTCAACTTGTGATTTATTCATTATTTTTATTACCGCTACACTCCATGGAAATGAAATCTCCCCTTTGGCAACTTCTAGTAATAATTTAGCGTCGGAGCCGGGAGTGAACGTGAAATATCTGCCCTGAGTGTTATCACGTGTACCCCGGATTCCAGAGATGGCAGAAAATAATCCAACGAGCAGAGTATATAATACACCTGGGTTACACTGATTGCGAGGCCTCCACTATGTGGACTGGGGGGCACAAGTGCAGGACTGAGGGGCCTTAGGAAGTTCTGCCATGAATCTGTAGATACAGGTGCAATGAAAGTAAGTGAACCCTTTGGGAATACCTGGATTTCCACATTAATAATAACACGTGTGCTTATTATCTGGGTCACAATTAGGCCTCTTTCACAAACATACGATACGGATTGTGTCAGGGTGCGTTCAGTGAAACTCGCACCATTTCACAAGCAAGTTCAGTCAGTTTTGTCTGCGATTGCGTTCAGTGTTTCAGTTTTTTCCGCGTGGGTGCAATGCGTTTTGATGTGTTTTTCACGTGCATGAAAAAAACTGAAGGTTTACAAACAACATCTCCTAGAAACCATCAGTGAGAAACGCATTATATCCGCACTTGCTTCCGGATGAAATACATTTTTCACTGAAGCCGCATTCACTTCTATGGGGCCAGGGCTGCGTGAAAAACGCAGAATATAGAACATGCTGGGATTCTCAAGCAACGCAGAACTGATGCGTGAAAAAAAAAACACTTATGTACACAGACCCATTGAAATGAATGAGTCAGGATTCAGTGCGGGGGCTATGTGTTCACTTCAAGCATTGCACCCGCGCGGGAAACTCGCTCGTGTTAAAGGTGCCTTATACACAAACACAATGTAACTAAACAATAGCATCGCTCATGTCTTTTATTGACAGAAATCTGGCTCCGAAATAGTGTGTGCAGTTAGCCTGATGAGCTGATTTAAAGAGTCACTGTACGTTCACAATTTCATTTAACCCCTTAGCGTGCACGAAGGGGCTCTCTCTGCCCCTCCATCAGCCCCCACCCTGCAGTGACAGTTTTAATGTAGTATGTATTGTACTACATTGAAAAAGGGATCAGACCCTTAAAAATAAAAAGTTAAAAAAGTGTTAAAAAAAAAAAGTGTTAAAAAGTTAAAAAAATAAAACTTTACAATAAAAAAGTGTCCCTTTCCCTTCATCAAGCAATTTTCAAGCAATTTAAAT
This sequence comes from Rhinella marina, assembly GCA_900303285.1. NCBI lineage: Eukaryota > Metazoa > Chordata > Amphibia > Anura > Bufonidae > Rhinella > Rhinella marina. Next base: position 169,667 of record ONZH01019961.1, read on the forward strand.
TTTTTTTAAATGTAATAAAAATAGACATTTGATATTGCCACGTCCATAACAAGCAGCTCTATAAAAATATCAGATGACCGGGGTAGGTCAGGTAAAAAAAACTACGCCAAAACAGACATTTTTTGGTCACCTTGCCCTAAAAAAATTTAATATTGAACAATCAAAAAATTCTTATGTACCCAAAAATGGTACCAATAAAAATGTCAACTCTTCCCACAAAAAACGAAAAATAACAAAAATAAGGCTGGAGACACAAAAATTTAATTTTTTTTAAACATGATTTATTTTGTGTAAAACGGAAACAAATAAAACAAAGAATAGACATATTATCACTGCATCTCTAATGACCAGCTATATAAAAATATCGCATGATCGAGCCCTTCAGGTGAACGCTGTAAAAAAATTAAATAAAAATTGTGCCATTTTTTGGTCACCTTGCCCCAAAAAAGTGTAATATTGAATGATCAAAAAAATCTTATGTACCCAACTTTTCCCGCAAAAATGAGCCCATACACAAAACAATCAGCAGAAAAAAAAAAATATGGCTTTCAGAAAATGGAGACACAGAAACGTGATTTTTTTTAATGTAAAACTGAAACAAAAAACTAAACAGACATATAATGGTATTGTCGCCTCTGTAACAACCTGCTTCTGTCAAGTGAATGCTGTAAAAAACAAAACAAAACAAAAAAAAACAGTGCCAGAATGGCCATTTTTGGTTGCCTCACAAAAAGTGTAATATTGAACGATCAAAAATCATATGTACCACAAAATAGTATCTATAAAAGTGTCACCTTATCCTGTAGTTTCCAAAATGGGGTCACTTTCTGGGAGTTTGTACTCTAGGGGTGTATCAGAGGGACTTAATGCGCCTTCCTAAATACATATGTTGCTCCTTCCCTTCTGCGCCCTGCAGTGTGCCCATAGAGCAGGTTACGATTACATATGGGGTGTTTCTGTAAACTGCACATTTGCAGGGAGAATTGGTCCAAAATCTCTCCTCAGTGTTGAGCAAATCTTATTTGCAGCTATAAGAGATGCTTGGTGAAGGCAATTGCTGCACACTGTGGTTGATTATTCACTGTGCACAATAAAAGACATGAACAGTAGAGCAGCTTGTGTGTTACTAGTGCAGTTACACTGTGTCCATCTATAATTGTGACTTATATATCAGACCATATTATATAAGTGATCAATGCAGAAATCCAGGTAATTCCAAAGTGTTCACTTATTTTTAGCTGCAACTATAGATAATCAGAAAGATCTCCATACATTGCAGCGCATAGGAACGATGACATGATGACAACTGATCTATGATGTTATCACACTTGATAGAGGCCAGACTATGAATAGGGTATTTATCATAGACCAGTGTTTTAGGCTGGTCAATGATCTCTCCTGCCGTGCTGGAAGATTTGCCTAATTTATGATGAGATGCACGGCTTGTCATAAATTAGGCTGTTAAAATGTACACCAGCCCTTGGTTGGTTGGTCTTTGTCATAGACCCTTTTTGGGAAAGTGGCGACGGCAGCGGAGAAACGCCCCTTAAGTGCCATTTAAAAAGTCACAAACATGCAGTTTGCAACTTTTTACTGGCAAAAGACTGGCATGGGGGGGAATTATTAATTTCACCTAAATTTTTACCATGTATATAGACTGTATACTGTACGTTGGTATGCACTTATATGGTGCATGCAGCTTTAACCTTTTATTCACACATGAACATAGTTAAAGGGATGAAAAATATTCCACCTTTTATACTTACCTTCTACCCAGCTGATCCTGAAAAGGTAAAAGCACTATTGAATAGTATGAGCTAATTTGCTGTATAATGGAAAAAACTTCTTTGTGACCCCCTAACTGACAGTGAGGTGGATCCCTGAATCTACCAGGAACTCTCTACATGACCTTCTTCTCATACCTTCTTCCAGGACCTCTCTATTGCAGCACCTATCTCCAGAACGCTCTTCCCCCTTCCTCGAGTCATACATCACTTCCCACACTGTATACAGGCGCTGGATGATATCCACCCATTATCCTGCAGAAAGTCATCAGCTTTAGAACACAGATTGTGACATACCTTTAGAAATGTGCTTTACGAAAGAGGTGGTCCCCCTGGAGACGCCACTTACAAAGGCCCCTGGACCACGGGTGAGACCTTCATATGGGAGTCTGAAGAAGTCTGCAATGCCATTCCCAATGCTCCGCACTAGACTGGCAGGGCTTCCCAGGATTTCTAAGGATCCGACCACCCATCCTAAGGGAAACAATATATTTGTAGATGGTCAGAAAATGTTCACAGAAAAAATCCAGAAAGAGAAAAATAACATGTAACAGAAAGAAACAATGATAAAGTAATGAAAAATGAGAACAAAAAGCTGTGACCAGAATCGTAAAAAAGAGCAGAACAATCAAAAACAGCAGCACAACACCAAAATATACCGTCCTGGACTCCTGGTCATTTGAGCTTAGCGGCTAAGCACAGGGTGGCAGCATTTTTGACTGCACTTTGTTGTCCCTTGTTTTTCTTATTTATTTCCATCATAAATCAGTTTATACCTTGTTTTATTTTATTACTATGAGGTTCAAAACCTCAGGTTATCCGTTATCTGGACAACCCCTTCTTTATTCCTAAAGAAGATCTGTCCCCTCTCCCGATGTGTCTATTTTAATAAATACTTGTATTCCCCCTGAAATGTTTTTTTTAGAAATGTTTGCTGGGCCGCTCCCCTGTTATTTGACCTAGAAATGTATCAATAAAATGCTGATTCAAAGTGTGGTGCGCGTCCCTACATACTGTCACTCAGTCCAATCAGTGCAGCCAGTACCCCTTTGACATGGGCAATGGTAACATCAAAACAAAAGATGCTCCAGAATTGATATCTTATGGGGAAAACAAGTATTTTTCCAAAAGACGGGTCGGGTCTTCTACAAAAGTCCTTTTTTTTTTTACTTAATAAATATTACATAGAAGATTATATTATGGTATATGTGTCACACGACATCTCTTTCCCTTATATCTAGATCTCTTCACATCACAACAATGCCTTTTTATATTGGTTCTAGCCTGGCAATCTGCTGCAGAATCTCAAGCTGGGCACCCTTCTCCCCTGCAGCTCCATCTGCAGGATCAAGGTAGTATTACATGCTGGCAATTAAAATGAATAGGCAATGTAGAGGCATAGTCCTCCAAAGCACGACAGCACGAGCTGCTGCTGGAATGGCTGTGCACTGATAGAGGTCTACAATCTATGATGTCCATAAGCTCATGGGCATGGAAAGGGATTGCCTTGAGGGGTACTACTGGAAAATATTTCCGTCTACCATGTGCCAACTACTGCACTGAGTAAATGCTTATTATGAGTCTTGTGTTTCGCAGGTTCCATGAGAATAATAAGGCTGTAAATTTCTGCGTTGCTTCAGATTACCAGGTTGTACATATGACGGGCCTGTAGACCCAAGCCTCACAAGAGCACGTTACATTTCAGCACAAGTGCAGAGTATTGTCCTGACATGACACAGGCCCCACAATACATCATTGGACTTGGATGGCTCTGCCTTCTCCAGGACTGGTGGTGACCTCATATTTTTACATTCCCGTTTCTGCCCCTAAACGGTTGATAGCTCATCAATGTGCATTATATGGGAGGAATGTGAGACGACTACATACATTCGTGACAATTACCAGAGTGCAGCGCCGAGAAGCTGGACTCGCTACCAAGGTCATTTCTCTGCGGTGATGTGAGATTTACCACTTCATTCCACTTCACTTCTGGGAATCAATTTATCAACAGTTTACAGAACAGCTGTCTCCAAAAGAATGGTTCCCCCCTTAAAGCTGACACTTTCTCTCTCTTGTGATCATATTTTGGCTTTGAAGGGGCTGTTGTCTTCTTCTTCTTCATGCAGGATCTTGGTCTCCAATGTATTGTCCCATCAGCTGATGCCTAACAACGGCGTTCACGATGACTACACTACATAAATGGGTGCAGGACGGGATGAGGACAGAGGTAGTGATGATAAACTATGCGAGGAACGAGGGACCTACAGGTCAGGATAGATACTAACAGCTGAAACATGCAGGCAACTTAAAGGGGTCGGCCTAGGAAAAACATTAACCACTTATCCACAAGTTAGGAGATAAATGAATGATAACTGGAGGTTCATCCACTGGGATGTCCAAGTCTCCTGTGTCAATGGAGAGGTAATGCGCTGCTCCATTCACATATATGGGAATGCTGGAGATAGCTGAGGCCTGTTCTTCGCAGTCCTGTGGTCAGTGAACAGAGGGGTGGTCAGTCACGTGTTTAGTACTGCTACCTTCCCCCAGGGGGCTCAGGGACCCTTGTTCTTGTGATCGGTCGGGACCCTCAGACCATTGCCCATCCTAGATGATAAATGTTGTCTGTGGGCCAAACTTTTTCAAGAATTACTATCATTTTTACATATTTGCAACTTAGATATGTGGTGGATTTCTGATATGTGGTATACATACCTGCTAAGAAAGGTTCAAGTAAGAGCAGCACTACCTTATAGGTAAAGCCGGTTGATTGCAGGACATAATCTTCCTGGGCGATTTGCTGGTGCAAGCAGTGTCGGATCCTGGCTTATGATCCCAGCTGTTTAAAGGGTTGCCCCAGTTCAGAGCTGAACCCGGACATATCCCCTTCTTCACCCCGGCAGCCCCACTGACATGAGCATTGGAGTATTTCATGCTCCGATGCTCTCCCTTGCCCTGTGCTGAATCGCGCAAGGCAAGGGCTTTTTCATTAGATCTAGTGAGGTATCGGGTCTCTGCTAGATGGAGGCTCCGCCTGGCAGTGAGCCCGGTGACGTCACTGGCACTGATGGGCAGCCTTTAGCGCTGTCCTAGCCTGTAAAACGGCTAGGGCACCGCTGAAGCCCGCCCATCAGAGCCGATGATATCACGGGGCTCACTGCTAGGCAGAAGCCTCCACCTAGTAGTGTAAAAATATAAACAAAAAAGCCCTTGCCCTCCGCGATACACCTCAGGTCAAGGGAGAGGGGCCGAGTGGGGGAAGATGGGTATATGTCCAGGTTCAGCTCAACCCCTTTAATGAAAGATGTGCAGCACTCTTCCAGTTAAAGTAAAGAGGTCTTTATTCACTAGTAGACATCAATACACAGCGATGTTGCAACTCCACTGAGTCTTTTTCAAGCAATGTGATAGTGTACAAGGTATTACTTAAATAGGCCCTACCAGGGGTGTGCACCCTTTAAGGCGTCCCATTGCTTGGCGATGAGGGATGCTCCTTCGCCTCCACCCCCCATCATATACGTCATGGCACCTCCTCCTGTGCTTCCCGAACATGTTCACAAGCGTGGGATCCAATAGTGTGTGATACTCCACCCATGTCTGACATCACAGTCAACATTCAGGATGCCTGCACAGTCATGTGTATGAGATTCCTCTCCCGCGCGATGACCGATGCATGCGCAGTCCTTGGCACTTAACATTGCACATGTTTCCCTGCCTTCATCCTACAGGTTGACTTCTCCAGCTTCCTCTGGATCTTCTGCATTTGCTACACCTGCATATTTGTAAATGGCATAACTGTATAATGTTCTTATGATGTATAATTGCCCTTGAATACATAATGACTGCACTGGTCATGACGTGAGAGAAGAATCCCATACACATGACTGCGTGCACGTCCTCAATGCTGACTGTGAAGTCAGATGTGGGTGGAGTATCGCACCCCTTGCTGTCAGATCCCATGCTTGTGAATATGCTTGGGAAGCACAGGAGGAGGTTCCATGACGTATATAATGGGGGCGAAGGAGAGTCCCTCATCGCCAAGCAATGGGACACGATAAAGGGTGCACACGCCTGGTGGGGCCTATTTAAGGGGAACCTGTCATCAAAATTACTCTGCCCATACTAACAGCAGAATAAAGTAGAGACGAGTTGATTTCAGCGGTCTGTCATTTATAAGTTAACAGTAAGTGGTTGCCGAGAGCCAACATCACAAACATTGCAGACTAGGCCTGGAAAAGAGTCACAACCACCTGAGAAGAGTCCTGGTTATTCATGAATTCCTGTTCTCCCCGCCCACCTGCTGATGACTGACAGTCTTTTACCTCATTTTCTCCCTTTCTCTCTAGGAGAGAACTGCCAACCATCAGCAGATGGCGGGAGTGCAGGAGATTAGGAATAACCATGACTCCTCTCAGGTAGATTTTACTCTTTTTAAGGCCTGTGCTGCAATGATTATGATGTTGGTTCTCAGCAACCACTTACTTTTAGCTCATGAGTGACACACCGCTGAAATCAGCATTTCTGTCACTATTTTATGCTGCCCCCAGTGAGGTCAACATAAAGTTGATGACAGGTTCCCTTTAAGTAATACCTTGAGTAATCACATTGCTTGAAAAAGACTTGAGTCGACTTGAGTCGAAACATCGTTTTGTATTGATGTCTATTAGTGAATAAAAAACATTTTACTTTAAAGGCTTTGTACATCTTTGGGGCAATTTTTTATTGTACTCGTTTTGAGTCATATTGAGTCTTTATTAAAAATATGGAGCCCTTTTTTTCTGTGCAGAGCTGAGATGCTCTAGAGGCATCCTTTAGATTTTCTGTCTTTTCCATCAGACCAGGGTCAGACGGACTCCTTATCTCTGCTCTCTGACATTATAAACACTCATTATAGCTCAGCATGCTCGGGAGCAATTTTCGAGTAGTAGCGTACGCATCTTCTAATCTGTATGCTAATGCGTACGCATCTTGTAATTTGTACGCATTAGTGTACAGATTAGAAGATGCGTATGCATTAGCGTACAGATTATAAAATGCGTACGCTACTACTCGAAAATTGCTCCCGAGCATGCTCGCTCATCTCTATTTATGACCTCTTAGTAGTCTATAGATAAGGGTTATTAGATGACCCGCACAAAGACAGACAGTTGGACAGCTACACAGACAGTTAACCCTTTGTGACAGAACAGCTCAATATTTTAATAAAGACCAATTAACAAAATGATTTTTCCAACTAAGCTCCTGATGTATACATCAAACATCACCATAAGCCGCTATTCACCCAGTGGAGGCCAAGACTCCTTAACAGAATTACACAGCCTCCAGGTGCTGCCATAAAGGCTCTGTCACGTTCCATATAATATTCAGGTAGGTATTACATGTCAAAGTAACATCAACATGAATGGCAGACCCTCAGATCAGTATATTTCTGCATTTTTCCTGCTTCCAAAGATCAAGTTCAAGACCTGACTGTTCACTTTCTGCTTAATACTGTATATCACATCCCTGGATAAGTGCCGATCTCAACCGATATTAGTATAGCCATTGAGTTATTCAAGAAAATGTATCTGTTTAGCGCCACCTGCTGTTTGTTGTTTGCCTTATTTCTTTGTCAACCTGAGAAACATCGCTGAGGTGGACACACGGGCTCAGTTCCATCCTTCATCTGCCACCAGCCATTCTTCTGTTAGAAGCTGTGAGTGAGCCGCAGTACAAAGGACATGCTCCTTGAGAACAGACACACTCTCTTCAGAAAAGGCATGTCCCTTGAGAAAGGATACACCCCCTTAGAAAAAGAATGCCCCTTGAGAAAGGGCACACCCTTTGAGAAAGGATATGCCCCATGAGATAGGACAAATTCGCTGAGAAAAGACATGCACGCTGAGAAAGGGCATTCCCCTTGAAAAAGGATACACCCCCTGAGAAAAGGCATGCCCCTTGAGAGAGGGCACACCCTTTGAGAAAGGATATGCCCCATGAGATAGGGCACACCCTCTGAGAAAAGACACACACACTGAGAAAAGATATGACCCCTGTGAAAGAGCACACCCCTGAGAAAGGACTTGTTCCCTAAGAAAGGACATGCACTCTGTGAAAGGCACACCCCTAGAAAAAGGACACACTCCTTGAGCTGCTAGTTAGAAATAAATGTAGCAGAACAATTGGAATAATTAATGAGGAGATCTCTGGATCCATATCAGGTACAGGGCTGCTCTATTTATTGTACTTTAGTACATTGTACGATTTTCATTTTTTACATTAATCATGGTATAACCCTTTTAATGACAAAGTAGAGGGACACGTGTCATACTGGATCACCCCGCAGCATGTGCACCAGTTACATGGTCTCATATATATGAAGTGGAATGACCGCTGAAGGAACCTGACAACATATATACGTCTACGCCATGGAAGGTCTATTTTAGCTGAGTGCACTGCTGCTGGAAGAAGGACGGTGTTCTCCACAAACCTCATATTTCACTGCCAAATAACTGTTTTATTTCATCTCCATTTGTGTAAAGCAGTGACATCTTCCCGCTGATTAAATCTGTTACCCGTGGTTGCAGCAGATGAGTTTTGGCAGGGTGGCCTTAGGATGGAGAGAGCCATCTGAGCGGTGAGCGCTTAGCTCTCGCTGGAGTCCACAACCTTATTATCCCGGTGCTATAGGTTATTTCAGCGCCTCACAAAGTGCTGTTCACACGTGTTCCAAGAGCTAAGTCGTCTATTAGGCAGGAGAGGAATGCGCTGCATCTGCTTTGCTTTTCTACTTAACCAGTGTCTTAGACAATTATGCCTCATTAGGGAGCTGGCATGCACACACGTCTGCTTAGTCTCAGCGATCTGAGCCATCCCCATGTCCTGCAGAGACTTCTTCCTTGGGACCTCTTGTTCTACAGCAGACCAAACCATTAGATGCTCACAGAAATATGTTAATGTACTGCTGGATTCTAGTCCGCAACTCAATAATTTGCTACAAATTGCTTTAAGTTGTTTTCTTAGAGGGTTTTTCTGTTGTTCTTTTTTTCAATCTGGCCATAGATGCTCCTGCGAAACCTCATATATTAGGCGAAGATGGGGACCAAGTAGCTGTCACAGACGTTGTAATGTAACATTGCGGGTCAGAAACCCAGGATCGTACGCCAGGTCTCTGGTCGCCAGCCATGGATCGGTGACAACTCCACAGCTGTCTCGTACTAGTTAACAAATGAACTTAAAGGGGTTCTCTGGGAAGAAAATAAAAATACTTAAATGTTACTTCAGTATAAATATATTCCCAAATACCGTTCATTAGTTATAATGGCTCGTTCTGTCTGGGGAGCAATCATTAGGAGAAATAAAATGGCCGCCATCCTATTAGTGCACACAAAACCTGTCCTAATCACACAGCAGGACAAGTTACTTTACAACACTGAGGTAAAGAGCTACCTCATCCTCTTCTCTGCTTGTCAGGGATTATGATTCTGAATACAGATGATAAACTCTTCAGCTGAATCTCTGTAGGAATGGAGTTCATGAGCAGATGTGGCTAATGAGCAGTAGCTCTTGTCTCCACAGTCTGTACTGTCCGTCCTCTGAACTTCATGTCTCCTCATGAACTCCATTCCTACAGAGATTCATCTAAATATCATATTTAACTGTATTCAGGATCATAATCCCTGACAAGCAGAGCAGAGAGGAGGATGAGGCAGCTCTTTACCCCAGTGTTGTGAAGTAACTTGTCCTGCTGTGTGATTAGGACAGGTTTTGTGTGTACTAATAGGACGACGGCCATTTTATTTCTCCTAATGATTGTTCCGTAGACAAAACGAGCCATTATAACTAATGAAAGGTATTTGGGAATATATTTATACTAGAGTAATACTTACGTATTTTCATTTTCTTAATTCCCGGAGAACCCCTTTAACATACAAAAATTATGTAAGTAGATGGAAGGTTGAGGAGAGTCAAAAGTTGGGGGGGCTTGGTTACAGTCAGGTATAATATATTTGGATGAGGGAAGGGGGGGGTGTCAAAGTCCTGTGACAGCTTAAAAGGGATGTCCAGCTGGTCAAATTAATATTTAACATAAAAGGGTCAGAATGGCATAAATAACACCAAATAAGTGATACCGACCTCGCCGATCCCAGTCCTTGCTGGTTTCTACTTCCTGGTACTTTCTGTCACACAGGAAATGGTTGCTCAGCCAATCAGTGGCTGAGATGGGTCACCACTGCGGGGAGTGATTGGGTCAATGGTTCAGTGAGAACCAGGGGATCCGTAAGGTAAGCATCAGTTCTTTTTCTTTTGATGCTATTCTGACCCTTTAAAAAAATCACAGTTGGACAGCCCCTTTAATGTTAATATACTGAGAACAGGGTTTCGTAGGGTAGGGGTTCTTTAAAAGTATAAAATAGCTGATCGCAAGAGAAGTTTGACTTGATAAAGGGTCGTCATACCCTTCGAGGAGGCCCAGGCACCTCTCCCAAACTAATTCACAGAAGTATCATAAATGGCACAGGGGGTAGGCTGTTTCAGATTACACATTGGGGTCCATGAGCCTTACACTACTGCTCCATTTGCCATAACCTGTTCTCATATGTACTTTTAGAGTGGAGTTTAACCGATAGGGCAAGAGAGTGCACTTAAAGGATCCCTCCCCAAAAAAAACAAAACCAAAAGCCATGTGCTAATGATGATCCCCTACTTCTTTGCTCATTATATCAAGGATGGATGTGTGTGCCTGTGTACAATTGTACAGGGTACTGGTTCTCCTTAAAGAGACCAGCTATGTCTGGAGGCTTATTGGCAATGGGAAACAAATATGTAAAGCGGTATCTCCCAGGGAAAGAGAACCATCTCTCTATCGCCACCTTGTGGAAGTGGCTTCCTATGGGTCCAAATCCAACTCTTTAAGTCTTATGAGGGATATGACAACGGGAATATTGCCAAGCTAGATATCCATCCATAGATAGCTGTTTTGGGTCCTTGCCCCTCTGAGTAGGCAAACTGGAAGCACACAGAGAAATACTATGTGCTGTACTATAGATCCATCATACCGCCACATGCACGGATCATATGAAACGGTTTCCAAACTGAAGTTCCAGGGAGAGTTAATGTCCTCCTGTAGATACAGGTAAACGAATGGTTAGTTTTCTGCTGCCTTAAATGAGTGACACTGCGGCTCACTAAGAAGTTCCCATCCTACTGCGGTGTAAATATCTCTGGTCCTGCGGTGGTTACATTTTTCCCGTTATGTCTGTGAATCATCCCGTCATCTGTTTTTATAAAAACATATTTGCTTATAATGATTTTACTGTAAGCTGCACAGGAATCCCATTATTATTCTGACCCATACAACATAATGAATGGGACGGGGAGGAAAATAAAAAGAACAATTATAATATGATTAATAGCTCAACGGGAAACTCCTGAGGCCGCGGTAACATTATCATCATCATCATCATTATTATTATTATGGGATATATTTCAGGGACCGGCTGGACACATCTTCAAGATGATGATTTAAGATGCCTTCCTTGCCAACTAAATCTCCCAGAAATGCCCCAAAAACTGGAGGGGCTGGTAGGTACGCATATGTCGTGTCATACATTTACCGTGTGTAACAGCCGTCAGCTGGAAATATCCACATCTATGTAGTAATAATGCTTTTGGAAAAAGGCCCTTTGTGCAAAATATGCCAATGAACTTTTGACACTGTTACACATACATTCATATTGCCGAAAATCTACCATTACAGCAAAGGAACATTCAAATGCCTGACATCTAGCTTAGGGTCTGTGAAGTGGATGTGGATCTGCTGTCACCTGGACAGATATGACTTGGGACTACTCTAAGTAGCTCCCCCACCCTCTGGTCTTCACCTTTTAACCCCAGTACAGGGATCTGGACTCCACTGCATCAGAAACACCAGACTGCTACCTCTTGAAGAAGCCTCTGTTCAAGTGACTGCTGACTCATGAGGATCAAGAGACACCGATGTGGAGCACCAAGGGATCAGGCAAAACCATAGTCAAAGACAGGCCGAGGTCAGAGCAGGCAGAGTATTTGATCTATCTGATAAACAGCCCGAAATCAGGACAGGCAGCTCAGGGTCATTACAGAGATCAGGCAGAGGTCAGGCATCTCAGGGTCATTACAGAGATAAGGCAGAGGTCAGCCATCTCAGGGTCATTACAGAGATCAGGCAGATGTCAGGCAGCTCAGGGTCATTATAGAAATCAAAGGTCAGGTCAGGCAGCGAAAGGTAACATCCGTAAGTCAGGCAGAAGTTGATACATGGAACAGGTAACATCACAAGCTACATCACACCTCAGAACCTGATGTTCAGGCAACTTCTGACAGGAGAAAGTGCCCTAAGTACCTCAGGGTGGCCAGCTGGGAAAGATAAAGGTGCACGCATGTACTGGCTGTTTAATAACGGGAGGGAGTGCACGTGTGCCCTACAAGCTGGCAAGAAGCAGGCCTCATCCTGAGTGGGAGGTGATCATCATTGCTCTGGTAGTAAGGGCCACCTGGCGGGAGAGCTTAGACCCTGAAGAACCGGAGCCTGGGAGCAGGTGAGAAGACCTGCGAGCATGGGTTGCAGACATAACAGGGTCCTCTTGCATGGAGAAATTTCAGCCTTCGAAAGATGGCCGATTGACCTGTACATCCTTTGTGTTTACACAGAATGGTGCACATTGAATGGGGGACTAATGATCTTTCCTACGATTCTTCATCCCCCATTCAGTTAGCAGCACATACTCTGTTCACACTGGTGTCCCATGAATGATGGTCGTTTGTCGGATGATCTGCAGATTGTTTAGAAGGGACAGTGATGGGAAACAACTAGTTTTCGATCCCGATCATCAGCTCGAGTAACAGATGCCTTAGAATGCGGTGTGAGATTTAAGGAACACAAATCTCTGAGCAGGACCAAAGGGGCAGAGCACTCTGATTCAAAAAATCGGTGGCCGACAGAGATCAAGGTCATCACCAGTGAGATCTTCTCACGTCTACCTGCAACATATGAGATAATTTGGACTGGACTTACAGAACCTTAGACCTGGTTTTGCAGTAAATCCTTGACAATTAAAATAAATATTTCTTAGACAACTGAAGAAGGGTTTTTACCAAAGTTGGCAATTCTAACAAAGTAATCGGGATGGAGCTGGCTGTTTTAGCTACTGAGATGGGCGTTGGGTTCTTTAATCTTTGGAAACCTTGCTGTGCCATTCCAGAAATATGATTATCCAGTAAAAAGGAAGAAAAAAGCTGAAGGTATTAAGAAACCTGTCGGGTCTGATCAGCCATCAAAGTGAATTCCATTAATGTGTGTGAAAATCAAGGTTTAACATTAATTGGATCGGTGACCCATAACTCGGTCCAGCGCAATGGTACTAAACATAATACTTTGCTAATTAAGGACATTTCTTGACCATTGATCTCTGGGTACTGCATGCTTGTCAGGTCAGCTCCAGTCACAGGGAACCCTGACATCTGTGAACAAACCCATCTCCGATACTCCAGAGCGTAAACCTCACCCTCCATCCGTCAGATATTAACAGGGGATTAACCGGGCTTCCACAAATATGTTAATTAAGAGAATCTGTACATGATCCTATATCAGGTGACCCGTCCGTACTAATGGTTAAAGGGACACGACTTCCAGGCTCGAAAATCTGTCTTATTGTGCGCTAAAGTATATGTGTATTATATCTATCTATCTATCTATCTATCTATCTATCTATCTACAGTATCTATCTCATATCTATCTATCTCATATCTATCTATCTACAGTATCTATCTATCTATCTATCTATCTATTAGCTATCTACCCATTTACAGTACATATCCATCTACAGTATCTATGTATCTTCTGGATCTATCTACCTAATATCTATAGTATCTAATCTATGTATCTTTGGGATCTATACCTTCAGGACCTATGTACCTTATCCATCCATCTATCTATCTAGCCATCCTTCCATAGTATCTATGTATCTACAGGATCTATCTATCTATCTATCTATCTATCTATCTATCTATCTATCTATCCATAGCATCTATGTATCTACAGGATCGATCTATAGCTATCTATCTTATCTATCGTATCTATCGTATCTATCACACATAAATACAAACATACACAGTCCCCAAAAAAGCTGACATGGAAAAACTCGAATTGGACCACAAAGGAGGACTCTGTGTCCATGTCTGCATAGCATGTTTTATAACACTCTGTATTTTCTGCATGCCTCTAAGACACCCCCCCCCCCCATAACAAGGAATATCTATGATGTAATTTGGACACAATTTTCAGGTGTTCAGTACGGTCGGCTTTTCTGTTACAAGGAACAGATTATTTCAGCTCCCTGTCACAGTATGGGATCACACTGTCTGTCAATATCAGACTGGTGTGGATCTGGCACCCCCACCGATTAGCTGTTTTGGGCAGCCGCTGGAGCAGGAAACTATTGTAACATGGTGTATGGTAAAGTACTGAAGGGTTGTGTATCTTACCCAGAGGTACGGTAAAAGAATCCAGGAAAACCGGCTTCTTTCACGAAATTTATGGGCCTGGATTTTTATGGTATGGTAGGTAGGTTGATAGAGGGACCTTCCATTCCCTCCCACTCCAGTACAACATTTTCTCCTAGGCTGAGATGAAACTAGGTGTAGCTGCTCGGCTCATTACTCTGGGAATAAATACAAGCCTCAAAAGCTCATTCCTGTTCAAAGCTTGGAGACTGCATGACCTGTGGTGACAGTGCAAAGCCTTATCCCCCTTGTTTGATTTGAAGTACCTAGGTGAGGTAATCTTCTGAATAGTTAGCGCCCAGATGGGCAGGTATTTTGTTTATGTATTTCTTTTGTGCTGCGGATTTATCCACCCTTATGTCAACATTTGATGCCTTGTGGAGTTTATTGAGAAAAATAAACATTATTTGGACTTTTAACCATTGATGCTCGTGTTTGGTGTCACTGCTATTCCCACCCATAAGGACAGATCCCGACACTATACAGTGGATGAAAGGCCCTGTCAACAGTGTAGTTTTCAGAGCTCATGTAATGCAGCTTTCCAAAGCCATTACTCAGTGGAAAGAACCTTGAGTCAATGGCTCCTTCTGCTGTATAGTTACCTGATCTGGGGGCTGCCAGAATTGGCTGATTGGTGGAAGTGCTGAGTGTTGGACCTAAACCGATCTGATATTGATGACTTGTCCTAAGGATAGGCCATCAATATCTAAGCGCTGGACTCTTTTAAGTAGCTTAGGCAGAAGGCAATAACTAGGCATGATGAACAGTAGTTGTTAAAATAAAAAAAACATCTACCCTCTGATATGGAAATTAGACGCACACACTCACCTGCTCTGAAAAGGGCACCAGCGGCATAATGCATTGCCAGGGCATGTATGAGCTGTCTGGCCGTGGTAAAGATTGGCCCACGTTCAAATACGGAGAAGGATAATGGAGTGTGGTCAGAGGCAATGTACAGCTTCAGAGATGCATGGATGCTAACCAGTAGGTTAACTGGTTGCACAGTCAATTTCCTGAGCTTGACTGGACTAACCAGTGCTAAAGCATGCTGTCGTACTTGATCCGGCAGTATATGAGGAACCTTAGATCCTATGTGTTTGACTTGGCCTTCCAGCAATCTGTTATCTGGGAGATACGTATCGAACAGCGTTTTGACATAGTAGACGAATGTGTCCTCCACGTACAGCCGGGAAGGCCTCAAATCAAAGCTCAGTTCATTCAGATCACAAACGTCTTGTTCTAAAGAGAAGGTGATGAAGAGCTTGAAGAATGAAGTCTCCTTGTATTCCTCCAGCTCTTTGATGGACATGATCAGGCTGCCAGCCTTTGGCCATCTGGTACACTCTATTTTCTCCTCTTGGCAAACCAGGACAGGGAAATGGAAATTAGACTTATTATAGAGCTGATTGTCTATCTGTAAATCTCCACAATATACTTCCAGGCTGTAAAACATGGGTATACCGCAGGTGAGATCTGTCTGCAGCTCTTGGCAAGGCTGTCTGAGATAGCTGGTCACTGGAGTCAAATGAAGGAACACATTATCCAGAGTCAATCTCATGAGCTCGGACGAGGCCTTGTAATTGGTGATGTCGTCATATATGGCCACGCTGAGCTGGGTGATAAAGGATTTGAATACAATGCGCTGACATTGAGTCCTATGAAAAATCAAAAAGTTAGTCACTCAGTTGTACTCCAACTACAGACATCTCATTAGAAGTTAATGGTAAATTAGAGGGGTTGAGGGGTTGACTTATAAAGACAATATAAAGCCCTATCAGAACATACGGGAACCATGAAGGGGCAGCACACAATCCTTCTTTATGAGCCAGAGGAGGGATAGAGGCTCTTGCCCTGTCCATGTTTTAGGTCATTTTCACATCTGCTCCACTGCAGATTACATAAAAAAATATCAGTCAAAAAAGTCTTGCCTGCAAGACTATCTTGTCTGGTAAAATGAAGGACTCCCTAACAGAAGCCCAACAGACCTCACTATAATGAATTGGGTCCAACTGGTATTTTTAGTTTCAGTTATGTGCCGGATCGTGCCCGTCCAGTATTTGAGCTGTTCTATTCCTATAATGGAGCAGAACAATGGAAATGATGAGCTCTAGTGTTCCGGGAGCCAGACTTGCAGGGCTTGGCTGACCACCATGGCGGGCGGCAGTCTGCATAAAGGGGTTATACCCATGACACAAGCACTATAAGAGTAGATCTTTTTTGTACAAATTATATAAAATGGATGGTTATGTGTATTTAATAAATTATATTATAGGAACGTAGAAATCCATTATTAAAAGTCTTTTTAAACAGTCTTTTAAGCTAATTTTTGGTCCAAATCTGGCTTAATTTCTTAATATATCATTATAGTGGCCGTATTTTTCTGCTACATACTGTAGCTCCAAATTTCCAACAGACATATATTTAAAATGGAAAATAATGTTCTGGCTGCCTGGAGCCACCACTAGAGGGAGCAAGTCATGCAGAAAGCTCCTAAGTACCCTCTAGTGGAGGCAGCAGACAGCCAGAATGTTACTGTATCTATGTATATATACTGGGAATCTGCATCAGAAGACCAAAGGTCTGACCAATGTCAAGATATATCCAGAATTAACCAGGAGATAATTTTTAATTGTAAAAATGTACAAAGTTGGAGATTCTCCTTGTCTTCTCCTATCTTACAACTAGGCACCCAACTCCTGAAGGTAGACTACAGTACCTATTGAGACTGGTTAAGACTGGTCCTGCCCTTCCTTCTGGGGCCAGCGTGATGATGATGGCTCCACACTGTTGTACAATATCCGCATAGACGTAGCCATATCCAGTAAGGAAAACCACCTAGAAAAACAGCACAAACATGTCCTATGAGTGACGCCTACTGAGGAATTCCACGTATGAATTTCAGAAGCACGCTCCCCTGACACGTTAAGATAAGACACATGTTGTTAATCTTTCCAGACCAGATCTATGGCTATCCCTGCAGATGCCTGTAGGAGAACAGGGGCTTCTGAAATGTCACAAATTATACACATTTATTATCTTTGATAGCCCCACTGCTGCAATTTGCTGCAAAGCAAGAGAGATAATACAACAGTTAGTCCAGGCGGAAAATATATGGTCATGACACACAAGACCAGATGGTAAAAAACAAATCCAAATGTAGAAATGGTAATACTGTAGACCTCAGACTGAATAGTAACCACTAGGCTGATGATACATGCGATATTCTCCTAATCATGTTATATACATCATTACATTGTGCATAAATACGCCACACCAATTGTGAATGGTCATATGAAGGTTTGGGTCACAGCCCATCATGGTTGCTGGGGGCACCTACTGGAATAACAAGTGCTTATTTTGTGGTAATAAATGAAAGAAAACAGATTCCGCTAAGTTCCCCCCGATCTCAAAACCCGTTCCCCCCTGGTCTCTGTCGGTCTCATTTACATTAGTTCATGATGACATGTCATCCACACGCTGTGCCACATACTAATACTAATATTGTTTGTGGTATGCTTAAAGTGCACCTACAATCAGGGGCGTAGCTAAAGGCTGATGGGCCCTGGTGCATGGGTTCAGCTTAGCTTGGGCCCCCGTTCCCTGCTTTGTGGCCAGGGGCAGGGAAGCACATAGCCTTCATGCTGTCTGAGGCAAAAACTGAAAAGGCACCCCCCTCCCCATGCCAAACTCATGATCTTACCCTGTCCCTTCAGCCAGAAGTGTAACATGACCTACATGCACTCTCTATAATACCGGTGTCTTCAGTGGCACAAGGGTCTTTGGGCCCCCTCAGGCTCCTGGGCCCGGTAGCGACTGCTACCTCTGCACCCCCTATAGCTACGCCCCTGCCTCCAATTATCCAAAAATCCTGTGCTGATCGTTCTTTCTCAGTTCAGTGGTAATTCCTGTCTTCAGAGGCAGAGATGCCAATAGAAGTGTATAGAGAGGCGGGAGCAGCTGCAAAAAGAGAGAGACAGACACACAAAGATGCTGCTGTATCTTTTAAGTGTATTCTCCCACTCCAATGATGGATTCACAGCTACCCTTCTCAGTACAGCTGTAAAATGTCCTCCACACTACTGCTCCTGAGCATGTCAGACAGTAGAGCATTTTACTAGAAGCAGCAGCATCTGTGTGCCTCCCTCTGTCTTTGCACATGTTTCCTCTACTCTCCATAGACCTGTATTCTGAGCAGTTGTAACCTGATCCCTCAGTGAAGCTGAAAATCATATCTTCTCTGTACTGATTTTTGTCAGTGAATTTAGAATGAGAGATCAGAGGAGGAGAGGAGCGTGATAAGACGAAAAAGAGGCATTTTTTCTGTAATAAGATACAGTATACTACAAAGCTTCTTTATCTTTCCTTGTACCATTGATTTATGGATAGTTGTCTATAATTGAAGGTATACATTTTTACACGGTAAACTTTTTAAAATTACTGTTTTCTCTGAAGTATTGGAGGTGACTGGAAGGTGGAGGTCCTAGACGTTTGCCGCTTTTGCCCTCTCTATAATGCAATACTATGAGATTTCTTAGCTGCTAATGCCCCTACGGCATGTATATATATATATATATATATATATATATATATATATATATACGGCATTATAATTACTCACTTTTATTATTATTATTATTATTATTATTTGAATGGTCATGTGAAATGCTCTGCACACTGTCCAGCAGAGGCAGAATATCTCATGAAGATTCGTAGATCGACAGTTCATGATGACACCCCTGGGAACTGATGGCCTAGGACTGGGATGGCTAACCTCCTGCACTCCAGCTGTGGTAAAACTACAACTCCCAAGATGCACACTTACTTGACTGTTCTCAGAACTGCATAGAAATGAATGGAGCATGCTGGAAGTTGTAGTTTCACCACAGCTGGAATGCCAGAGGTTAGCCATCACTGGATTAGGTGTTAAACTCAGCTGTGAGCAATTTAAAGGGGTTGTCCAAGTTATGGAAAAAATATATAGCACTGTAAATCTGATGGGTAGCAATATATAACTAAGTTCAGCAAGTTTTAGGCAAAAAAAATCTATATTTCCTCATTTCCCTGGTTCTCTTCTGGTCTTTGTTTACATGCAGTAATAACAATCTCTGCCCCTCCCCCTCCCCCCTTCTCAGCAAAGGCAGTGAATATAAGTGCTGTGAGTACATGTCTGCCTGCTGGAATACTCAGCAGCATGTTGTATGTGTAGGACTACAAGTCCCAGCTGTACAATGACACTGCTGATACACACAGGAAATTCTCCCTACCTGTTCTTGTACAATACAATTCCTCTATAGCTCCTTGCCCAGCATTTGTCTCCTCTCACTGCTGCAGCTACTATTTGTTGTAAAGCCTTGAGCCCTCAGTGTGTTCTGGCTGAAGGGGTTAATGTTTTATCTGAAGGAATCCAGGGAGAGAGCAGATAGCAGGAGCCCCGGCAAAGAAAGGGGGCGTGGCCAGTGACGTCTCGTGTACAGACTGTTATCTGATCTCTGAGGCTTGTACACGAAACATCACAGACCAGGGAGATAAGGTGACATCACAGGTCATGTGACCCTCAGTCAACTCTGAGAAACCAGCAGCTTTAGAAACACAAAGTATATGGGAAAGTTGTTATACCTGACAAGTTAGAAACATATAAAGAACAAAAAAATAACTCGGACAACCCCTTTAAATGGCGTAAGGAGATATAATACGACTTCAAGGTAGATGAAACTTTGGGGCAAATTATGCTGCTGTTTTGCCCTAGTCCCACTGTAAATTGTGAAATGGTCTGTTGCGATACCTGTGTTCCCTGGTTGTTGATATCTATCAGGTCACTCCATTCCTCGGTGGACTCCTCACATGACAGCACTTTCAGGTAGATCCCAGGAAGGGAGTCTTTAGTCCTGCAGTCTGGAAAGCTGGACACTTGATGATACATTTCATGGTGCACCGAGCATTCAGCAGGGATTTTTCTGCAATAAACCTCAAACTTTGGTGTTTCTGAAAAGAAATATCAGGATTATGGCAAATCTGACCATGCACGTTGTATAAAACATAAAGTAAAAGCTACAAAGAATAATATGAAAAAAGCAGTTTCTGGTAGTTTGATGCACCAGACCAAAAATAATTTTTTTCCCCAAGAGGTTGAGATAAATTTTAATAACCGAAGAAAGCTTGGACAAGGTAAACTAAGTAGGCGGCCGCTTGGGCTGTCATGGGAGGTGGTTGAGGGACCACAATTTATAAAGCAAGAAAAAAAAAAATCAAAAATAGTTCTCTGCTAAAACTTCTGTAGGTTAAGGGGTACGTTGAGAACTTCCCTTGGAACCCACCATAACCAGTAATTCCTTGGCAGGGTGGTCATTGTAGAGGGAGAGGGGGAAGGGGATGTAAAAAAGCTAGACATTTTTATCATAGTATCATTTATGCACCAGGCATTATTATGTACACTGTTATACACACATGATATCATTTTGCAGTTTATTACTAAAAATGTGGAATATGACTATTTATTGCTGTTGAAATCCATACCTTTAATATTCTCTTTCAGCAGTAAGGAAACTGTGCACCTGTTGCGTATAATCATCCGAGGGCTTGGGTCTTCTGTAAGGGTTATGTAAGTCACTCCGAAATGTTCCTGATAAGTCAAAACTAGAGCCCTGGACACACAAAAAAAAAAGACAAAAGATTCATCACATATATATACATTAAAGGCACACTCGATACATAAGAATGAATATCATATACTAGTTATTCAAAGTTATTTTCAGTTTGGGGAGGCTGTGACTGGCAGCATGAAGTGGATGGTAAACTGGGGCAATGCCCAGGGCCCTCAGGGGCAACATGAACTTTCTCTCCACTTCTTCACTGTCCTATTCCATCATGGAATGAAAAATGAACCCACCCCTTCCCTGCCTTAGAACACCAGAAATTTTTAAATGACAAAAAAACCCTGTTTTTCTTTGCTAGTTACCCAAGGCCCCTTTTTCTAAGAAACGGGCATGGACTGGAGATGCCTTGCGGCTAACACTAGGGGGACCAAATGTACTTTGGATTTGGCACGGGAGAAGCTCTGTGGTTGACAGTAGGGAAACATAAATTCCAGCTCTAGCAATATTCAGGACATCAACATATAGTAATAGGACGCGTTACGGCCCATCCTAAACCTTTCTCATCCTCAGCTGAAACGGGCTCAGGATGGGTCGAAATGTGTCCAGTGTGCCCTGCCTAGTGTCAGGCAGTATAGTTGCTCAGTACTTGGGTAGTGGTGCTGCCCGTAGAACGGATGAATTCCCGATCTGTACAGAAATGTAAATCCCGGCACACATGAACATATAGTAATAGGACGCCTTTCGGCCCATCCTAGGCCTTTCTCATCCTCAGCTGAAACGGGTTCAGGATTGACCAAAACGTGTCCTATTACTGTATGTTGATGTGTGCAGGGATTTACGTTCCTGTACAGATCGGGAATTCATCCGATCCCCGGGCAGCACTACTACCCGAGTGCTGACCAACTATACTGCCTGACACTAGGTAGGGCACGCTGCTGTCGCTATGTGGGAGTAACACTGGGACAGGTAAGTCACACCTCAAGCTGCTGCAGCCCCTCATTTCGACAATGCTTATCAGCGATTAACAGGCAACTCCTGCTTCCTCTTAGAAAGGGCATAAATGTGCATTATGAGGAATAGTCCATAAATCAAACAAGTTTTGTGACTCAGCCTGCAGCATTGCATATTTAAATAGTACTCAACACCTCCGAATATTCATACAGAAGTATAAAAAAGAATTATGGTACACACTTGATATAGCAGAGACGTGACTTATGAAGATGCAACTTTATTGTCAGAGGACAAAAAGTTTCAAAATGTAATCTACTGAACCTTATGCAGGAATTATTTAAATTATGAAACGCGTTGTCCCCTGGCAATGAAGAAACCTCTTCGCAAGTAATCATCTTGCTCTCTTGGCTCATGGCAGCACGTAATTCTTCTTAATACCACTGTATTCCAGCACTGGAGCCAACAACAGTCATTCCATGTCGTGCCAAATTTTACACAACTTAAAAAATGAGCATATATACTCAAGCAATACAAAAATGGATACTGCCGTACTTGGTGCACAAGTCGTTGCCAGCGCACTCTCCTACAGGAACGGCGACACTCTGCCTCGGATATTCCAGGCGGATGATGGCCGGCAGGCTCCAGCATTCAGGACTTCCGGCTGCCGCATTTTGGCACAGGCTGAGCAGCATGTATTTCTGGAGAGGAGGAGGTTCTCCTGTTGAGTGACTGTTGTCTGACACAAGATCCCAGCAAGGAATTGTATTGTACTTGGCCACGGGATGTTCCCCAACTGGGCTGATGCTGAACACAGTGCTGTCTGGTACTGGAACATACTTCGAAAGAGAGAAAAAAAAAGGGTACACAAAAAAAGATAAGCTTGATTAAAAGAAACAGATGATTCAGTCCACGGAGGTTTGACTTATTATTATGAGTTGGACATTTGAAGCCAAACATTGGATAGTTGAAGCACGGCCAGATTTCCAACACAGAGCACAAAGATATCATTTTTCCTTGGGCTTTAAAACATAGTTCAGAGAGGTCTTGCTGCTTTGTGTTTGACTTAGCAACAGGTGAAAAGTCGATATATCCCCCCAAAAATCTTTGTGGTCATAGCATACTGTGGACAACAAACATGAAACCAGAACCCAAGCTCCAGCGTGACGTCCATGCAGTTGTTGTCCCGCTCTGACCTTCTTATATAGGACACAAATTACATAGAACATCAGCATTTTCAAAACAGGAAATTCACTTCAAAATTACTTGTTTTGACCACAAAATGCACATTTACAAAAACTGTCACTTATTTTATGAGTTATCTGTACAGTGCAGCCTGGACCTGGCCTGCTTTCTTCTTGCATTTACTAGGCACATGTTATAAATTTTTGAGGGATATGATAGGTGCACGGATTAAACAAAATATATTGCATTTTATTTTTGATCCAAAAAAGTTAATGTTTAGTGAATTTCATCTTCCATCTTTAGGTTCCATGACACGTAGAGGGAGAATTATCAAGACTAGGACTTTATGCGCTAGTTTTGATATTCCCATCACTGCCAGCGAATGCACCTAATTTATGAAGAGGCGGGGGACTGGTCATAAACTATGTGCATCCTTAAACAGTCTGTGCACCTAAACAGAAATTTCTGGTGTCATTTGCACCAGAAAAACTGATGTGAATGAAGATAAACTTGTCACGGCGGTTGGTCACACCCCTTTCCTGGGCTTGCAATGCTCCCTTTAGGAAAAGTGGCGAGGGCAGCATTAAAAAGGCACTTGCAGCAAAAAAATTTTTAAACACGTCTCTTTTAAATACCCATGGTCTTTCTTTAGTGGTTTTATTTGGTGGTAGAAAAAAGCCAATATGGTTTTTACTGTGTTTTTCGTGGCTTTTTAATGTATACTTTAAACAGGTGTTTTTTAAACTCCCATTGAGATGTGAGAGTCAAAAGAAAATCACCATATCTAGAACATGCTAAGTGAAAAATGCCAGAAAATGCTAAAAAATAGTATGAAAAAGCAGCAAAAATTAAAAAAAAACAAAAAACAGCGTGTGAAATAAATCTTACTGGTATTCAAAACTATTTCACGTCACAGCATTCATCACTTATAGTCCATGGATCCTTGACTTGAATGAGGCAAAAAAAGTGCATATCATGGTATAAAACTTTGAAGTGAGGAGTAAAGTTGGCCATGCACACCAGGCGGTGGTAGAACTCTGGATTGGCTGTCAGCTATCAATCCCAACTCCTCTATAAACATACATACTAATTTATTTTCTTTCCGTGTCCGTTCTGTTTTTTTTTTTGCGGATCGTATGCGGAACCATTCTTTTCAATGGGTCAGCTAAAAAAACGTTTACCGTTTTTCCGTTCCGCCAAAAGATAGAACATGTCCTATTATTGTCTGCATTACGGATAAGGATAAGACTGTTCTATTAGGGACCAGCTGTTCTGTTCCGCAAATTACGGAATGCACAAGGACGTCATCCGTACTTTTTGTGGACCACAAAATACATATGGTCATGTGTATGAGCCCTAAGGGTGCATGTTTAAAGGGTCACTGAAATTTCAAATAACTTTGCATAAAGTCCAATGAATATAAGAATCCTTCTTCCTCTACCCCTACTAAACCATTGTCCCACACCTAGCGGGACAGTGCCAAATTTCAGCCTCAGCCACATTTCAGCGGCTTGCCCTCCATTTACTTCTATGGGACTTCTGAAAATAGCAGAGCGCGCTTGCTCAGCTATTTCCAGAAGTTACATGGCAGGGATTGTAGAGCATGCTGCGCATGTGCACTCCTTCACTTTGAGGGCTCCATGGAGATAGGAACAGTTCCCACAGGTGGCATATCCTAGTGATATGCCATAAATTTTTACATTGGGCAACCCCCTTAAGCAACATACAAAAAAACCCATTACTCTAAAGCTTGTGTTGGACCTCTTAAGCTAGTGGCCTTCCATTATTCCAGTGGATGGACCCGATACAGAAGTACACATGTACTTACCTCTTCATCAGGAAGCTGTCGTGGGACTGACATCTGTGGGCTGTAATAAATCTTATAGGAAGTATTGTTGATGAGAGTCGTCTTGTCTTCGATCTGTAGGATCTGGATTCCATTGCGAACCATTGATGAAACGCTAAACTGGCAAAGCTAAAAGTGGGAAAAAAATATGTAAATATAATTTAATTAAAGGGGTTGTGTCACGAAACATACTCTACATTTTTCAAACCAGCACCTGGATCTGAATATTTTTGTAATTGCATGTTCAACTGCCACCGGCCATATGTTCTGTTAGAAGCTGTGCCAGTTACATGGAGAGAGCTGCAGCAGAAAGGACACGACCACCGAGCTGCCAGGCTGAAGATAATTTAGCAGAAGCAATGAATGGAAATCTCTGGATCCATGTGAGGTACAGGGCTGGTTCTAGCTTTGTTAGAAAGAGATTCTCATGTACTATATGATGTCTGATTTTTATTTATTCCTCAATAATGGCATAAACTTTTTATTGATGTATACAGAAATTAAAGGTATAACATTTTTTATTTCTATTGTAGGTGAAGAAAATCATAACATATCAAATATTAACTCCTTAACATATGTATTCACTACATTACTTATCTTAACAATCCCAAACTACAGTCTGTATTATACTTCAGAGCAGCATTCATAATTCTTAATTCTTCAAAGCTGAAATCCCCCAACAGACATTGTGGTTAAGTGGGTGGCGCAGAGCTGACTCAGAGGATTTGCATTCTGGAAAGCGATGTCTTTACACCAGGCACTGCACAAACTGCACATTGCAGTATGGTTCTGATAATTAGAACCTATTGCGTTGACAAGGCTGGTGACTGCTTCAGCCTGCAGAATTGTGAATACAGCTCTGAAGTATCATACAGATCAGGACTGGGGCAAAAAGTTATCAGTGCAGGCAGCTGTCTAGGGTACAGTTGTCACTCCGACCAGTGGCGTACATAGAGAAGTAAGGGCCCCATAGGAAGGATCAAACCAGGCCCCCACACAGGACAGAAGGATTTGCGCCTAAACGCCTTTCAATGACCTTTGGGCCATTTTTCCACTGCCTCATTTCTGAAAAGTTGTTCCTTTAGAGGGTAGAGTCCTGACCAAGTTTTCACACCCAGTAGAAGAGGAGATAATCCCAACTAAGACTGGGCCCCATAGCAATCACATGGTCCGCCGCTATGGTAGTTACGCCCCTGACTCCGACCTAGAAGGACATCACCGTGAGTGTGCTGTGTAGCACCAATGTTAGTTATTCAATATATTGCAGTGAGAACTGGGCGCTATCAGAATCTTACACTGAATGTGAAGAACAACTACTGCCAAAGTAAGTGCCGTAAACTGGGAAATTTTACATACATTTGGAACAATTAGTACACGCATCTGTGTAACTGAGGCTCTTACATAAAACCAGAAACTGTAAAAATAAAACTAGCTTTACGGCACAGGCCTGACACTGGCA
The DNA here is from genome assembly GCA_900303285.1 of Rhinella marina. Taxonomy (NCBI): domain Eukaryota; kingdom Metazoa; phylum Chordata; class Amphibia; order Anura; family Bufonidae; genus Rhinella; species Rhinella marina. Next base: position 196,001 of record ONZH01019961.1, read on the forward strand.
CGCTCTCCGAACATACATCTCTGGTCACTGTAACATAAAAACAGCCTGTAATTGTTCTATAAACCATAATGATATTTAATTTGGGCTATAAAGTCAAATCGTTTTCTGTAGTCACCAAATTATGTTTCCCTCCGTGCCAGTTCGAAGATATAGGTACGTTATTAATTTACGAGACTAATTAGATTTTTTTAACTTGAAAGGAGCTGGGTCATTTGGAATGATGTTTTAGGTGTATTGTGTCCTGCAAAAAGAAATATAAAACCGGCGTAGCATGGACCATTTAGTTACAAAGTTGTTCCATGTCTCAGGAATGTTGGAGAATGGCCCCAGTTGTATGAAGCATAAAAAAATAATACCAATAACAAAATAAAAATGGAAAAAAAATCTATAAAATGGGGCAATGCTGAAAAGGCGAAGTAAAAAATAGGACCTGACCGAGTTCTGGGCTCCATTATAATTGTTTAAAGATCATTAGCTTTAATGTAGTTTAAATCCTTCATAAAAGAAATGTGAGAGTCGGCCTCTGATATCAGATATACTGGTATTTTATATTTAATTTCCCATTATACAAAGGGCCCATTCACTCCACCAGTGAGGCTGAGAGGACGACCAGTCACGTCTAAACAGTTCTGACAGCAATCTTCACTTTCTCTCCTAACATGTACACCTGTCATCCTGGAACATTCTCATTCTTGTAAAAATACTCAGCTTTCTTACTTCCTACATTATTTTTTTTCTTACTAAACCTCAAAAACATTTTATGTCTTCTGAGTTCCTCAAGTCTAGTTCTACATTGCTCTACAGCAGGCATCAACTACCTCCAACACTCAAGCTTCGGTAAAACTAGGACTCCAAGCATGTTCCTTTGCTTGGCTGCTCTCAGAACTCTTATAGAAGTGAATGGAACACGTTGGGAGTCGTAGTTTCACCATAGCTGGACTGCCAGAGTTTGCTGACCCCTGCACTAGAGGACCGGCTGTAATAATCTAGAGAAAATTATAACCCTAACCAGTGTGTTCAAGTGAATGAATCTATGTTGTAGATGGAAGCTTTGCATTTTAGAAGAAACACCAAAGGGACTTCAGATCCAACATTCTAATGACTGGTGGGGGTCTGGAGGGGTTGTCCAAGGGGTAAAAATTGGTAGTAAAAAAAATTAAATAAGCCTTACACATGCTCACTGATTCCCCTCTGCTCCCATTCTGAGATTTAATGGGTTTCCTACTGCTCTCCAATTTATGGTCCAGTCTTGACATCCAGAAAGTGCCTGGAGATCTTTGCTCAGCCAATCACTTCTGAAGTAGGTCAGAACTGTGGCCAGTGACTGCCAGAACATGCATCTCTAGACATTTCCAGTGTACCGAGATGGGACCAGAAGTCAAGAACAGCATAGACTCAGCAACCATCGGAACAGCAGCAGTAGGGGATTAGTGAGTATGGCTTACTTTATTTTTTTTATCCCACTTTAAGGCCACCTATCACAGTTGTTTCCCCCCTCTGGATAGACCCTTTAATCCAATTATATATCGTAATTTCCTACGATGGGAAAAACCCTTTTTGTTAAGATCGTTCTTTCACAATGTTTAGGGAAAATCCTTTAATGCCCCCAGGGCATGCAGCCCCAGCCAATTCCTGGAATATGATGTAACAATGCTTGGGATTAGATAGACAGCTTTGCTCTCAGTCCTTGAATCCCCTTGTGGCCAGGGCTGTGTAGTTGCTAAACCAAATGTCCGACTTCTCTATTTCTTCACACTACGACTCCATCTTCAGCTGAAACTCCTTCATACTGTAAATGGCTCATGTCTAAAAGTTAGTAGTAACACATTTACTGTAGTGGAATCATGGTACCATCAGTCTATTCAATGTTTTCACTGCCATCAAGTCATATTTTTATTTTCAAGCCAGACTTGGAGTCCGACTATTTCTCCAACTTCACCCAAAATTGACCTGACTCCACAGCCGTACTTCTTGCTACCCCGTAGTTTATTCAACTGCACCTGGATGAGAAGCCTCGACCCCCTCAACACGAATTAAAGATTTGTCCCTTTTAGTCTCTCACCTTTTGATGTCCAGGAAAAGCTCCCAGCTTGATGCTTGCATCAACAAATCCATCTTCATCCAAAGATACCACCTCACCGTTGTCTCCATCCTTCCATTTTGGGGAGGTCATGTCATGAACCAACCGTACGGCAACAGACTTGTGCACTGTGTTTGTGTTGGCCCAGTAGATCCCAATTTGAAAAGCCTCCTGAAAAACAGATACAAATTTATCATCGAGGAGGTATCACCTCTAATGGTCTATTGGGATACGGAGAAAACAAAAAGTCCTTGATCAGCATAGACAAATACCACTAAATGTCTGCCTCAGATTACGACTATGTAACTGATTTACAGTATAACTCGTATTTCAACGTCTGTCAGGATTCTTGTCTATGACCTCAAAGAAACAGTCTTGTTTATTGGTGTCTTTGGTCCTCCTTTGATCACTTCAAAAGTTCCCGATGTGCATCCGTGGTATTTCGACTTGGGAATATATTTGCCTGACTAACAAATTTGGAAACAAAGTCTGGCAAGTGAGGTACAGCAGGGCATTGCCAACAACCTTGTTAGGCACCGTCTGGGCCACAATAGCTACAGAGAGCAATAACTACATTGTGAACCACGGCTTCCTACATAAAGAAGCAAATTCAGAAAGCGAGTTGTGTTGTCAGCCGTGATGAACAACAGTAACATGAAGGAGACAGATATAAAAAACAGATCTTCAACTAAAAGAAAGAAAAAAAAAAATCCTACTTGTGTTTTCTACTAACTTGCCATGTAGTGTGGATACTGGAAACTCTGTCGGGTTCCGACTGCAGAAACTTGTTAACATAACCTCCCAAGGACGAGCGCTGGTATTTTCCACGCTGACGTGTGTAACCTTGACAACTCTTGGTTTTTCTATGCTCGCTTTGTACTTTTTTCGCAATTATTTGCTCTACCTTCGCTCCACAAGGGAAGTCATTCATTTTTTATTATTATCTTTGATTAAAAAAACATTTATGGCCCCCTATTATTTAAGAATGTTTAGCACGTACCAAGGCAAGGCCAGCAACGTACTGGAAGAAAAAAGATCCACAACCGGAGGACAAGCAAAACAAAGTGTTCAAGCACGTTCCCGGTGAGACACAGATGCGAGCCTCAAAGTTGTTGCGATTAAATGCATTTAATGTATGCTGTTAAAGGGTTGTCCCACGAAAAATATTCTACAAACCAGCACTTGGATCTGAATACTTTTATAATTGCATGTAATTAAAAATTTACTATACATACTGAGTCAATGAAATCTATCTGTATGGCGCCACCTGCTGGTTGGGAAAGGGGACAGGCTGCCTTTACTTAACTTCAGCTGATCCACCACCAGCGCAAGGGCTTATTAAAACCAACGTCTAAAACGCTGGTCTTAATAAATGACCCCCTAAAAGTGTTATAAGCAATGCATTTCAACCCTGTATCAGCCAAATACTAGTGACATGCCACAAAAGTCACACATGGAAGGTTTCAGATTATACTTCACGAAGGAAAACTTAAAGGGGTACACAATGGGAACATATCGCTAGGATATGCCCCCATTGTCCGATAGGTGCCGGTCCCACCTCTGGGACCCGCACCTACAACGAGAACGGAGCAGGGAGAGCCGTGGCTTGAGGACACCGGGTTTCTCGGGGACCGGCCACCACCAAGCGCTGCTCCCACGTGAGTGAATGGGAGTACACTGCGCATGCTCGGCCCTTGCTCCCATCCATTTCTATGGGGCAGACGGAAATATTTTCAGTGGTCCCATAGAAATGAATGGAGGGCGGCTGTGCATGTGCAGTGCACCTTCCGTTCATTTCCCCATTCCGTTCTCATTGTAGGTGCGTGAGACCCGCACCTATCAGACAATGGGGGCATTTCCTAGTGATATGCCCCCATTGTCTGAGATGGCAAAACCCCTTTAAAGCATAACTTTTAAGCCTCATTTACACGTCACTGTTTTGGGCAGTGATTTCCATCGGTGATTGTGAGCCAAAGCCAGGATTGGAGCCTCCACAGACATAAGGTACAAGGGAAAGATCTGCACCTGGTCTGTGTTGAGAGCCTCAGAATCACTGATGGAAATCACTGACCAAAACACTGACGTGTGAATGAAGCATAATAAAGATAAAATAATTGTACTAGAAACAATAGTTAAAAATAAAATTGTGGAGAGCTATTCAATTGTCATAGCATTATACGCAGTTCTCTAGTCTGGACAGAGGTCCATGTAAAGCTCTACGGTAACTCTCTCTGTTGGCTTGGTGTCTGCTACAAGCTATGTTCTATCATCGGCAAAGTGGTGCAAGCGCCCTGAGATGGACGACCGCTGTCTGACACCGGAACCTATGCCCTCACCTCATTCTTTCACCAGAAGTGTATATCAGCCCTACTTAAGGTGAGATAGGTAAGAAAGGTGAGGGCACAGGTTCCAGTATCAGACAGGGGTTGTCTTTCTCAGGGTGGGTGCTCCACTTTGCCAATCATAGGGTATAGCTTGTAACAGACAGCAAACCAAGAGAGTGTGTTACCATAGGGCAGGGATGTTCAACCTGCGTCCCTCCAGCTGTTGTAAAACTATAACTCCCACCATGCCCTGCTGTAGCCTGATAGCTGGAGGCTGTCCGGGCATGTTGGGAGTTGTAGTTTTGCAACAGCCGGAGGGCCGCAGGTTGAGCTTCCCTGCCATAAGGCTTTACAGGGGCCCCTACCCGAACTACAGAACCATATATAATGCTATGACAACCCCACCGACCTTTTTAATAGCTGTCCACAATTTTATTAACAATTGTATTTTTGTAGTACAATTATTTTATATCAATAAATGTTATGTTTTAAGTTTCCCACATCCTTCTTAAAGTATAATACAGTTAACTGGTGTGGAGCTTCCACCACAAATGATTAAAGGGGTTCTCCGGGAATTAAGAAAATAAAAATACTTAAATATTAGTTTATAATAAATATATTCTGAAATACCTTTCATTAGTTATAATGGCTTGTTTTGTCTGGGGAGCATCCATCAGGTGAAACAAAATGGCCGCCATCCCATTAGTTCACACAAAACCTGTCCTAATCACACAGGAGGACAAGTTACTTCACCACACTGAGGTAACGAGCTGCCTCATCCTCCTCTCTGCTCTGCTTGTCAGGGATTATGATCCTGAATACAGCTGATAAGATCTGCATCTTAATTTCTGTAGAAATGGAGTTCATGAGGAGACATGAAGTACAGAGAAGATGGACAGGAAAGACTGTGGTAATGTGGGGCTGTGGTAATGGAGACTGCACACAAGTGGCTCAGGGTCAAGTTCTCACAGAGATTCACCTATATTCAGACCCATAATCCCTGACAAGCGGAGCAGAGAGGAGGATGAGGCAGCTCTTTACCTCAGTGTTGTGAAGTAACTTGTCGTCCTGTGCGATTAGGACAGGTTCTGTATGTACTAATAGGACGGCGGCCATTTTGTTTCCCTGATGATTGCTCCCTAGACCAAACGAGCCATTATAACTAATGAAAGGTATTTGGGAATATATTTATAATAAAGTAATATTTAAGTATTTTCATTTTCTTAACTCCCGGAGAACCCCTTTAAGGGTTGGTACAAAGTACTAGGTTTCACATTATCATTTCTTACTGTGTGCAGTGAGGGAAAACCACGTTATGTAAGATCGGGGATCATCTGGTACCATAATCCCTTCATACACAATAACGGGTGAGGGCCATGACCGCTGACAAGTCACGGCTCTTTGGACAGAATTGCACTAGGTGCCATGCCCTGTGTAAATATGAACATGGTTACAAGAGGTGTCTACATTTAGAGGCACAATCAATGAAGTTTTAATCTTCTTAGGTCACACCGGATAATTGCGACTGCTCAGGAGGATCTGATGCCTCTTCAGTAGGTCCACATGAATTTCCGTATAATGGATGAACTTTCCTGTGGACAGCTTGTCATCCATTTCCAGACCTCAATAAGCAGACACTTGTCTTGAGTTTCTTAGCATCTGTACCCATGTATCCTTCACAATGCCTAGAAGAGGCTGGAATGGGTCACCGTTATCTCATCCCTAAGCATTTATGATCCAGAAGAATATGTTGATAATGAAAATTGTAATAGAAATGGAGGACGTCATTTCCAGCTGTAATTTCTTCCGTTTTCACAACAAAGACAAGTGTATCATCCGAGCATTGTAAGCGATTATAATCAAAACTTCAGAGGAACAATCTCCTGCTGAGCACTAGGAGGAACAATCACCAGACAAACCTAATAAGACCCTCTAAGTGAAGACATGCAGACCCCAGGAAGTGCAGCTGGTGCCGTACTGGACAACTCCAACCCAACTCCAAATTCTTAAAAATACAGTAAATAAAAAGTTGCAGTCAATGTCGTGTATCAGTAATCGTCCTGTTACATCTGATGAGAGCGTGGTGTGTTTATAGAGTCTGTGGCTTGCAATTGCCATTTACGACCACTATAAAGCGGAGGCATGCCGGGCTGTGGTTAAAGGAATTAGGAAAGCAGGCCTGCATTATCTGACACGTCACGTTGCACAGGGACACAATGTACCGAGCTCAGAACAAACAAAAACAAACCCTATGGTGCTCCAACTGGTTCCCGACACCGCCTCTCATCCAGTTTTCCAATTTCGCCCTCTTTAATATTTACCGCAAATCGTATTGTAAAAAATACGCTGATGAGATGGACAATAAAAGGGCTGAATATATGAGATGTGTGACAACTGACTCTGCAAGGAATATCTGCAGAAATGTAATTTACGATGTGATATCTTACAGACAGCCGCCCCTGATGTCACTGCTTCAGTATTCATTAGAAATATTTGTGTCATAATGGAAACCATACAAGAGGAGACAAACGCACATACTTCAGTATCTGCCACATGTTACTCAGTGCATCTCCAGTGAACCCACACTGACAAGGCTCAAATTTACATGAACGACTATTAACCATATCCAGGGGTGGACTGGGAGCTTAAAGTGGACCTGGAACAAAACTAAAAGTGGCCCATTGTTGTAGTTGGGTCCAAATTGACAGAACGTGGGACAGAAGAAGTAGTGGGGGCCAGCAATACCATAGTGCACCCCAGCAAAACCGAATACTACAGTGCAGCACAATATACTGTCCCAGCAGAGCCAAATACCACAGTGCAGCACAATATACTGTCCCAGCAAAACCAAATATCACAGTGCAGCACAAAATACTGCCCCAGCAAAACCAAATACAACAGTGCAGCATAAAATACTGCCCCAGCAGAACCAAATACCACAGTGCAGCACAAAATACCGTCCCAGCAAAACCAAATACCACAGTGCAGCTGAATATACTGCCCCAGCAGAACCAAATACCACAGTGCAGCACAATATACTGCCCCAGAAAAACCAAATAGCACAGTGCAGCACAATATACTGCCCCAGCAGAACCAAATATCACAGTGCAGCACAAAATACTGCCCCAGCAGAACCAAATACCACAGTGCAGCACAATATACCGCCCCAGAAAAACCAAATAGCACAGTGCAGCACAAAATACCGCCTCAGCAGAACCAAATACCACAGTGCAGCACAATATACCGCCCCAGAAAAACCAAATAGCACAGTGCAGCACAAAATACCGCCTCAGCAGAACCAAATACCACAGTGCAGCACAACATACTGCCCTAGCAGCACCAGATACAACAGTATGAAGCTGTATCATTGTCCTAAGGAAGGCAATATAATTGAAATCAGGAGGGACCTGCAGCCACTGGCCAGATGCATAAGTGCCTTATGCTCCTACATTAATGCTGAGAGCATCTGATCTTTATGTACCTTGTTGCAGCCAAGAGGAGGGATTAAGTGGGTTCTATGGACAATCTGCCCCTGACAGTATCATTCCCTTGATAAACATGTTATCTGATAATGGACGGACTGTATAATGCATCCTCAGAGCAATAAAGCAGAACGTGCATTTCCAGCCGCTGAACAGCTATAGCAGGGAAGGCCAACCTGCGGCTCTCCAGCTGTTGCAAAACTACAACTCCCACCATGCCCTGCAGTAGGCTGATAGCTGTAGGCAGACTGGGCATGCTGGGAGTTGTAGTTTTGCAACAGCTGGAGAGCCGCAGGTTGGCCAGCCCTGATTTATAGGATCAAACTGATGGATTATAATGGGAACTTCTAATGCAATTTTTAAAAAGATAAACGTACAGATCAACCCAGGAGGAAATGGATCAGTACAATACAAGTTACAGGAACTGAAGGTGTTGTCCAAAATAATAATAATATTAATTAAAAAAAAAAAAGTCATACGACCAGAGAGTGTTGTGTAGCTGTACAGCAGTTGAACTGAGTGGGGCTGCAGTACAGCTCGTAATTTGCCCTGAATGCAGAATCCCCAAAATACCAATGCTGCAGAAATTTTTAAGATTCTGGGGTAACAGCAACTTGTGAGTCGTGCTGCGACCCCATTGAGTTCAACTGCTGCAAAGCAATCACTGGTCGTGGGATGAGTGTTGTGGCCAAGATCGCCATGCCAAGATCGGTACTTTACAGATCCTAATATTAATCATTTCCAATTTTTATTCTATTTTCTATACATTATTATGGGTGCTGCCAAGTTGCAGCTCTGCAAACAGAAGTGATATATGCTTTACAACTGCCAGATGAAGATAGTAAACTGTAGTCTAGAGAGCGAGTGGGCATGCTCTGTGACCTGTCCGGAGGTCACTAAGCTGGGAGGGGGAGGAGGTGAATGGTATCAATCTAATACCAGGCTCACTGGTCAGAGTAAAAACTGCAAGGTTTCAGGGTCATCTTTAATAAAAATGAAATGGAAAATTACAGGAAAAAAATCACTAAACGTTAAAAAATATGTGTAACAAAAGAACTTGATTTAAACAATATGTCACTTAATTACAGCATATAAATATGTCATTAATATATACATTTTTTATATCTTCATAGTGCTTAGAGCTCACATATTCTGATACCGAGAGGGTTCATCAGTTTTCCCAAAGTCAATTCTTTCTTGCAAATTTTTGTAATTGTACTTTCAAAAAAGTCATACTCCACTCTACCAATACTGGAGTTTAAATGGATGTGGCTACATATGTAAATTACATTTACTCCAGATTTATCAAGTCACCAAAATATTGGGCAAACTCATTCCAGACAGAATTTGGCATATTCGGAAGGGAGAGGAAGGGATGACGGAAGGAAAGAAGGACAGAAGAAAAAAAGAACAAGAGAGAAATAAAGAAAGAAAGATAGAAAGAACAAGAGAGAATGAAAGAAAGAACGAATAAGAGAGAAAGAAAGAAAGAAAGAAAGATAAAGAAAGAAAAAAGAACAAGAGAGAAAGAAATAAGAAAGAAAGAAAGAAAGATGGAAGGAATGAAGGAAGGAAGGAAAGAAAGAAAAAGAAAGAAAGAAAAGAAAGAAAGAAAAGAAAGAAAGAAAAAAGAAGGAAGGAAGGAAAGAACAAGGGAGAATGAAATAAAGAATGAAAGAAAGAACAAGAAAGGAAGAAAGAAAGAAAAAGAAAGAAGGAAAGGAAGGAAGGAAGGAAGGAAAAAAGAAAAAGGAAGGAAGGAAAGAACAAGAGAGAATGAAAGAAAGAACAAGAAAGAAAGAAAAAGAAAGAGAAAGAAAGGGAGGAAGGAAGGAAGAAAGAAAGATAAAGAAAGAAAAAAGAACAAGAGAGAAAGAAATAAGAAAGAAGAAAGAGAAAGAAAGAAAGAAAGAAGGAAAGATGGAAGGAAGGAAGGAAAGAAAGAAAGAAAGAAAGAAAGAAAGAAAGAAAGAAAAAGATAGAAAGAAAGAAAGAAAAAGAAAAAAAGAAGAAAGGAAGGAAAGAACAAGAGAGAATGAAAGAAAGAACAAGAAAGGAAGAAAGAAAGAAAAAGAAAGAAGGAAAGAAAGGAAGGAAAGAACAAGAGAGAATGAAAGAAAGAACAAGAAAGAAAGAAAGAAAGAAAGAAAGGAAGGAAGAAAGAAAAAGAAAGAGAGAAAGAAAGAGCAAGTGATTTTCATGCGTAAACATAATTAAATGATCACCGTCGACCACTCCCTTCTACTACAAACTCTCTCGTCTCTTGGCATTACTGACCTGGCCCTCTCATGGATTGCATCATACCTCACAGACCGGACATTTAGCGTCTGCCACTCTCACGCCACCTCCTCCTCCCATTCCCTCTCTGTTGGTGTCCCACAAGGCTCAGTCCTAGGTCCCCTGCTCTTCTCTATCTATACCTTTGGCCTGGGACAGCTCATAGAGTCCCATGGCTTTCAGTATCACTTTTATGCTGATGACACACAAATCTACCTCTCTGGTCCAGACATCACCACCTTACTATCCAGAGTCCCACAATGCCTATCTTCAATATCCTCTTTCTTTTCCTCACGCTTTCTAAAACTTAACATGGATAAAACAGAATTTATCATCTTTCCACCATCTTGCACAGCCCTCCCAACAGACCTATCTATCACCATCAACGACTGCACACTCTCCCCCGTTAAACAGGTCCGCTGCCTTGGAGTGACCTTGGATTCTGCACTCTCCTTCAGACCGCACATCCAAGCCCTTTCCACCACCTGCCGCCTCCAACTCAAAAATATCTCCCGTATCCGTGCGTTCCTCAACTATGAGTCTGCCAAAGTACTAATACATGCCCTCATCATCTCCCGCTTAGACTACTGCAACATTCTCCTCTGTGGCCTTCCATCTAGCACCCTAGCCCCCCTCCAATCTATCCTCAACTCTGCTGCCCGACTAATCCACCTCTCACCCGGTTACTCCTCTGCCTCTCCCCTTTGCCAATCCCTTCACTGGCTCCCCATTCCCCAGAGAATTCAGTTTAAAATACTAACAAATACATACAAGGCCGTCCACAACCTGTCCCCTCCCTACATCTCAGAACTACTCTCCCGATACATCCCCACACGTAATCTCCGATCCTCACAAGACCTCCTTCTCTCCTCCACTCTTATCAACTCTTCACACAATCGCCTCCAGGATTTCTCCCGCGCAGCCCAATACTCTGGAACTCTGTACCCCAACATATCAGACTCTCACCTACAGTGGAATCCTTCAAAAGAAATCTGAAAACCCACCTCTTCAGACAAGCCTACAACCTGTGACCCTGCTGCTGCTACACTGCCATGACCAGCTTTACCCTCACCTACTGTGTCCTCCCATACCGCATAGATTGTAAGCCTTCACGGGCAGGGCCCTCTCTCCTTCTGTACCAGTCTGTAACTTGTTTGTCCTAGAGCAATTGTCTAGACTATGTATGTAAACCCCTTTTAACATGTACAGCGCTGTGGAATGAATGGCGCTTTAATAATAAATAATAATAATAATAATAATAATACAATGACAGTCACCATCAGTCACCACTAGGGGCATCATACACAGATTCTGCATGTGCTTTATCCATTGAACTCAACCATATACCAGTATGCAGTGAGCTCCTATTCTGCCCTCAGTGGCAGCAGGAATCCTCCTGAAAGTCTATCATTGAAATCTACGTCATTACATGGGATTTGGAGTTCTGTATGAGATAACCAGATCTCCAGCTGCTCTAAAACGTATGAAGAAAGTTGGTGATGAAAAGCGTAGATTCACTTTGAGTAATTGTACTGATTGAGAGATAACAGGACTCAGGTAATGGGGTGCGTGCAGGGCTTACATTTGGTAATATGAACTGGCGCACATCTATAATTGATTTTATGCCACATTAATAGAGTAAAAAAGTTGCACATTATAGCACATGTCATATCTGCGGTGTGATTTGTGACTTTTCACTTTGATGAGAGAAGTGAATTGGGACATAGCAGGCCTATAGAAATGCAGCCCTATAGAAATAAATGGGTCCAAGTCTGAACTGCAAAAAATAAGGATCGGACGCTGACCAAAAATGTGGTCGTCTGCATGAGACCTTACTATGATTTACACCAGAAACTGATGTAAATTATAGTTCATATCTATGCCAGCTCTTATCCTCAGCTTCCTAAAAAATTTGGTGCATTTTGCGCAGATGGCCTTCATACTAAAATAGGCATTACCAGTCTTACTATATGTGCCCCACTGTGCTAAAGGGAACCTGTCCTCAACTGTAAGGTGACCTCTCTGAGGGCAGCACACATTAATGGTAGACACACTGATTTCTGTGATGTCTGATGTCTCATGACCTACAAGTAAGTGGTCACCGACCACCGACCACATAATCATTGCAGCCCGAGCCTGAAAAAAAAGAGTCACGGCTGCCTGAAAAGAGTCATGGTTATTCATGAGTTCCTGATTTTCCCGCCCACCTGCCGATTGGCAGTTCTCTCCTAGGAAGAAAAGGAGAACACTGTCAGTCATCTGCCGGTGGGCAAGGGAGAGCAGGAGATTATGAATAACCATGACTCTTTTCAGTCAACCATGACTCTTTTCCAGGCCCAGGTTGCAATGATTATGATGTTGGTTCTTGGTGACCACTTACTTTTAGTTGATGACATATTGCTGCCCTCAGGGAGGTCACCATGCAGTTAATGACAGGTTCTTTTTAAGGTTTTGGATTAATCATGGGACGTCTGACTGCCATGGGGCAAAATGTTTATGTTCTATCCGTATATAAGCTGAGCTCTTGAGTTTCAGTGTGTACTATACAGTGCACTATAACACACACACGACATATATATATATATAATACAGAGATAAACTAATTACATAGTAAAATCAAGCATTGCCCTGTCCTCCATACATCTGTGGAGGCCTGAATGAATACTGCTTCTAATAATTGTAATGATAATAAATGATAATAAACTACATAAAATAAACTATTACAAAAAAGCGTATATGTGTTCAGCCTACTGATTATAAGCTTTTCTATAAGCTATGCTCGGTGATGTCATCACTTCAGCACTCATTAGAAGCTCCTCCATATTGTAAAGCATAACATACCCCCTACTGCAAATTACAATTATATTATGTCAGGGATTCCTTATAATCACATTTGGCCTCAAATCGTGTACCTGGACACAGTTATAGAATTACATTCCGTAATCATAATTACATTTGTATTATCTCATACATCAACCTTGTCTCTCTTACACAAACGAAAGGAATGAAAATGATCATTTATGGAGTTCAGGAAGATTGACTGAAATTAATTTTATTTTTCATTAAAACCCATCTGTCAGCATCATCAAACCCTATTAAACCAATCATACAGCCTGGCAGGGTGGATCACGCTCATAAATGGATACCCTTTGTTACATGGCTGAGATTCAGTCCTGTTTTGTTATTTAAATTGGACACATGGTTGAGTGAGTACCGTCACTTTGCCATGTGGTTCCATAGAACCCCATCTTGACCCCGCCCCTTCCTGTGCTTACATCACAGGTACAAGGAATTGGGGGAGGCAGGTGTTAATATACCTGGCCACTGGGGCATTCCTGGCCACACCAGCTTCCTGTGAGGTCTTAGATGGAGGAAGTGGGACGACCATACACTCTAAGGCCAAGTATCTTTTGTCTGTATTATTAGACTATAGGCCAGTTATATGCTGTATGTATACCGATATGACCATGATATTGAAAGTTTTTGTATATATTGTACCTAGAAATTGTAGTTAAAGGGGTTATCCCACGAAAAATATTCTACAGTTTTCAAACCAGCACCTGAATACTTTTGTAATTGCATGTCATTAAAAATTTTGTATAGCTACTGAGTTATGAAATAAAATGTATCTGTATAGTGCCACTTAATTTCTTATTTCTTTGACCTATTCACTGAGCAGGACGCACATGCTCAGTTTCAACTTTTAACTGTCTCCTGAGCTGTGATAGGGAGAGCTGAGACACGCCTCCTGAGCTGTGATAGGGAGATCTGAGACACGCCCCCTGAGCTGCCATCTTGACATAAATCTAGCAGAGCCATGAATGGGGAGATCTCTGGATCCATGTGAGGTACAGGGCTGGTTCTAGCTTTGTTAGAAAGAGATTACCATGTACTATATGAGGTCTGATTTTCATTTTTTACATTATTTGTGGGATAACCCCTTTAAGTAAAGGTGTCTTTTATGTTATATCTGGAAGAGTTGTATGCTATTCTAGGTTAGACCAAGTCAATATACTGTAGCTGTGGTATAAACTAAGAACAATCCCACAAGCTAGGGGGAAAAGGGGAATATTGACTGTTGTCATCTGATAATTGGTAATATATCACCCTATCAACTCCAGTAAGGCCAGATATTGCTGTTGATAGCAATTATTGATATTAATAATGCAATTTCTATCCTTTATCACCCTTATTATGACTCTCTGTGGCCTCATTACTGAGAAAACAGCATTTTTATTTATTAACTGGAGCACCGAGGGGCTGGCCAGAGCCCTTAGAGCACCAGTTTGTTGTAGTCCGTACAGCTTCAGTCCCTTACCCCATACCGTGGATTGACAGGGTTAGTCTTCTAGTTGCACTTTATTAGTCCCCTTTAAAGAGGATTTTGAATGGAGTGGTGGTCACACACATGTACTGCTGCTCCATCCTTAGTCTATAGGACTTATGAGGACAGCCAAGTACGACAGCCAAGTACAGAGACACAAAGAGTGAATGGACCTGCAGGGCATAAGCAAGGCCACTACTCCATTCAAACTCCTCTTTAAAGGGGACTACTAGAATATAAGCCCTTTCAATCCAGGGCATGGGGGAAGGGACTGAAGCTGAAGGGAGCATAACAAACTGGTGCTCCAAGGGCGCTGTCCAGCCCCTCAGTGCTAAAGAGATTCAACTATGTGCATTACTGATAAGAAGATGTGAATTATAAAATGGTCTTTAAAGGGGTTGTCTCACTACATTAAGTTGCATTTATCATGTAGAGAAAGTAAATACAAGGCACTTACTAATGTATTGCTATTATCCATATTGCTTCCTTTGCTGGCTGGCTCCATTTTTCTATCACATTATACACTGCTCGTTTCCATGGTTACAGACTACCCTACAATCCATCAGTGGTGATCGTGCTTGCACAATATAGGGTATAAGCACTAGCCTATGTGCACTCCCATGGTCCCGGCCACCAGAGAGGCCAATGTTTTTTCCTATAGTGTGCAAGCACGACCACCACTGATGGATTGCGGGGTGGTCTGTAACCATGGAAACAAGCAGTGTATAATGTGATGGAAAAATGAATCCAGCCAGCAAAGGGGGCAATATGGACAATCACAATACATTATTAAGTGCCTTGTATTAACTTTCTCTACATGATAAATGCCACTTACTGAAGTGAGACAACTCCTTTAAGGCTGACTCAGTGGGTATAGATGTCCATTACCTGCATTACGTGCTCACAGTCCAAGGCTACAAAAAGAAACAAGAAGCAATCTGAGCAGTCTGCTGACCAGGACCTCACCCCTGACCTGTAACGGTCAAGACATCAAGACATCACTTGCAGGACTGAAGGGTTACCAGACAGAGATAATTGCCGGCCTTCCACAATCCACTCTTTCAGTAGCTGCTGAGCACTTACCCCATACAAATGTCTGCTCCTAATTACAAGCCCCTCTAGACCTGTTTTCCTTTGAGGATTGATTGGTAAACCCACTAAGTGACTGCTTTGCTGTCTTATTTTCCAGTCCACCAGCAGATTTAAATGTCCCAAAGGGCATTTTTGTTTTGCAGAGAGAAATTCTGTTGCAGCTGCTTGTCATACCGCCATCCCTGTGCTTTAAACTACAGTATAAAGCTACCAATACATATGAGGACTGTCCACTGAATGCTCCTTTGGTTGACAGCTACGTCTCCTGATTTCCATGAGAACAAAAGGATCGGACACTGGGAACTACAGCATGCCCAACCCTTCTCTTCCCCTGACCTCTAAAATACCCTAAAATACAAAGGGGGTCATTTATGACCAGATATACGCCACTTCTGTGCAGCAGAATCTGCAACTTCTTCCCCGCTCATGCCGGGTCTAAAAAAGTGGCTGTGGTGTTGGTGGGGAAGGGGGCGGACCGGCAGGCCCAAATCATTTACCATTTTCTATGCCTGGCTTAGGTGTACAAAATGGTCTAAATGTAAGAGAGCAAGGGAGCTGCCTTACATTTAGAACTGGCAGTGGATATGTGGAAGTTAAGGAGAGGCCAGTGTCCATTCATAACTCTGGCAGATCCAACGCCCGGTATAGGGCTTAATGTCGGTCTCAATAAATGTGCCCCAAAATGTCTACAGCTAATAGCACGTGAGATATGTTACACTGTATAGACATTTAAAGCTTGACATTGCTCTTGGAAGATGCCAGGTTACCCGTGTTGTCAGTTCTGGATACAAAAGGGTTTGGTGTCAGTCCTGGATATAAAATATTCTACTTCTGAATCATCTGTGCCACTTTTTTCAACAATGTGCAACACGTGCAACAATTCTGGGCACCTGTGCACAACAAAGACAGAGCAAGAGAGTGATAACTGGAAGGACTAGAGTACCCAGAAAGGTGATCAAAACTACGGTTATTCACTTTAGAAAAAAGACGACTGAGGGGAGCTCTAATAAGTATGTATAAATATATCAGAGGTCAGTACAGATATCTCTCCCACGATCTATTTATCCCCAGGACTGTGACTGTGACGAGGGGACATCCTCTGCGCCTGGAGGAAAGGAGGTTTGTACACAAACATAGAAGAGGATTCTTTACGGTAAGAGCAGTGATACTATGGAACTCTCTGCCTGAGGAGGTGGTGATGGTAAGTTCACTAAAAGAGTTCAGGAGGGGTCTACCTCACAGGGTTTTTTTATTTGCCTTCCTCTGGATCCACTTGCAGGATAACAGGGCGAACTGGATGGACAGATGTCTTTTTTCAGCCTTATAAACTATGTTACTATGACTTCCGTCTCATCTCTTGCATCATATTTACTATGTGGTTGGATTTAATGCCAAGCTTGGTATAGTTTACTAGAGGTAGTGTGAGGCACATACCTGACCTGGATACACATACAAAATTTCTTACATTCATGTCTTATGAAGAAACACCTATTCAAAGTTTATAACAAATTATAATGATAGCAGGACACATTTCTGAACTGGCCTAAGCCTTTTTTTCAACTGAATATCGAGTTAAAGGCTTCGGGCAGGGCCAAAACGCATCCTGCTACCACTATAGTGTGCTCAATGCTTTGAATTAAAGAATCACAGTAAGATGTTTCACTACAAGAGGTGAGTGCTGGGAATTTTGTATATGCATCAAAGCAATACAGTATAGTCTACTTTCATAGGCTCATGTCCAGTCTTGGTAAATGTCTGCTATTGTCTTTCATTGGGAAATAAAAAAAATATGTCCCCAATCTGATAAATCCTGAAAGATGAAATATACATTTTTTTAATGTTTTTTAAATCATTTGTTGAATGGCATTAGATGATAGCTACCGTATGAGAACGGCTAATCCCGCTAAATACCTTACTTACATCAGTCAGGAGGGAGGAAGTCTAGAGAGACTCACACACAGGACTCTTCTAAGTACTGAAAAGATCAAGTGTCATCCTTGAAGTTACCTTGAAGTTAGGAGGGACGATGGTTTTTCCAGCAGGAATTTGAAGAACGATGTCCTCGCCCTCGAAAAGCCAAAGGTCCCATCGGGATTGGTTGATAAGGAGAGCCCATGGGAGCAGCTCAATCAGCAGACTCTTCAGGTGAGGCCTCCAGGGAGACAACTTCACCCGCATAGGACTATCCCACTGAGTCAAGTGTTCTCCACTGTATAAAATAATAAAATAGATATAAGAACCTTTACAATAGAAACTGATTCACACACTGGAAACTGAAAAACGTCCTGGTATATAAACAGCTAGACTGACCCGATATATGCATTTGTGTAGATGGACCGTATATGTATCTACTGAGCTGAAAAAAACATCAATTGAAATCTTTATCATACAGGCTCAAAAATTGGCTAAAAATACCAGTAAATACTAGAAATATAAAGGTATGTTATACAGCTGTGATACTAGTATACGTCTACATACTAGAACAGTGTCAAACTCATTTTTGCTGAGGACAACATCAGCCTTAGGCCCCATTCACACGTCCGTATTTTTGCACATCCTGGAAAATTTTCCAGGACATCCGTTCCGTCTTTCCGTAACAAACGGAAAGGATGTATCCATATGTCATCCGTTTTTTGCGGATCCGCAAAAAACGGAAGGATGAATAACATCTTTTTTTTTTCACCCCTCCTGGAACGGAATCCGCAAATACGGATGACATGCGGATGGCTTTCCGCATGTCTTCCGCATTTACGGACGTCCCATAGACTTGTATTGGGCTACGGACCGCAAAATCGGAGGAAAAGTAGGACAGGAGGATTTCTGTTTGCGGACAGTCGGAACGGACACACGGATGCGGACACCACACGGTGTACTGTCCGCATTTTTTCGGGACCCATTGAAATGAATGGATCCGCATCCTATCCGCAATTGCAGAAACGGATGCGGACACATTATACGGACGTGTGAATGGGGCCTTATGGTTGTCTTCAAAGGGCCATTAGTAATTCTGCCACTGCATAAAATGTAACTATGCCAGTTGGGCGGAATTACATTTAGAGTCTTTTGAAGGCAACCATAAGGCTGATGTTAAATAACAGAAAACAGGTTTGTAAAAATGCTTACCTATTTTATTTTCTGGCTGGATGTCTACCGCCATATTCCCCACAGAGAGCCTGCCACCAAATTCTCCACAGAAAGCCTGCCACTATATTGCCCCCATAAAACTGGCCGCTAAATTGCCCCACAGATCCTACTGCCATATTACCCCCACAGAGACTGCTGCCATATTGTCCCCACAGAGCCTGCTGCCATATTGTCCCCACAAATCCTACTGCCATATTGTCCCCACAGAGACTGCTGCCATATTGTCCCCACAGAGCCTGCTGCCATATTGTCACCACAAATCCTACTGCCATATTACCCCCACAGAGACTGCTGCCATATTGTCCCCACAGAGCCTGCTGCCATATTGTCCCCACAGAGCCTGCTGCCATATTGTCCCCACAGAGCCTGCTGCCATATTGTCCCCACAGAGCCTGCTGCCATATTGTCCCCACAAATCCTACTGCTATATTGCCCCCAGAGAGCCTGCTACCATATTGTCCCCACAGAGACTGTTGCCATATTGCCCCCACAGATCCTACTGCCATATTGTCCCCACAAAGCCTGCTGCCACATTATCCCCACAGAGCACACTGATGAGCCACAAAAAAACTAGTGTACTGGAAAATGCTCTATATGGACAAAAGTATGGGGACATCTACATATTACACCTACAGGAGCATTTTATGACCTCCCATTCTAAAACCATAGGTATTAATATGGAGTTTTCCCCATACCCCCTCCAATACATCTAAAACAGCTTCCTCTCTTTTTAGTCCATTAACTCAGAAGGGCATTTGTGAGGTCAGACCCTGATGTTGAATAAGAGGGTCCGGACTGCAATCTCCATTCTAGTCCATCCCAAAGATGTTCGATGGAGTTAAAGAACTCCCAACAAAAATTTGATTCCATGTCCTGCTAGAAATGTACATGATATAATCTGTAGTGAATGTCATTTTCTTACCAGTGTCTGAATTTTTTACTTATATCATCCTGAAGTTTCATATCTATGTCATGTGACCAGCAATTAGACCCACCAACTCGCACATAGACTTATGTGTAGACAGGAAGTCTAATTCTCTATGTATTCCTATGAGACTGAAAGTTTTATGGGAGCAGTTACTGGCTTTCTGTCCTGGGTCAGTTGGAGGTCAGGGAGTTGGTCACATGACCCAGCTACAATAAGAAGAGAGGTTTTTACTCACAGAAACAGTCACTGATAAGAAAATGACAATCACTACAGATTATATCATGCACCTTTCTAACAGGTCAGAGAATAAAAAGTTTTGCGGGAGTTCTTGTTTAAGGTCAGATGACTTCAGCCCCTGGCAAGTATAAGGGCAGTACTGTGCATGTGGCGATTCCCGAAGCAATGGCCCATGAATGAGAACACAGGGTCAGGTGAGATTACATAGCCCCTGCCTGTCTCTATCAATCAATGCTGGGAGGGTGAGGCTGGGCAGTAGAAGAAGAGGAGCTCTGGTGTGATGAGGCAATGGTAACTTCCTCACTGCACAACAGTTTGTTGCATATTAGAAAAAAACGGAATAACTCAGGAACGGAGCCTCAGCTAAGGCTACTTTCACACCCACGACCAAGTGTTCTGTCGGCCGTGCAACAGTTTTTGCCTGGCTGATTCTTGGCATATTTGATGGATAGTGGCCGGATCTCTGCCGTGCCCCATTATAGCCAAAGGGGTCCTGCAGGCAGGCAGCAGTATCCGGCATTGCCGGATCCGGAGAAGACAGAAGGAGATGTGAAACTAGACTAACACCTGCATCAAAGACACTGCTGTACAGTGAAGGTCTACGGCTAAGACATCCATTATCCAGACTACTCATAGGCCAGTTTTAGTCAAGTCTAGACCAGAAAGTGGACAATGTATCTGAAGTTATACTTTGCACTGCAAAAAAGACTGTTATACATTCACTTCTGAATTCATTCTTCAAACTACATTTCCACTGCACCGATCCTAAGTGAGCAATAGCCTGAGGGATACCTCATCAGGGCCACTCCCATCCTCTACACAGCTCCTCAGGGGCTCGCTGCAGATTCATACTGCTGTAACTGAAAAGACAGCCCACCAGTCAGTTATTTATTGCCTTGGTTTTCTTTTATTTTATTTCAGTTAACCTTTTTTTTAACAAAAATATTTCAGTAACCACAGATTTCTAAGGACTCCTCTCATACCCACATATTTATGAAGGAAGAAAAAAGAACAAGACAAAAAAGAGAGACCCACCTGTCTGTATCTTTTTTATTATATGGCCACACAGGCTGAGAAGAACAATCCTCTCCATAAAAGTCGGAAATGATTTGACCGGCAGAGTATTCGCTTTGTGCTTTCATGGCTATTTGTTTGATCAGAGCTGTTGAGATGGGAACAGCACATTCTGATGGGTCATCTTCTTCCCTGGAAACAGAAGAACACACAACCACTATCAGATAAGGCGGCCGTTTACTCTGACCTGCTTGTAGAAGATCCGGAAATGTCAAATTCTAAAGGGAACAAGTTCTAGCAACATTACAGCTGATGTATTGCCTACTCAGAACCACAATGCACGGTGGTAGATCACATCCTACTTAAATAGCAATTCCACTCAACGTTGTATAGATAGACGCAGTCACTTAAAGGGGTTATCTCATAAAGAAAAACCCTATTTATATGCTCTATTAAAGAATATAGAAGTGACAGAGGGTGTCCTCAACTTGAGATCCCCTCAATAAGCCAGATCCTGCTCTGGTGGACCAGGCCCGTCCTGACTTTACAAAGTCATTCTCAGTGATCACCGGCATTTAAAAAGGTTATTTTTACAGCAACCTCTTTAGAAATGTCTACTGCTGAGGATTATTTTCTAAGCAAGTCACCAAATACTAACTTCTCCATGTTCTCTTTTAATGATGGGTGGATGGATGAAAAATACTGACAACTGCTCCTAAGTACTCCTAACGTGCACAGCTGCCAGGTCCTTAGCTGCTCTCAGGGGTGTAGCTGGGGAGGCAACCAGGGCTTGATGAACACTCTCTCGGCCACCTGGCCCTCTCATGTATTAGAAAATTAAAAAGTGGGTTATAAAATGGGCGGCTGCTCCAAATTATCTAAGATTTGATGCACAATGCTGGTTTGTTGTATTTTTGAAGCAAATCATGGAAAAAACTTTCACAAAGCTACTTTATGCAATGATCACCACAGAGAAGGTGACATGACCATACCTCTGCAGGTCCTGAAGTCCTTCCTGGGAGGAGCGGGAAGGCTCCACAGAGCAGGAGAATGTGAGACGTTGTAGGACATTGTATGGGGGTCTATATTTAGAGGTTTTAGCCTTGGGTATGTAAAACTGGGGGACAACCCAGGTTCTATGGCCTACTTAGCCTACCACTGCAGAAGTTCTGTCACTTAGGACAGCTGCTAACGCAGCACACTTACAAATCACCGATACATGTGCTGGACTAGGAGGCTTCGGTATCAGTAGCTTTCCTAAATGACAGCCACTCGGACTTGTGCGTGGCCCTTAATATGGTTTATAGGCAACCACCTATAAAGCTATGTTCACAATGGCTTCTGCTTATAACATACGATGGATCCAAACAGCAATCAAGGCACCCTATTCACTTGTAATAAGGTCCAACAGTTTTCCATTGAAGTTTCCGTTGCTTTGATGCCAACAAGATCACTGAATGCTTTACTCTTTTGCTAAAAGTGACGGCATGTCTGACGGAGGCTTATAACGGCAATGTGAACAGGGCCCAGGAAAGCATCTTGACTATACATGATGCAGTTACCATGATGTATATACACATTCATATTCTAGATGTTAAAGATCACACTAGCATCTTGAAAGGGGCATAGATGCCCGTGATGAGAACATAGTCCTGCCACTTTACAAATCACTAGTCAGACCACACATGGAGTACTGTGTACAGTTCTGGGCTCCTGTGAACAAGGCAGACATAGCAGAGCTGGAGAGGGTTCAGAGGAGGGCAACTAAAGTCATAACTGGAATGGGTGGACTACAGGACCCAGAAAGATGATCAAAATTAGGCTTATTCACTTTAGAAAAAAGACGACTGAGGGGAGATTTAATAACTATGTATAAATATATCAGAGGTCAGTACAGATATCTCTCCCATGATCTATTTATCCACAGGACTGTGACTAGGGGACATCCTCTGCGTCTGGAGAAAAGAAGGTTTGTACACAAACATAGAAGAGGATTCTTTACAGTAAGAGCAGTGAGACTATGGAACTCTCTGCCTGAGGAGGTGGTGATGGTAAGTTCACTAAAAGAGTTCAGGAGGGGCCTGGATGTATTTCTGGAGGGTAATAATATTACAGGTTATAGTTACTAGAGAGGGGTCGTTGATCCAGGGAGTTATTCTGATTGCCTGATTGGAGTCGGGAAGGAATTTTTTCCCCCCAAAGTGAAGAAAATTGGCTTCTACCTCACAGGGGTTTTTGCCTTCCTCTGAATCAGCTTGCAGGAAAACAGGTCGAACTGGATGGACAGATGTCTTTTTTCAGCCTTATAAACTGTTAATATGTTACTTTGTAATCCTCTACTACACAAGGACCCTTAAAGGGGTTCTGTTGGCTAAAGATATTGATGAATAGGTCATAGATATCAGATTGTGGAGGGTGTGACACCTGGCACCCCCCATCGATCAGCTGTTTTGGGCAGCCACGGTGCTGAAAACTATACA
This sequence comes from Rhinella marina, assembly GCA_900303285.1. Lineage (NCBI taxonomy): Eukaryota > Metazoa > Chordata > Amphibia > Anura > Bufonidae > Rhinella > Rhinella marina. The sequence goes on from ONZH01019961.1 coordinate 219,383, forward strand.
GTGTACGGAGTGGAGGCAGAAGACGATGTACACTGTGTAGTTTTCGACGTTGGTGTACTACGGATCACCTGAATAGGAGTTAAGTTGCAGTAGGCGAGCATGTCCACTACAGAGAGGTCTGCTTCCAACTCCATACACCTTATAGGTTCCAACACTGTGGCTGCCTGCAACAGCTGACTGGTAAGGGTGCCAAGTGTCAGACCCCCTCAATCCGATATTGATGAACTGTCCTGAGAATTGGTCATCGATATCTGTGGCCAGGACAACCCCATTTGAGCCAACACCATGTTTTTTTACCATCTAAATATGAGGGTATGGTGCACAAAAAGTTGTGTGCCAATACTAGAAAAGTAGGGACATTTTTCCTTTTACCTGGCTTGGAATGTCAAGTGATGGGTTATGTCAGGCTCCATGTTCTGCAGTGGCTTCTCCAGTCCCTTTCCAGGAATCATTTGCGTTTCCCTTAAACCAAGGCTTCTTTTCTCTAAATGTATAATAATAGGATCTGGAAGATGGCTCCGCATGATAAAGAGAGGGCTGAACACAATCTGGAAAGACAAAGAACAGAATGACATTCACTTCTGATATTGTACACTTGCTTCCAAGGTCACGGTAACCTCCACTCCATCCACCATATGTGAGGTCACGCTGCCGCGGTACTCATTACTCACCATTCGTTGCTGCGCCTGAGAACTGGGCTCTAAGGTTAGAAGCGTGCACCACACGTAGATGATCGGCCCCTTTGAAGATGGCACCTGCAAGCAGTGAGAGGATATTAATGACCAGTCTTATCTGGACGCTGCTGCTTCTTCTACGTCCTGCCTTTAATCTCATCAATTTCTACAACGCAATAATTAAAGGAAATGTGTCATCAGAAAATGACCTATTGTTTAAAGTAAGTTTTTATTTTAAACTAATTTTTGATGATGTTATTTTTCATTTTCCATGTCACTATCTATAGTTTAAAAAAATCCTAATATCCTGCAGGTTTCACACTGGCCACTAGGCCTAATAATAGGCGCCACTTCTTGGTCTGTACATATAATATTTCAGCAGTCATCTTATTATCATCACATGCAGGATTGGAATGCCAGATATCACCTATATATAGATAACTCAGGACCCATCATTCACAATAGGTGATATCGCAGCTTATCTACTCCCATCCACACCTCTGCACAGGTCACAGAACATGCCTAGAAAACTCTCCTATAGAAGTCAATGAGGTCCCTTCCTGTCTATTGTGTCTATTGCCCATTGTATCTCTAAATGCTGTTTAGGCAAGCCAGCCACCCCTATAATCATGTTCAGGAAATAGAATTACAAAATCTCTAACCTGATAATAAAAACAGATTAGAAAAACTGATATTTGTTGCTATCTGGAAGAAAAAAATATATATGTGACACATTCCCTTTAATGATAAATGTCAAGTATAAATCAAAAAATAACTCAGAATATCCTGCTGGAAGACAACAGTTCTTCATCCATCTAATACAATAAAGGAGTTGCGCAAGAATGGGGGGCGGGGTGTAACGGCCACGCCCCCGTTGCTCCTAGAGGCTCATTTGCATATATTAAATCTTCATTTTTCTCAGCACTGAGGACACATATGAACATGGGACCAACAAAGATGTCTTCAGCTGCCAAGTGCACATGTAACAGGTCAGCCAGTGTCATAGGTACAAATCTGCTGACAGATGCCCTTTAAGACCCGTCTGGTCGAAACGTGTAGACCTTCTGTGCGAGTGTGCTTACGGAATTATTTTTAAATATACTTTATTGTGCATTGGCTTCTAAGGTGAGACACTGAGGGCTGGATAATTTTCTTTCTTCCAATTTGCATTTCCCTGCCCCGGGATTCCATACACCAGTTTGGAGCAGACATTGGCTATTTTTCATTATCTTGGAAACTAGAGTACAAAAATGGTGGATGTTATACTCAATTAGATTACAATGGGTGTTGCTGGGCAATTCTGGGGATGATCCCTGGTGAAATATGGGTGTGCAATTCCCTGCAGAGAGATCCGCCAGAGGTCCATTGTGTAGCACAAAACAGACCCAACTGTCAGCGATCACAGAGGTGGGGCCCCTACAAACAGAATGTTACGGGGGATCCTAGCATTGGGCCATTAAAGAAGAACTCCCGACAAAAATTTTATTCCATGTCCTGCTAGAAATGTACAGGATATAATCTGTAGTGAATGTCATTTTCTTACCAGTGTCTGAATTTTTGACTTGTATCATCCTGAAGTTTCTTATCTGTGTCATGTGACCAGCAATTAGACCCACCAACTCACACATAGACTTATGTGTGGACAGGAAGTCTAATTCTCTATGTATTCCTATGAGACTGAAAGTGAGGCTCCCATAGGAATGAATAGAGCAGTTACTGGCTTCCTGTCCTGGGTCAGTTGGAGGTCAGGGAGTTGGTCACATGACCCAGCTACAATAAGAAGAGAGGTTTTTACTCACAGAAACAGTCACTGATAAGAAAATGACATCACTACAGATTATATCATGAACCTTTCTAACGGGTCAGAGAATAAAATTTTTTGCGGGAGTTCTTCTTTAACATTCAATGATGGCAAAGGCCCCTTGGTTTGGGATTTAAATATTGGGAAGTATGTTGTTTCGGGCTCAGAACTGAGCAGAGGTGGAGAAATACAGAATAAGCATATTTATCTTAAAAAAATGGATATACTTTTCAATGGCTTTCCAATAATCCACATTGAAATCCGGCAAATGGTGGATTGAAGAAATGTGACAGTATATGCATGCACAGCCGCTGCTTTTCTTTATCCACCTTTTAGTAGTGCATTGTGTTAATTCATGGTGACATTCCCAACGTATACAATTCCAAAAAAATATCGACCGCCATCCACAGCAGCCAATAAATGTAGACAGATGTAGAGACCCTCACCCGTCCTCCCCAGACCTCACTGACTCCATGACATGCAGTGTGCATCCACTGAACGGAGCAATAAGGGTGGAATTCATTTTGTCAAGCAAATTTTTTATTTATTTTTTGCTTTTTGGAAAGACAGGAAATTCATGTCTAACATATCAACAGTAAAGTGAACAGATGTAAAATCTCTACATCACACAGTCAAAGGACCAGGGCTTTGCCAACTTCTAAACAGGCCAGGAACATAGGGTGTGTAAATGAGAACATAGCGCAGGCATTTTCTCACACAAAGATTGCAAACTGCTTCTCGGTAGCGTGTCTTGTAATGTGATCAAGACATATCACTACCAGAGCCCGCGTTGATCTGATCCCTCTGTGCGCCGATCCCGCTCCTTGCTTTCTGATCGCGTTAGTTATTTGGAGGATTTTGAACTGTTCGGAGATCTCATGGTCAGGGGCAGATTGGGAACTTAAAGTGACCCTGGAAAAAATACGAAAAGTGGCCTCGATTTGTAGTTGGGTACAAATTGATGGAAAGCAGGATCAGCAATACCATATTGTGGCACATTATACCACCCCAACAGAGCCAAATACCACAGTCCATCACAAAATACTGCCATCAGCACAAAATACATCCCCAAAAACTTCCATTGGCCGGCTATGAGGAGGGCTCAGGTGGCCCCCTGGGCATCGGCCCACCGGGAAATTTCCCTGTAAGGTCTAAGACCAATCCACCCGTGCTCACGGTATACACATAACGCACACACAGCTGTGCCCACAAGCAGTGTAAATTTACCAGAGACACAGGTAAAATAGGAGACCCTGGGCACCATCATAGACATAGGGTACCGGGCTGTACACATAAGGGGTTCCAGCATTTGGCAGAACTCTTTTTGGACCGCATAAATGCATATGGAGATGGGAATAGGTACATAAAAATATGCAAAACCCAAAGTCTTTTGGTCATTTGCTCAGTGAAGTGCATAGAGCACAGAAGACCGCAGTGGAGAGATAAAAATTAGGCTGCTCAACACTTCCATACCTCGAATCACTTGGGACAGGAGCATTTTCAAGGATCAATTACGTTGCTACTCCTGTTGAGACCACCTGTCTGTGTCGATTCTCACCGCCCCTTAAAAATGGGAACAAAGCTAATATGGAAAGGACGCCCCCACATGGATGAGGCCCGATATTAAAGGACCTTTCACTGGTCCTGACATAATAAAATTAATACCTGGCAGTGTAGGGCATGATCAGTAGATGTCTGTACACTCATTTTTTTCAGATCAGCTGCTCCATTGGGGCATTGTGCCCCTCGTTTTCTTTTGTCGTCCTGTATGCTAATTATTAGCATTGGTACAGGGAGGAGGAGACGGCCGTGTTTCTCAGGGGGCGTCTTCTTCTCCCTGGCTGTGAGCTGGCCTATTGCAGTGGAGCGCGTCACAGTCAGGGAGTAAAAAGAGCTCAACACCTCCCTCTGAGAAACACGGCTGTCTCCTCCTCCCTGTACCGATGCTCTCTTTTAGCGTACAGGGCGCAAAACCAGAACGGGGGGCACAGCTCCCCAATGGAGAAGCCGATCTGAAAAAAAAATTAGCACACGGACATCTACTGATCATGCCCTACAATGCCAGGTACTAATATTGTTATGTCAGGACCAGTGAAAGGTCCTCCTTAATGCTGCCATATTACATGTCACACAGATCCAAAACAGAAATGCCGTAAGTGTCCATCGCACATCATGTTTTCTGGTGTCCAAAGAGAGTGTATTATATCACTCAGTATTCAGTATATGAGGGTGATATGTGAAGATGTTGTGTTGTTCATTCAGCTCATAAGAAAGAAATTACAATTTAAAGCAACACCTGTCACTCCTGGTCACTCTTCAAAATAAGTGTTCGTGTGGGCATGAGGGAATAACACCATATCTGGCCTTTATACGCAGTCTGCATTTATCACAGGTTTCCCCCTCTTCGGTCTTTCTCTCTAATCGCCGGGTGTCCCTGAGCTGGTGGGTGAAAACTAGCTGCTATGACATCTCCCATACACAGCACACAAGACGAGAACCTGCTCTCCTAATTGTATGTAGCTCACCCTCAGAAGCAACAGCATTAATGAGCAGTGTAGCTGTGAATCCAGCACATGGGTGACAGAAAACTCACCAGAGCCAGCAGTAGTGTCGCTAGTGTCTATGCCTCTGTCTCCTTCCAGCAGCTCACTCCTCTTCCCCATAGACTATGGGCAGGATGTAACCTGACACCTCATTAAGCTGATACTACTTCTCATGTCTTGCTGTATTTTATCAGTGAATTCAGACTAAATGATCAGTGCAGTAGGAGGTGGGGGAAGGGGAGCTGCTTGTTAGTGAAGAAAGAGGCATTTTTCTTAAAGGGTTTCTGTCACCAGATCTGGGCATATTAAACAGGATGACATTTGCAATGTGCAAATGTCACCTGATGCCCATTCTGGTATTAATTTTTATATTGGTGCGCCCTGTTTTTGATAAAAAAGCACTTTTTATTTTATGCTAATTAGGCTTACTAGGTGCAAGGGGCGGTTACCCTGCACCTAGTAAGCTCCGTTTGCCCACCTGCTGTCACGCCTTCCTTGTCTTGATTGACAGGGCCAGCAGCTTGTTCGATCTTCTGCCGGCCCTGTCCTCGCTTCAAATCTCGCGCCTGCGCCGTGCGGAATAAAATCGGCGCAGGCGCAGTGAGTGGCGCTGGCCGGGCTCCGGCTACCTCACTGCGCCTGCGCCTGATTTTATTCCGCAGGGCGCAGGCGCAAGATTTGACCCGGCTCATGACGGGTGTACTCTGACGTCATCGGCGCAGGCGCAGTGAGGTAGCCGGGAGCCCGGCGGCCAGCGCCACTCACTGCGCCGATTTTATTCCGCACGCGCAGGCGCGAGAATTGAAGCGAGGACAGGGCCGGCAGAGGATCGAACAAGCTGCCTGGCCCTGTCAATCAAGACAAGGAAGGCGTGACAGCAGGTGGGCAAACAGAGCTTACTAGGTGCAGGGTAACCGCCCCTTGCACCTATTTAGCCTAATTAGCATAAAATAAAAGTGCGTTTTTACCAAAAACGGGGGCACCAATATAAAAATTAGTACCAGATTGGGCATCAGGTGACATTTGCACATTGCAAATGTCATCCTGTTTAATATGCCCAGATCTGGTGACAGAAACCCTTTAAGACAAATTACAAAGGATTTGCATTATTTTTTTTCTTGTGTTATTGATTTATGAAATGTTAGTTTATTGAAAGGCAGATTAAGGCTAAACATCATTATCCCATTTTTAGCTGCTTAAAAAGGTGTTTAAATGTGCATCAGAATCATTTAAGTAGATGTGACTTTGTAAGGTATTTCTTTTATCTTTAATCTCCCATGTCCTGTTCTGGGCTGTGGTCACATGACCATGTCCATGCAGTTATTTCGTATTTCCTGTGATGTTATATCCATGGGCGTGTCAAAGCAGCAACAAGGGCAGTGATAGGGGCGTGTCTATGTAATAGTTTTAGAATGTAGTTACTACCTGTAGCGATAATAAAGTAGACTTCGTATGCTATATCCCGACTGATCCATACAGAAATATTCTGGTACATTTATTTATTTATTTATTTATTATTATTATTATTTTACGCACTTACCCAAATCTTTCCCCTTTTTTTGTTTATAAAAAATAAAAATTAAAAAAATATATGTATTAGTTTTAGCAATAGTATAACAAACCTTGTATATAAAATATGCAAATGTCCACTTTTTTCCTTTTGCTTTCACACTAAAGTATTAGTCTTAGCTATATTTAGTATAGTAGATGTTTTTTGTGCGTAAAATATACAAACACATGCATATTTTTTTCATTTAATTTTTTTTTTTTTCTAAATGTATTCATTTTTAAAAAACGGAAGAAATGAATGGGAAGTGCACCACGCAAGTGAGGCCACTGCCTCATTCACTTCTATGAGACTTAAGGAAAAGGCCGAGCCAGTGCTCAGCTATTTTTGACAATCCCATAGAAATGAATGGAGGGCGGCCGCACATTCGCGGTGCGCCCTCCAACATTTTGCGGGTTCCGTTCTAAGTATAGGTACGGGTCCCAGAGGTGAGACCCGCACCTATCAGACAATGGGGGCGTATCCTAGCAATATGCCCCCAATGTTCAAGTTGGGAATACCCCTTTAAATTGTCATCTACACATTAGAGACATATGGCATCACACAGCATACCTGAATGATAAAGCTATTTTCTGCGGTATCAGAAGTCAGGGAGACATCTTGGGACCATTCCTCGTCTCCTTTCGCCCTTACACAAAGCTCTGTAAGCTCACTGTTTTCAAGGATGTAAGACGGCAGCGCTTGCTTGGCTTCCAGGCAGTCTACATGTTCTCGCACTACAGCACCGCCGTCGTGTCCCATATAGTGCTGGACAACCTTGAGATCAATGCTTTCTGGCAGATAGCTACAGATGATCTGCCTTCCACAGATGGTGACCTACAGGAGCAATGCAGAAAAGTACAGTGTCAGCCCGGTGCCATTATCCAAAGCAGGGATGCCCAACCTGTGGTCCTCCAGCTGTTGCAAAACTACAGCTCCCAGCATGCCCAGACAGCCTACAGCAGGGCATGGTGGGAGTTGTAGTTTCCAACAGCTTGAGCATCCCTGATCCAAAGTATTCGAAGGAATAACTTTAAAACAACTAGAAAGGCCAAGATACCAGGTCTCTGCTTCCGTGTGGCACACTTATTCATAATGAGCACTTTTATCTTTGGCTCAGTTCATACGTCAGCACTCATTAGACAGTGCACACCTCATTGTCAAACTATTCATATAATTCCAGAAGGAATAAAAGAGTAACAGCACAATGCAGAGTTCTAAGGAAAGGTGCTGCAAAATGGTTATTTCATGGGGAACACAAGTATTTAGTAAAACATAAGTGTCAGGAGTGAAGACCAGTGACGTGAAAAACATTCTCAATGGTCATTAAAAAGAAATCCCACAGCACTTGCCACTTGCATGAAGTGCCATCAGATTTCTTCTCTTTCAGCACTGAGCCCCGCCGCTCTTCTAGGGACGGCGTGACTGGTTTCAGACCTCTATTTTGTATAAGGAACTTGTGTGTAATCTCAATGGTATCAACAAGTTGTAAATGTGAACTAGTATGCCACTGTTCACACGTGGCTTCTTAGCCACGAAAAGCACAGACAAAGCAAAGCTGAGTTTGTCATTTAACTGCTGCAAATTTTCTAGATTTTATTATTCTGCACTAAGTTTTATGGCAGTCCCATGTAAAACCACAAACTGTGATCTCATGATGACTTTTTCAGAATAACAGGCGTCCCTTTATAAGGCTCTATTTACATTAGTTCAGTATATTAAAAGGGTTTTATTGGATTTTTTTAACTGATGACCCATCCTGTGGATAGGTCATCAGTATCTGATTGGTGGGGGTCCGACGCCTGGGACCCCCAACGATCAGCTGTTTGAGAAGGTATAGGCGCTTGCAGTAACGCCGTGGCCTTCTCGCAGATTATGAAGCACAGCGCCGTACATTGCATAGAGGCTGTGCTTGGTATTGCAGCTCAGCCCCATTCACTTCAGTGGGGCTGAGCTGTGCTGTGCCTAGGTTATGTGACTGATGAATGCAATGCCACCTGGCCTAGGCTAAGCTGCGAGAAGACTGTGAGTTTCGATGCCTTCTCCAATAGCTGATCGGCGGGGGTCCCGGGTGTTAGACCCCCACTGATCACATTATTCCAACCAAAGTAGGTAAGTGGGATGGCACTGCTTCTCCCATGTGAAGAAAAGGCACAGCAGGCAGCCGTCAGTATATTTCAGGACCCGGTGGTGCTCAGTCCATTAATTGCCACAGATAACAAAATATAGTAGAAGGAAGACGGCACTCACCGGATTTTGTCCAATACTCACTTTATTCTCAACAGAACAATGTTAATGGCAGGGGCACAGGACGCCGTAGCAGGCACCAACAAGCGGCAACGGCCGTTTCGCGTGGATACGCTTCCTCAGGCCTGAATTAAGTGAGTATTGGACAAAATCCGGTGAGTGCCGTCTTCCTTCTACTATATTTTGGCCCCCACTGATCAGATACTGATGACCTATCCAGAAGATTATCAAAAAAAAAAAATTCTGGAAAATCCCTTTAACCGGGAAATATATGATAATTTATACCCCGAAGAAATACAACCTTATGCCTTCCAGTTTCATGTCTCCAATGGACTCAGATTGTAAAGACAAAAGCGTAAACCACAAGGTGTACATTTTCTTTCAGGGTGGACACATTTCTACAGGTTGGGAACATTAACTAATAAAAGCAGTGTACTGATACAGGCAGATCACAGATGTAATAAGAAATCATAACTATATAAATGACAACATACTTGCTTTTGCACCCCGTTGAGTTGCCGCACTTTGATGATGAGTGTTGCAGTCCGCCCCTTGTACTGTATGGTTCGGATGAAGGTCCCAGCATTGTCCACGTTGAACGGTTCAGACCAGCGCCAGTTTCCCCAGCCTTCGATACAGATGTGCAGCAGCTGCAGGGAGATCCAGCATCCATTAGAGGCAGGGGATGATAAATACACTGCATTCTGTCATTAAGGATTCATTATCATTCTTGTGTAAAGATTTAGGCCCTTCAGCTTCCTGAGGGGGAAAGTAGTTTAACCTCTTTACTGACACACAATTCATTATATTATTTCACATGACTTTTTAAATGTAAGTTTCAAAGTCTGTGTCCTTTTTTTGGTTTAACTTTATATTGTCGTTTCAGTGCTTGGATGTGTAGGGTTACAATAGTAGAGCTACATGTCTATGAACATTTCAAGTGTTTTTTTTTTCTATTTTATGGCAATTTTATTACTTAAAAAAAGCCATGCATCTTAATAATATAAATTGTTTTTCAAATCCTCATCAATACAAGGAAGATGCCAGTAAATACTACCAGTACGGCTTTCATCAATAGGCATCAGATGCATGAAGGAGCTGCAATTCACCGGACCCAGGATCGTTCAATACGCTGGGTAGTGGCTGGGAACAGCTGATCAGCTAGGGGGTCTGGAATACCCTTTATTGGGAATGTTTCATGTGAAAATGACCTGTTGTTTAAGTTAAATTTTGTATGTACAGTATTTGTAAAGATTGTATGGTGATGTTATTTTTAATGTTCTATATCACTATATCTAGATTTAAAAACAAAACAAAAAAAATAAATAAAAAACTAAAACACTGATGTTCTCACTCAGGACACTAAGCCTTATACTAGGTGCCACTTCCTCAGTGCAGATTACTTCTCAGGAGTCATCTCACTATCATAACAGGAAGGATTAGAATGACAGAGAGATAGATGCTGCACATCTCTAACAGCTCAGACAATAATAATCCTAATAATAAAACACAAAAACCCTCTTCTATAATCAGAATACAAAAAGAAGAAAAAGGATGTGTGCCACTATTTGGTTTTAATGGGCAGGTGACACATTCCCTTTAATATGTCTCACAGTTGGGTTTGCTACAATTGCACACGCTCTAAACAATTGAGCTCTAGAAACATTGTAACAAACTACTAAGAGAAATTTGTATCGCTGCATTTAATTAGATTGCATATAATGGATACAATTGTGTCACAGCTGACAACAAGCACAGAAAATGTTTTGAAAAACTGAATCACAACGTATATTAAAAAGTTGTAAAACTTTTCAAAACACAATTAGGCACAAGTTAGAGGGCATTCCCATCACCACTATTGATTTCCGTTGTTTTGCTCTTTGTTCTAGGAGCACAGCCATGCCATGAAAATAACGGAACTAAGATATAGAGACATTAAAGGGGTTATCCAATCCTAAAAACAATCCTCCCATATTGAATATACTTACCTAGGTCCCCGCTCCTTGGGCTGCAGCTGCCGCTTCTCCCTGTGCGTGGATGAAAACATCCGGTGTCGGGGGTGTCCCCCAAACCCCCCCGGCACCGGATGTTTTCATCCACACAAGGGGAGATGCAGCAGTGGCGGTGCGGGGACCAGGAGCGGCGCAGTTACCGCGGTGAGTATATTCAATCTGAGGGGCCCGGCATACTGGGAAGGGGGGGCAGTTTATAGGATTGGATAACCCCTTTAAGACCGAAGTTTCAGACACCAGTCTTAATATTCCCTATACCTGGTGGTGGATCCGTCGGACTTCCAAGCTGCCTTACATTTAGACCATTTTCCATGCCTAAAACAGGCGAAGAAAATGGTCAATGAGATGGGCCTGCCAGCCCCTCCCCCTTCCCCCACTTTTTTAGACCTATTGTGAGGAGGGAGAAGTCGCAGATTGCAGCGCAAAGAATCTTTGCGCCACAATCTGCGCCAGAAATACGACTAATTTAGTCGTATTTCTGTTTAATAAATGACCCCCATAGTACAAAGCTGAACCAAACAATGCTGAAAGGCACCCTTCGACTATAATAGGTCCCATTCGGGAGTCCAGAACGTAAGCATAGAGAATTAAAAAAAATCCTGCGTGCAAGACTTCTTTCTCCAGTTTTATAAACTCTGAACGGAGCCTCCAATGCAAATGTGAACTTCGCCTTACATAAATCATGACGATCCATATGAAGTGTCATTTCACTTTCCACATTCAGTCACAATAGTGAATATCCAGGACAAAAAAGGATCTTATTCTATGCAGTATCTCAAGTAACTCCAAGTACTGCTGCTTTGCAACGTTGTCCTACTCCCCCCCAATCTTATTTGCTTTGTGGTCTATTCCACTGTGTCGTACCTAAGTGAGAAGAGATGCACTATGCCAGAAGTCAGCATCCTCCAGCATGCTCTGCTCACTTCTATGGGAGTGCCAAGAACAGTCCAGTAAGTTTGGATGCTGGGAGTTGTAGCTTCACAACAGATTGAGTGACTGAGGTTGCTGATCCCTGCATGCAATGGTTAAGGCCCCATGCACATGACCGTAATTTCGGTGGCCTCGTTCCAAATGGTGTTGAGCGAATCGAAGCCAAAGAAATTGATTTCGATCCAAATTTCAAGAAAAATTTGATTAGCCACAAAGCCGAATTTCCTCGCACTTTGTGGTGGCGAATAGAGATGAGCGAGCAGTGCTGGTTACGAGCACTGTAACGCTCGGGTCCCGTCTGCAATGCCCGCAGGCATTGCGGATCCGTCCTCAGCTGCATGTAAGTCAATGAGGACGGATCGTTTGGTATGACACTCATACCAAACGGTTCCGTCCCCACTGACTTTAAGACGGGTGAGGACGGAACCGTTTGGTATGAGTGTCATACCAAACAATCCGTCCTCATTGACTTACATGCAGATGAGGACGGATCCGCAATGCCTGCGGGCATTTCACACGGGACCCGAGCGTTACAGTGCTGGTAACGAGCACTGCTCGCTCATCTCTAGTGGCGAATCTATTTTTCCAGAAATGGCGGCAAAAGGTAAAAAAAAAAAACAAAAACATACGGTACTCACCTCATCCATTTGCTCGCAGAGAGGCCAACGTGGCCATCCTGACTGAAGATACTGCTGAAAATCTCGAACAGTGATGACGTCACCGCGCCTGGCCAGCATGATGACGTTATCAAGTCACCTCGCGAGATTTCACGTGGTGTCTTCAATTAAGATGGCTGCGATGGCCTCTCCGTGAGCAGTTTTTAACCTGATTAACCCCTGAAAGGCCTCAATTGTAGCATAAACAGTGATTATCGAGGCATCTGAGGGGTTCAATGCCGAAATTCATCACAAATCGAATTTCTTTGTGAAATTCGCTGAAGCAGCTGAATAGGATTTTTCATAACTTTGCTCATAACTAGTTCTAAATGTTGGGAGGTCTGCAGACTTGTTCCTTCTTTCTGCTATGGGGTTGCAATAAAGTAGAAAGAAGTCCCACTTTCCAATATGTAAATCCTTCCAGCGCTCAAAACAAATCCGAATCAACGCCTCAGCAGTATAAACTAGAAACATATTTCGAGACTAGTGAGAAGGTGTTAGTTAAATGGTTAAATGACCTTGTCATCGGCCTAAGACCAGACAGGCGGTGGGTGGCTGGGAGAGATGACTGGCAGCTGTTCAGCAGCTATTCTCCTTGTAATCTTATCAGTATTATTACTATGAGATATTCCAAGGTTTACTGCACTATTAAGTATTACAAGATTTATGAGGCTGACGGAAAGCCTGCTGATCAAGTAAGAGTAGTGGAATCTGCCTGTATTGTGCTGGAGGCGGCACTGATGGTCACTGCTCTCAGCTTTTCCTAGGCCAGTGACGTCACTTTCATCGGTCACGTGGCCTAGGAGCAGCTCAGCCCCATTCGTGTGAATGAGGCTGAGCATGATACCAAGCACAGCCGCTATATAATGTACAGCGCTGTGCTTGGTAAGCTGAGAGAAGGCCTCAGCGCTCCTGTGAGTGCCAGTACCTTCTCAAACAGCTGATCGGCGGGGGTCCCGGGTGTCGGACCCACATAGATCAGATACTGATGACCGATCCTGAGGAAAAGTCATCAGTAGTTAACTCCTGGAAAACCCCTTTAAGAAGTTGTCTCCTATTTTGGTCACGAAACGTGATAGGAAACGTGCATGATACTTACTGGGCATTGAACGACTGCATAGTCAACTCTCACCGGAGAGCAGCATTGTCTCTCCAGGCACAAAGTCAAATAAAGGGGGAAAGACAGGATAGACATTCCCTTTAAAGGAAACCCATCGTTAAGGTGATACAAGTCTGGATGAGCAGAAGGTGCTGAGCAAATTGCTTTGTGGGAAAATATTCTGCATAACTTGTATTTTATTCATTTTAAGAGGACTCGTCACCTCTCCTGACGAGTCTATTTAGTAACTACTTGTTTCCACACGTAATAATTCTGGAGCACCTACTGTATCCCTATGACTTTATGTTGTGCCATTCCTTTATTATTCCTACTAGAAGTTATGAATGAATTGCTAGCATTGTGGAATGAAGGTCCAGATTGGTGTTACCAGTTGGAGGTGTGTCTTTGCACAGTCTGGCAGCACTAATAATGGATAATGTCAGACTGTGCAGGGACACACTCCCCTGCACCGCCATCTTCAATTAAGATGGCTGCGATGGCCTCTCCGTGAGCAGTTTTTAACCTGATTAACCCCTGAAAGGCCTCAATTGTAGCATAAACAGTGATTATCGAGGCATCTGAGGGGTTCAATGCCGAAATTCATCACAAATCGAATTTCTTTGTGAAATTCGCTGAAGCAGCTGAATAGGATTTTTCATAACTTTGCTCATAACTAGTTCTAAATGTTGGGAGGTCTGCAGACTTGTTCCTTCTTTCTGCTATGGGGTTGCAATAAAGTAGAAAGAAGTCCCACTTTCCAATATGTAAATCCTTCCAGCGCTCAAAACAAATCCGAATCAACGCCTCAGCAGTATAAACTAGAAACATATTTCGAGACTAGTGAGAAGGTGTTAGTTAAATGGTTAAATGACCTTGTCATCGGCCTAAGACCAGACAGGCGGTGGGTGGCTGGGAGAGATGACTGGCAGCTGTTCAGCAGCTATTCTCCTTGTAATCTTATCAGTATTATTACTATGAGATATTCCAAGGTTTACTGCACTATTAAGTATTACAAGATTTATGAGGCTGACGGAAAGCCTGCTGATCAAGTAAGAGTAGTGGAATCTGCCTGTATTGTGCTGGAGGCGGCACTGATGGTCACTGCTCTCAGCTTTTCCTAGGCCAGTGACGTCACTTTCATCGGTCACGTGGCCTAGGAGCAGCTCAGCCCCATTCGTGTGAATGAGGCTGAGCATGATACCAAGCACAGCCGCTATATAATGTACAGCGCTGTGCTTGGTAAGCTGAGAGAAGGCCTCAGCGCTCCTGTGAGTGCCAGTACCTTCTCAAACAGCTGATCGGCGGGGGTCCCGGGTGTCGGACCCACATAGATCAGATACTGATGACCGATCCTGAGGAAAAGTCATCAGTAGTTAACTCCTGGAAAACCCCTTTAAGAAGTTGTCTCCTATTTTGGTCACGAAACGTGATAGGAAACGTGCATGATACTTACTGGGCATTGAACGACTGCATAGTCAACTCTCACCGGAGAGCAGCATTGTCTCTCCAGGCACAAAGTCAAATAAAGGGGGAAAGACAGGATAGACATTCCCTTTAAAGGAAACCCATCGTTAAGGTGATACAAGTCTGGATGAGCAGAAGGTGCTGAGCAAATTGCTTTGTGGGAAAATATTCTGCATAACTTGTATTTTATTCATTTTAAGAGGACTCGTCACCTCTCCTGACGAGTCTATTTAGTAACTACTTGTTTCCACACGTAATAATTCTGGAGCACCTACTGTATCCCTATGACTTTATGTTGTGCCATTCCTTTATTATTCCTACTAGAAGTTATGAATGAATTGCTAGCATTGTGGAATGAAGGTCCAGATTGGTGTTACCAGTTGGAGGTGTGTCTTTGCACAGTCTGGCAGCACTAATAATGGATAATGTCAGACTGTGCAGGGACACACTCCCAACTAGTACCACCTATCAAGACTTTCATTGCAGACTGCTAGCAATTCATTCATAATGTCTAATAGGAATAATAGAGCAGTGGCACAACATAGAGTCATAAGAATAGATGCTCCAGAATCCTTATTACATGAAGAACACAAGTAGTTACTAAAACAGACACGTCAGGAGAGGCGACAGCTCCTCTTAACATGCTCTTTCTATGCTTAGGTGTCCAGTGGGAGGTCCTACTCAGTGACTGACCACTATAATTCTATAACCACTATGCATACTTATGTAGGGAAGGCTGTCAATCAGTGAGTAAATCTGTCCACTGGACCCCTAAGGGCTGTTTCACATGAGAGTGTGCAGTGTGGGAATCACGCCCTGTGTGTGAGTGTGATCCTCCGTTCTGGACACCACTCATCTTGCAGGGGCACACAGCATTATACTGATTTATAATCCTGTGTGCCTCTGTATATGACTCTTTTGCTACAGAATCATTTTGACAGCTTTATGCCAGTATGATACTGTAGAAGTAAGGTCACGCAGAGAAACAGCTTTATAAATCAGTATAATGCCCTGCGCTCCTGCAAGTCCAGAACGGAGGACCGCACTCATACACGGATTCCCACACTACAAACAGCCCTAAGAATGAGCAGAACCTTCTCCCATAAAACTATACATCAATCTGCTCAGCTCTTCCTGCTCTATAACAGGCTGTAGATCAGACTGTGCTCCACTTGACAGGTTTCCTTTAAAGACAGGTAATCAATCAAGAAAACCCCTTATATAAAAGGGAACAGCCAACAGGACAGCGAAGAAAAAAACACAGTAAGGAATCTGGTCTGAGACATCTAAAATCCAAGTTATTCTTACACTTCTCTTTTTTCACTGGCAGAATATTGATTGATCCTTCCAATTATGAATGTGAATATCATTATTGCTGTTATCATCCCAGTCTACAGCACACGAATGTTTTACTTCCTATGGAATTCAGATTGTATCCGGCATATGGAACAGTTTCAGGGGACAGCTGTTTAATATCTTAAGTAACTAATTGAATAAATGTGTCCACTGAAGGATTGACGGACAGAATCATCATAAAATAACAGTGGAGATGTTTTAGGAAAAACTGATAACTTTATATATAGTGTACTGATCAGAATACTTTCTGTATAAAGTGATTCCTCAGGACACAATATTTTCATCATACAATGGCTTTTCAGACCCATCGTAAGTTGAAACTAGACTTAACATACAATGTGTCAGACTCAGATCCAACCAATCAAGACCACTTCTCTGGTAGAATATCTGAATTAGTTCCTATTTAGCAGCTATTCCTGACTGTTATTTGTATGGACTTGTTTTATCTGTCTTAGTTATCTGCTTATTTATCTTAAATCTTCATTTTCTCTTATCTTGGATGACATTTTGGGTCTTTGGAACCAATTACTCAAGTTACAATGGTTTCAACATACATTGGTCGTCCTGGAACCAATTAATATTGTAACTTGAGGGACCATTGTATATGGGGTTCGACTCCCGGCACTGCCCACATCTGTATATAGTATATATTATGTGTGAACTTCCATCAAAGAATCATAAAAAGTAACAGTTACCATATACAATCAATATGGTCACTACTGACCTCTTTCCAATCTGCTCTAGTTTTATACATTAGGTGTATGATGGGTATTGTGCTTGTTAATTGTGCCTTCTTTCTGCACTGCTACTTGTAGACAAAGCAGATACAGTGTCCAAGTGAGGCACTAAGTAGGGACCAACAGTCCAGTACAGAACTGTCCACAGATATTTGTCTAACTACTATCGAAGTTCTGGGCTAGAGCAGGAAGTGGCTCTCTTATTCCCGGTGGTCACGGGGTGTCTGGGGCAGGGGCAGAGCTGCAGGGTCTAAGGCCCCCCCAGGGGGCTGTAACTGGGACTCCTGTGGAAACAGTGAGAAGAAAAAAAAAATCAGTGTCCTCCAAAGGTCTTTTAATGACCTCCTGGGGGACGTATTATGTGCCAAAAATAAATTAAAATATAAGTTAAAAAATAAAAATAAAAAATTGTACAAAAAAAATTTAAAATGCAGTTGCTAACAGAAACCATCACCATAGTCACCCCATTCACTCAAACCTATACATGTTATATATGAAAACGATCATCACAAAATAGGGAACCCACTGCAATAATTATTTTTTCTGTCAGTTTTAATATTTAAAAAAATAAAAAGCTATAATTAAAAAAATTACTTTTTAATAATAATTAGCAGTTTTCCTCCAAATTAAACCTAAAAAAGGGAAAAACAATCTCTAAAAAAAATTCTAATAAGAAGTCCTAAATGTCAAGTAAAAAAAAAAAAAATCACAAAAATTATTTTGGTAGTCAAACAAATAAAAAAAGCTAGGGTCACTAAACCACCACGTGCACAAAATCACAAAAAGTTGCCTGGACATTCAGGCCTTTTTTTTAGGCCTGGTAATGAAAGGGTTAAAGAGAAACACAAAATGCAGTGCAATATGCAGGAAGCATGTTATAGAGCAGGATGAGCTGAGCAGATTATTATATATTCAATTCAATAGAACTAGTAATTTTATGCATTTAAATCTTAACTATTTCTGAATTCGACGACCCATTCAGCTATTATTAGTACTGATGGCATTCTCTGCATAATCGTGTATACACAGATAGCTTTCAGTCACTGCAGGAATAACTGCAACTAAATGCTTCCGGTAATTGTTGATTAGCCCTGCACATCGGCTTGGTGGGATTTTAGCCCATTCCTCCATAAAAACAGTTTCATCTCTGTAATGTTTGTGGGTTTCCCTCCATGAACTGCTTGCTTCAGGTTCTTTCACAAATATCCTATTGAATTAAGGTCAGGACTTTGACTTGGCCGTTCCAAAACTTCAACTTTCTTCTTCATTAACCATTTTTGGTAGCATGCCTTAGGGTCCTTGTTTTGCTGCATGACCCACGTTCTCTTGGAATTCAGATGTCCTGGCATTTTAGAACTTGCTGGTATAATTCAAAATTCATTTTTCCATTAATGATGGCAAGCCATCCTGGCCCAGAAGCAGCAAAACAGGCCCAAACCATGATACTCCCACCAAAGTGTTTCGCAGAGGGGATGCTGTTTTTATGCTGGAATGCAGTGTTTTTCTTTCTCCAAACATAACACTTCTTATTTAAACCAAAAAGTTCAATTTTTGTCTCATCTGTCCACAAAACATTGTTTCAATAGCCTTCTGTCTTGTCCAGGTGATCCTTAGTAAACTGCAGATGGGCAGCAACGTTCTTTATGGAGAGCAGCAGTTTGCACCTTGTAGTTCTGCCATGCACACCATAGTTATTCAGTGTCTTCCTGATGATGGACTCATGAACATTAACATTAGATCATGTTAGAAAGGCCTTTAGTTGCTTAGAGATTACCTTGGGTTCCTTTGTGCCCTTGTGGACTATTGCATCTTGCTCTTGGTGTGACCATTGTTGGTTGACCACTCCTGGGGAGGGGAAAAATGGTCTTCAATTCCCTCCATTCGTATACAATCTGCCTGACAGCGGATTGCTGAAGTCCAAATTCTTTAGGGATGGTTTTGTAACCTTTTACAGCCTGATGAGCATCAGCAACTCTTCCTCTGAGGTGCTGTGAAATTTCCTTTGTTTGTGCCACGATACACTTTCACAAACACATTGTGAAGATCAGACTTTTATAGATCCTTGTTCTTTAAATAATACCGGTCGCCCACTCACACCTGATTATTATCCCACTGATTAAAAAAAAAACAAAAAACTAATTTTACCTTCTAATTATCTGCTAATCTTAAAGGTTCACATGTTTTTGCCATTCATAGACATGATATTGGATAATTTTCCTCAATACATAAATGACCAAGTCTAATATTTTAGACTCATTTATTTAATTTGGTTATCTTTATCTACTTTTAGGGCTTATGTGAAAATTTGATGTGGTTTATAGTTTAAATTTATGCGGAATTCTAGAAAATTCTGAAGGGTTTACAATCTTTCACATACCACTGTATATAGATCTACAATTATGTTATAGTGATACAAATCATGCAGAAAAGAATTTTTCATGACTCTAGTTCTACGAATCCCAAGTACACAGCCTATTATCTCCTATGGGCCGTGGTTTACCTACCTATGCCTGGATTTTCTGATATCAAGGTTTTCATTTTTGGAACTTTTTTTGCTATCAATTATTGCTTTTAAGTAAGAATACTGAGGTGAACCACAATACAGGTTCATATTGGGGAGCAAAGTTGGACTGGCCCACCAGAGTACGAGAGGAACCTCCGGTGGGCCCAGGTTCAGATACCATAGCGGTCTCCAAAGGTCTAGAAGAAAAAATAATTTGGCTTCCTTTGGAGCTAATCACTTGCTACTAGGGTTTATTTCTTTGGTTCAAAACCTATTAGACTTTATGATGATATAGGGATTGGTCCTAGACAATAATTCCAACTGTTAGGCCCAAGGAACCCCAGTCTGATTCTGTTGGGGAGCTAAACTGCCGCCCACATGCTTCCCATGTGCGTGAGGCCTGAGGTTGAGATTTTTCCCTTCAAACATATGTTGATAATTCAGTAGCTGCCAATTTGACTCTCTCTATAACCTAGAGGTGTTTCCCAAGCTAAATAAAATAAACTATTTACTGTAAACCTTGTGTACCTATTCATCCCCTGAAATTCCAGACCCTTATTTTAATTACCACAAAGCAAACACAGGATTTAATTGACCTTGATGGAAAAGAAACGGAAAGCCCTTCCAAATGTTTTCATTGACTAGGATGGCATTACCGTGCTAAGCAAACATTTTGTAAAGGTTAACTCAAGTATTTGGTGGCAGCCACCGGCTCTCGATGAAGAAATATGAACCAGGCAGAGGGAGGCGAGATGGTTTTGTTTCTCTATAACAAAATGTGGTATAAGAATTGGTCCTGTCTTATTATATCCCCAAGTGTGAGTCAAATATGAACCAATGCCTGAGGGAGAAGGCCCGTTCTCCAACAGAATGGATTATTCACATTTATCTCACAATCTGCTCTCAGAGTTCTTAAAATTCACTCTCTTGGCAAGTGGGGAATTATCAAGAGGAATGAAATAATTTCATAACTATGAGATCATGCAGCATTCCTTGAAACTGACACTTGCAGGGATTGTCCAGGCTTGGGTACTGTTTTGACTTACAGGTAATCCCACTTCATTAATTCATTTAACATGAAAATTATTTGGAAAGATGAAAAAAAAAAAAAAAGAAAGAAAGATGTCAGGAAAACCACAAGTGCTTTCGATGTGGAATGGAATTCATAACATAGGCCGGATAGGCGATAATCTGCATTTCCTTCCAGGGACTCTACACCACACCGATATTATTCAATATTTTTGTAATTTCCTAAAAATATTAAATGTCATCTATGAAGAATCTGAGCAGAACATGAAAAACGAATTGTGGATGGGCAATGCGGAATTTAATCTTTTTATGTTGTCAAGATATGGAGATCACATGAAGTTAACTTGATCTATTTGTCTTAAGAAGGTAATGGTTACATCTGAATAACTTTAAAAGTGTTTTTTTACGGGACCGAGATATTGATGACCTTAGGATAGGTAAGTGATATCAGATGGGTGGGGGACCGACTTCAGGTATCCCGACCAATCAACTGATTGAAGAAGCTGATATACTCCAGGACTTGCACCAGAACAGCACAGCTCCGTACACTGGGTAGTGGCTGTGAATGGTACTGCAGCACTACTCCCATATACTACGTAAAAGGAAATCTGGTACTATTCTTGGCCATTATGGATGATAAGGAGCAGTGCTGTTCCGAAGCATTCAAATCGCTGATCTGTTGAGTGCCAGGAGTAAGACAGCCACTGATCTAATATTAATGGCCTATAATAAGAATTACGGAAAATGATGAGACCTGCACACACATAAACCCATAGCGGGTGCCTATAGAGGACTCTGCAGTAGAGGAAATAATCGGACCTCAGAGATTTGCTTTACAACATCTGCATGGACATGGAAAACTGGTGTCAGGAGATGTTTTATAGAATATTGTGGGCATGCTCTAAGGGTGCATTCATACGACTGTATAAATGGATCCGCATCCGTTCCACAATTTTGCGGAGCGGGTGCGGACCCATTCAATTCAATGGGGCTGCAAAAGATGTGGACAGAAAATTGTGTGCTGTCTGCATCCATTGTTCCACTCTGCGGCCCCGCAAAAAATATAGAGCATGTCTTGTCCGCAACCGCAGACAAGAATAGGCATTCTCTATATAGCACTGGTCATGTGCAGACCGCAAAACACTTATGGTCATGTGAATGCACCCTAAGACTGTATGTAGAAATCACTGTGCACAGAAGAGAAGATGTGACCCTGTGTTACCTGGCTAAAAGAGGTGTTACCTTTCATTGTAATCCAGCTTGTAATGCTGAAGGCAGAGAATATTGATCTCTCTGAAGAGTAGGAGGTGTCAGCTTATTATAAGTGAAAACTGCAGGATATCAGCATTTTTGATTGAGAAAAAAAAATATGATTTATGGGGGTTTCCTACGTGGAATCTGATTGGTTGCTATGGGCAACTAAGCCAGTTCTACTTTATACTCGTTTAATAAATCTCCCCTAATATTCCTAAGTCAAAAGGCTCGTTCACACTGACCTATTATCGTGCTTCATAAAAGCAATTAGTCATTGAGAAAACAAGAGTAGATTGACGAGTAATAAAAGCTAATCATTAATTTTAATTGATCACAGTGCCATAAAAATCAGGGGCGAGTTCAGTAAATGAGGCCATGTGTTGCCATGACTGCTCAGTACACCGCTATCACAAAAGCCATCACTAGGCTCTGGTGACGCTCCTCATCCACTGGGGAGAGGATTCGCTTGATAGAAGTGTGCATCTGATCCTCACTAGTGACTATTCATTGGTTGGTGGTTTGAAAAGGCAGCAATAAAATGTATAGGTCGTCAGTGATTATGCCCAATCACTACATCACTCCACATCATCAAAAATTAAAAGGGTTTTCTGAGACTTATATACTATCCTCTGGTATCTGATCCTGATCTTGGGGATCCGACACTGGGACCTCTGCCGATCAGCTGAGAAGGTATCAGCACTCGCAGTAGCGCCATGGCCTTCACCAGTTATACTAGGCCGCGTAACAACACATTTATCAGTCACATGGTCTAGGTACCACTCAGCTCCATAGAAGTGAAAGCTGCTGAGCGCGATACCAATGACAGCCAGTCGCTATACTATGTATGGTGCTGGGCTTGGTAAGCTGAGAGAAGGCCATGGCGCTCACAGGAGTGCCGATGCCTTCTCAAACAGCTGAAAAGCGGGGGTTCTGGGTGTCAGACCTCCACCCCCAGGGGATCGGCCATCAGTATTAATGTCTGGGAACGGCTATGTAAGGGCAGAAAGCTTGAGCCTCCCTGAAATGACGAAACTTCAGATGAGGGCTCTTTAGAACAAAACACCAAAGTTTAACAAATTTTTGATTAGTTGTACGGTAATGTAGCAAGAAAAAAAGAACCCCTTTAAAGGGAATATGTCACCATAAAAATGCAGTCCAGTCAACCAGCATCATGTTATAAAGCAGGAGGAGCTGAGCAGGATGATACAGAGTTTTGTATCATTTATTATTATTGTCACTTATTCATAGACTCATTACGGTCCTAGGAGTCCAGTGGGAGTAGTGACTCAATGACTGACAGCTGACTAATCAATCTGTCACCTATAGGACTGCCCACTGACAATTACAAATTACACGTTATCTCTTCCCACAAAACTATATCAATAAAGTGATACTTACCTGCTTTCCACCTCTCTGCACTGGTCTTCCACTCCACAGCCTGTAAACTTCAAGAAAGACTGGGTGACGTGCACTGCTGCAGCCAATGGTTGGTCTCAGAGGTGATGTGTGGGCAAACAAAATGTCACTTCTGGGTCAGTGCTGCTTGAGGACAGGTCGTGGCTGAGGACAATCATTGGCTGCAGGGGCACACTAGACCCTGTCTGTCCAAAAGTTTACAGGACGTTTTCTGAAGACTGCGGAAGGGAGCTTCAACAGATGGGCAGGGCACAGGTGAGTATGTTTTTTTCAACAGGTACAGCAGGATGGGGTTGACAGGTAAAAAAAAGGTCCAAAAATCTGGACAAGCCTTCTGACCAATGTACACTGTATGGAGAAAAGTACAGCGATACCTACACATTACACCTAAAGGAGATTTTATGACCTCTCATTCTAAATCCATAGACATTAATATGGAGTTGGTTCCTCCCCGCAGCTAAAACAGTGTTCACTCCTTCGGGGAGGCTTTCTACAAGATTTTGGAGGGTGGGAATTTTGAGGGCCTGGCTCACAATGTCTGTTCTAGATCATTACAAAGGTGTTGGATGGAGTTGAGGTCAGGGATCTGTGTGGCCAGTCAAGTTCTTCTGCACCAAACTCACCCAACTTGGTCTTTAGCGACCTTGCTTTGTGCACTGGGGCACAGTCATGCTGGAACAGAAAAGGGCCTTCCCCAAACTGTTTCTACAAATTTGTTTGAAATATCTTTTTATTGTTTTTCATAAAGCAATGGAAGCAATATATAAACATTTGTTTTGTGGAATTATTACATAGCCGAAAATAGTCAACATTAAAGATTCAATAATCAGAAGAGGAGGATAGGAAGCCAGGCAGAGATACCATATTACCCGGTCTTCCCCCCTCCACCAAATACTAGCCCATCTTGGCCAATAAAGAAGAGTGCATTAATAAAATATAAAATAAAGTATTTTGGAACGCGCGGGGGAGTCCGCAAGGCCTGAGAAATACAGTCACAGATCCACCATTATGGAACCGACAGCCAATGGTGGAACTGACCATGAAACAAGAAGTCAAACCAAGGTTTCCAGATTCTACGAAATCTGGATAGAGATCGTTGAGAAGAAGCACTGAGTTCTTCCAATCTTGCTACTTGTCCAACCTTATGTACCCAATGGACTATCGGGGGGGGATCACTTGCTTCCAATAAAGTGGTACCATAGCTTTAGATGTAAGTATCAACTGTCTCCACAAGGGAGTATTGAAGTTTATCGAAGTATGCGGTGTAATATTCAAAAATACAATCTTAGGCGTCAGTATTGGAGACCCTGGGCAAATCCTATTCACAATCTCTCCCACAACTCTCCAATAGGGTTTAATAAGAGTGCAATCCCACCATATGTGCGTGTAGGAGCCAGGACCAGCCAGACACCTCCAGCAGACTGGCGGGCATGATGGAAACATAGAGTGTAGTGCGACGGGAGTTTTATACCACCTGCCTGCAAGCTTATAGGATGTCTCCTGAAGAGTAATACACCGAGACGGGCCACAGCATTTAGCATAAATCTCTTTGATTTCATCAGATGACAAGGTGATATCCAGCTCTTTTTCCCAGGCTTCTATATAGGGTAATCTAAAAGGTTTGGCAGGTTTCACCAAAGCCGCGTACATTTTAGAAATCAATTTAGGTGTGTTGGATTGGCGAACCACTATCTCCTCAAACCAGGTAGGGTCCCCCACCAAATTCTCTTTATCAGGAAGATTAGCAAAGCTTGCAAGCAGGTGGGAGTAGGTGAGGAAGTCTAAGCGAGTGCCTACTGATTTTTCTTGTAAACGGGAAAACTCTGGCATGACGCCATCCTCCAACATGTCACACAAAAACGTTTTACTAAGGAGAGACTGGTGAGAGCACCACGACTTAGTAAAGGGGAAGGAAAGCCCCAGCAAATCTCCAAGTTTTATCGTAATGGATGGAAAGTGCCAGAGATCCCGTTTTTGAGGCATAGATTTCCAGTATAACAATGGGGCTTTGGTCAGGTTAGAGACCCCTGAAGGCACTCTTTCCCCACGGTGAGACCATATGTGAGCCTGAGTAAGGGAAAAACCCGCTACCTCAGCTTCAATCTCTACATATAATTTCTTGGAGATATTCCGGTGCCAGTCAATCAGTCTGCCAAGCTGAATTGCGCCATATAGTTTTTTAAGGTCGGGAAGACCGACTCCACCTCTATCTTTGTGTTTCTACAAATTTGGAAGTATACAATTGTGCAAAATGTGTTGCTATGCTGAAGCATTAAAATTTCCCTTCACTGGAACGAAAAACCCCTGAAAAACACCTCCACAGTATTATGACTTCTCCACCAAACTTTACAGTTGGCACAATGCCAGGTAGGTAATGTTCTCCTGGCATTCACCAAACCCATCCATCAGACCTTCAGAAAGAGAAGTGTGATTCATCACTCCACAGAAGACGTTTCCACTGCCCCAGAGTCCAGTGGCAGCATGCTTGACTCCATGCCACCAACACTTGGCATTGTGCTTGGTGATATAAGGTTTGCATGCAGCTGCTCGGCCATGAAAACCCATGTCATGAAGCTCCCAGCACAGAACAGCTTTTGTTCTGAATTATTGGTAGTATAGAGGTGGTCTCCACTTCATGGCAGAGTTTCTGTGGTTCCTAAATGCTTCCACTTTGCTATAATTCTGCTCACAGTTGATCATGGAGTATTTTGGAGGGAAAAAATTAATGAACTAATTTGTTGCACCGGTGGCATCCTAATATTACAGGGTCATGCTGGAATTCAGTAAGCTCTTTAGAACAACCTATTCTTTCCTAAATATATGTATCGCAGACTATATGGCTAGGGGCTGGATTTTATACACCTGTGGCAATGGGACTGCATGAAATACCTGAATTTAATTTGCCAACCATCTTTGATGTACCAAATACTTCATCCATCTCATAAAATGTATTCTGTCAAAACGACATGCTACTATATGAAGACTTCATTAAAGAAACATGCACTATAATAGTAATTAGACCTTTGCAAGACAAACCCAACAAAGTTCAGGTGTTGTTGGCTGCTTTATACCTTCACAGATGGTTTATAATAATAGACGAAATGAGCCCTGCGACTATTATATCACATACACGAAAAAATAAACCTGCTAAAAAACATCAGGAATGTGCATGAATAAAAGCTGCCTATCACAACATCGTGTGCATTACGTGAACCTGGTGTAACAAGCTGTTTATGAAACTAAAAGTGGTCACAGGATTTTTAGAAGGTGATTTAAGGCGTTTTACGCCGCAATCTGATAGAACACCCTGTTCTGCTAGATACATTGCTTTGGGTCCATGGTCAGTTTAGACATTTACGTAATGCTCCAAAACCGCCTCAAACATGTAATCACCTTATTTATCCAAGCTCAGGGCTTTATATTTACAGCAAAGGAACATACAAAGCCCTTCAGAAAATCTGCTCTTTGCATTTTTCATCTAGAGGGGAAATAACATGCTAAAGTACACAGAGATTGTATTTTCTGGATGAAAGAAGTGAATATCAATGAATAACTATCCACCTACTTCACAGCGAATGATTAAAGGGGTTGTTCTAGACTGAAAATGTGTCACCCAACATAGTAAATGCCTGATCAGTGGGAGTCAGACTTCTGGGACCCCCACTAAAGAAGACAGTCAATTCCTCAGCAGCTTCAGTGTAATGCTTAAAGTGGTTTTCTGATACTAAAGGCGGGTTAACATAGTTTCTTCCCATTAATCGCCTGTGGGCTAACATGGTCCCTTCCGACAATCCCCTGCAGGTTAACATGGTCCCTTCCCCACAATCGCCTGCGGGTTTACATGGTCCCTTCCCCACAATCGCCTGCGGGTTTACATGGTTCCTTCCCCACAATCGCCTGCGGGTTTACATGGTCCCTTCCCCACAATCGTCTGCGGGTTTACATGGTTCCTTCTTGACAATTGCCTGCGGGTTTACATGGTTCCTCCCTGACAATCGCCTGTGGGTTTACATGGTTCCTTCCCCACAATCGCCTGCAGGTTGACATGGTTCCTTCCTGACAATCGACCGCGGGTTTACATGGTTCCTTCCGGACAGTCGTCTGCTCGTCAGTGGTGATGAAGCTCTGCATTAACACACAGCAATCTCCTCCACAGTGTGGGGATGAGCATTGCCTTCTGCTATAGCTCGTCCTCATACAGCTACATTGTTTCTGAGCAGCAGAGAGCTGACTAGACAGCACGATCTGCAGAGAAACGATCATTTAGGTGATCGCATGAATAACTGTTTCACCCGATGAACAAACGTTTTCCTCGTTCATCGCATGATCTGCAACACCTTTACACAGGCAGATTATCAGGATCTAGAGATAGTATGAATGTCCGTGCCCAACAATTAGGCAGTGATGGTCATCAGTATCAGATCGGCGGGAGACATCTCCACTAATCAGCTGTTTACGGCAGCCCCAGAAACTATACCATGAACAGAGACGGAAGCAGAAGGCTCAGTCTACTGTGTAATGGCCGTGTCAGGGATTTGCAGTTCAGTTTCCATTCAACAGAGCAGTATGATAGTACCAGAAGCCACATAGTGGACAGAGCCTTCTGCTTCTGTCTCTGTCCACTGTACAATATCTGGGTCGGAAGACACCCTAAACAGCTAATTGACAAGGGCGCGTGGTGTTGGTCCCCCACCAATATTATATTGAAGCCCTTGTTCCTGATTTTGGAGAGAAAATTCCCTTTAAGGAATTATAATTAACCACCCCTTAACAAGCATGCCGGACGCTGCAGTTCTCAGATCAGTAAGTACTTTTGGGGAAACCCCTAACTGCTTTCATTCTGTGATGATATTTCTAAAAACGAATCCATAAGAACATCTTAATCAAATATATGGAGCGGCCTGGAGATCCCTTTACCTGTGGGCACTTGTGTGAGCGCCAGCAGTACTGGTGGCTATGGAGGCTGGCCAGCAGTATATTCTCGTCAGTGTCCAACTGGCCAAACCGCAACGTCTCCTGTGTGTCATTACAGACGACAAAATGACTGTAGATCAGCTCCTCGGCCTCGGGGCGCAGGTTCTGAAAGAGAGGAAGAGCAGACTGTTTTAATAGAGAAACGTCAAACTGCGGTCTCAGTGTCATCAGTGGTCACGTGTATTGTGGGATCTTCTGAGACATGTCACAGCACCATTCAAGGCCACGAATTCAAACACTCAGACTAAACTGTTAACCCGTTCGGGACCGTAACAGATTTCGACATTCTTGTACTGATCGCCAGTGCTGGCAGTCATGGTGGCAAAGTGGTACCCGACCCATGCAGTGTCCCGGGATTGAGTTTTCTCAGTCCCAACAGTTGCGGCTGTGCTTGGACCATCACCTTGATGTAACAGTAGATCAAGGTGCGCCACCTACCTAACACCTAAATGTCATCAAGGTGCAAGAGGGGATATTTAAAGGGTTTACCTGAGATTAGGAAAAAGGGTCTACTTTTACTCATGAACCGGCGCTTGTTCATGTGCAGTGTCTGGTATTGCAGTTCATTCCCATTTATTCATCTGGTACTGAACCTCAGGTCCATTCAACTGAAAACGAAGGAGGTGCAATACCAGATGCAGCCTGTAATGAAAGTGGCGCTGTTTTGGGAGAATAAAGGCGACCCTTTCTTCCTAATCCCAGACATCATCTTTAATGGATTCACTTAAAATAAAACATAACCTAATAGATTGCCACTACATCAAACAGATATATACAAGTGCAACTGAAGTCGTGAGTCGATTCTCAGCAGCTGGTCAGACTCAATCACTCAATGTGGCCATACACATGATAAAAGTTGGCCGGAATGGTCGATTTTGGCTATTTCGGCTGACTGTCGTTTGAAGAAGTAGCGCAAATGATCTTTCGCGATGGTCAACAGCCGACGCTTCCCTGCAGAAAACATAATTGGCCATGCTGGAAAATTTCGGCCATTATCAGCTGATACTGAATGTTTATGGCATATTCGACCGAATTTGGCCATTCACTTGCCATTGTGCTCAGGGACCAGGGAGTGAGATTTTAAAAGAAATGACTCCCTGGTTGGCCAGTTTAGTCCGGCATGTTGCTGGTATGAACGCTTCTGTACGAACGATCTCATGAACGAATGATTGGCTGCAATGCATGGTCAGTTTAAAGGGATTTCTGCCTGTGAAACTGGCTGACCTGTTGCATGTGCGTTTGGCAGCTGAAGACATCTGTGTTAATCCCATGTACATATGTGCCTGCATTGCTGAATATATGCAAATGAGCCTCTAGGAGCAACGAGGGTGTTACTATTACTCCTAGAGACTCTGCTCTCTCTCTCTCTGCAACTCCCTCTGCACTTTGGTTTATTTAGGAGAAGTCAGGGCCAGGCATTATAACGTTTTAACTGCCTGGCCCTGTCAAAGTGTAGAGGGCGTGGAGAGTGCAGAGCCTCTAGCTATTAGGGTAACGCCCCCATTGCTCCTAGAAGCTCATTTGCATATATTAAAACATCATTTTTCTCAGCAATGCGGTTACATATGAACATGAGACCAACAGAGAGGCCGTCAGCTGCCAAGTGCACATGTAACAGGTCAGCCAGTGTCATAGGTACAAATCTGCTGACAGATGTCCTTTAAGCTGCAGGGAGGATAGTTAAAGTTAGGCCTTTCAGCCAAAAATGAGTATACAGAGAGCTCACGGGACACCTATTGCATGCAGTGAGGGGAATCTTTCTACTCTCTCCGCCTGGTTCCACTTTAGCATTTTTAAGGTATCTTATGGAGGCCATAAAACACAGGTGAAAGTGTGATAAAGGAGGACATGGCAGGAAAAATATCATCCAAAATGTATACAGTGTCTACAGCAGCATTATACGTATGGACAGCAGTTGCCGCTGACTAGTAAAGGCTTTCTACATGCAAAAATCACAAGATATTCATTTACCGCTCTACATGTGGTGGAAAGTACCCATGACATGAGAGGAAACGAGAAAATTACTAAAACAATTACAGAAATATGTCCTCCTGTAGCTCATGTTAACATTGCCAAATCCCTTTATAAATCAGGAAAGCCGTTCTTACATTGTACCTGTCAGCATTATACCCAGTGACATATGGCTTCACTTAATGAAATACACAACACTATCATTTATCCCCCCAACTTCTAATATTATCAAGTAGCTAGGAAGTCCCTCATTCACACAGTGACACGGGTGATATCATTTACATGCTTAGAACGTGACCTTGAAACTCCTATGCCTGCTGTCCGCTAACAGAAGTAAGAAGGCACAAAGACAGCAAATTCTTCATATACTACATCTGCACTATTATACTATGACTGTCTAAGGCTATGTTCACACAGTAGAAATTTTACATAGATTCTGACATACATTCTGCACCGTATGAACTTAAAGGCTATGTACCTCTTTGGGGCCAATTCTTTTTATTACTGCATTGTACTTATTTCATTTTTCAATTGGTCTTTATTAGAAATATGAAATCCTTTTTTTCTGTACAGAGCTGAGATGCTCTAGTAGCAGCCGGTGGATTTTCTCTCTTTTCCCATCAGTTGGAGAGCTGATGGGCTCCTTATCTCTGCTCTCTGACCTTATAAACACTCATTATAGCTCAGTTCTTATCTTACTGATAAGAATGCGGCTTAAATAAGTGTTTATGACCTCTCAGCACTTTAGAGATAAGGCTTATTAGATGACCGGCACAAAGTGAAAGTACCAGTCACACAGTTAGAAAAATAGTTAACCCTTTGTGACAGAATGGCTCAATATTTTTAATAAAGGCCAAGTGAAAATATGATTATTAGCCAAAAATGAGTAAACGGCAATCAAACAAAAACTGCCTCTGAAGGTGACATAGCCTTTAATTCTAAATGCAATATCATACTTGATCTCTAGTGTTCCCGTAATATCTTTCACTAAAGTATAATTGTCATTTGCTGGTGATGTAAAGTATTTTTGTAAGATAATACATAAATTTTGATTTGAAAACTGCACGGAAAGCAACCTTCTTAGCAACTCTCTAACCGAGCATTTTTAAGGAAAATCCATATTCAGTGTTTTACTAAAAGCTGAGGACGGATAAATGTAAGATGCAGAGGCTTCCCAGCCTGTCTCTCCTCTCCCTGCAGTTGCCACTGCTTCCACAGGTGTCTGTAATACATTTTACTAAAAAAATAAAAAACAACAACAAAACTTTGCATTTTATTAAAGGGGAGTGTTTAATACTGATGATCTATCCTTAAGATAGGTCATCAGTATCAGATCAGTGGGGGTTTGACTCTCGACACCCTCACAAATCAGATCCAGTGAGTGATGTGGCCTCTTCCTAGGCCAGTGACGTCACATTCATTGGTCACAAGGCCTAGGCTCAGCTTAACTCCATTCAAGCAAATACTGCAATACCAAACAACACCCACTGTCCAATAGATGGATCTGTGTTTGGTACGCTGTAAGGAGGCCATGGCGCTCACTGGAGTGCCATGGCCTCTTTAAACAGCTGAGTATAGGTCATCAGAATTAATCCCCTTTAAGAATCCCTTGCTATTTGTATTTGGCCCTGCTGCTATCTTCCCAGGATGTCCCTGGTTAGTCAGTAAGTGCTAATCAGATAGAGAGGATAAGGCCTGCCAGTCAGTGCTGATTACTGCATTTTACCTCTCCTCTAACTTCCCAGTGGTTACTAATAGGGATGAGCAAACCTGTATTTTCAAACTCGGCGTACAAGGTTTGGGTTATCTAAGAATTCCATTATGGATTTCTCTACCACGGACCATAACTTATGGTCCATGGTAGCGGAATCCTTAACGGAATTCTTAGATAACCTGAACCCGAACCTTGTACGCCGAACTTGCTCATCCCTACTTAATAAATAACCAGGGACATGCGGTGAACATAGAGTAGAGCAGGGCTCTCAGTGATGGCAGCAAGTCAAACAGGCATGGACACTTAGTAAAATGCAGAGTTTTTTAGTAAAATATATTATAGACACGTGTGGAGGCAGGGTCTGTGGCAGAGGCAGGGTCTGTGGCAGAGGCAGGGAGAGAAGAGGCAGGCTGAGAAGCCTCTGTATCTTCCAGGGAGCAGTCTACTGCGTACAGTACACGCTGAACACAGACTCTCCTTAGCAACACTCACGTAGAGAATTGCTAAAAGGACATTTTACAAGCAGTTTACTAATAAAAAAAATGTATAATTCCCTAATAAAGTATATTACAAAAGACTTAACATAATTGTCCCACACTTAAAAAAAAGTGATAGAAAAGGATCTTTTAGATGGGTTGATCATCTGAAAAGTTATCAGGGATGGCATTTGTAGGAATGCTCATTCCCAATAATTGCCCTATGTATATGTGTGAGCAAACGCCTATTCATCAGGTGATAGTATTTTTCAGGCCACCACTGAAAGTCATCATTTCTGGGCAGCACATTGCCTTGTGTAAACAGGGATCTGCTGCCTACAAATACTACTCTACATGGGGTGAAGCAATTATTCATCCTCTATAGAGGGGATGATCGCTGCGTGCAGCTCTCCCCTTTGCTTAAAGGGGTTATCCTATCTTGGACAATGGGAGCTGGGACCCGCACCTATATCGAGAACGAAGCAGGGGAGCTCTAAGCCTGGAGACCACCACCATCAGGCGCAGCTCCCCACTTCTATCATAGAAATGAATTGGAGCGCACCGTGCAAGCGTGGCCCGGCTCCCATTCATTTCTATGGAGCTGACGGAGACCCGCACCTATAAGACAATGGGGGCATATCCTAGCGATGTGCCCCCATTGTCGAAGATGGGATAACCCCTTTAAAGATCAGGCAAATATTGGGAATGAATGGGTTATTTCTGATAATTGCCTGTAAATCGGTTTGTGTAACAGAACCCCCCCGCCCGACCACCACCACATGTTACTACTGTTCCCCCACACTGTAACAAAAGATTTCGGGGCTTGTCAAAAAGCATTACAATCCCACAAGACCCAATGTTTTTTTGTGGAGGATACTTCAAAAAGACAGGTGTTCGACCATGCCAAAGTCCCTGTCTACCGTTACCAATGGGTTACATGGAAGTGGTCTACTGGCATTGGATCTTCTAAAAATTCTACATCTAAGTGCACTGCTGAAAACATGACACTGAAAACAGCATTTTTACAGTGATATGTGAACCAGCTGCAAGGATTTAGATCACACTAGCTCTTGTTTTACGAATGTCCTCCTGCAACAAGCAAAGCCATGGAATGCCCTTAAAAAAGAGCGCTTGATATAAAACAGATGTTTTATCTTCTACTAGTGCTGCTGCTGTAGTGCCATGTTAGGTAATTAATCCCGACGCGTCCCCGCTGGGAAGGCATATAAATAACGATGACTTTGTTTTTCTTCAGCTAATTCATGGGAGGAGCACCCAAAGCACCCAGGGGAGGACGAGGGGATAGCTTTATTAGCCAAGGAGGTTTAGGGCTAGGAATTCTGGCTCCCAATGTTACACATACTATTAATTACGAGAGACAAACAGCTCTAGATGAGGGTTGAGGAGAATCATATGGACCATCTAGAACATTGCACAAGCACTCCATTAAAGGCTGGAAGTGGGGTGCCACTGACCAGCGCGTGCCTGGTGTCCAAGAGATTCATACACAATAAAGATTAATGACTTGAGTCCTTCTGCAAATTAAGTGTTTCAGAAAGGTCACTGTGTATTCGGAGCAGATAGCAACTCAAGACTTGTGCATCATCCCGAACAGTTTGGTCTACAATGCCCCACTAAACAAGACTAGAAATTAGAATTAAAGGGGTATTAGTATCTCATTAAAAGGGTGTGTCCAGGCTCAGAACTGAACACGGACATACCCCCATTTTCAACCCTCCGGCTCCCCTGATATGAGCATTGCGCTCTCCCTTGCCATGCGTTGTATTGCGCAGGGCAGGGCTTTTTTGTTTATCTTTTTAACACTACTGGGCGGAGGCCTCTGCCTAGCAGTGTTGCCAGTGATGTCACCGGCTCTGATGGGAGGGCTTTAGCACTGCCCTAGCCGTTTTACAGGCTAGCGCAGTGCTAAAGCTTGCCCATTAGTGCCGGTGATGTCACCGGACTCACTGCTAGGTGGAAGCCTCAACCTAGCATTCCCCATGGAGAGCCCAGTACATCACAGGGTCTCCTAAAAAAAAAGCCTTTTCCCTGTGCGATTCAGTGCAGGGAAAAGGAAAGCATGAAATGCTCCGATGCTCATATCAGGGGGGTTGCCTGGGTTAAAATGGGGGTACTTTAAGTGACAGCATGCCGTTAGGACACGCATCCTCAACCTCCAGCACTCCAGGTGTTCTGAAACTACAACTCCCAGAATCATCCTTTCACTTCTATGGGAGTTAAAAAAACAGACAATAGGTGAGCATGCTGGGAGTAGTTTCACAGCAGCTGGAGTGCTGAAGGTTGCTGATCCCTGCGCTAGGATATGCTATTATTTTATGATCAGTGGAGGAACATCATCTGGAGCGTCATGGATCCTGGCAATGAAAGGAATGCAGAGCTGATTCATGCTGCGGCCCCCTCACTGTCGTTCTCTACATAGCAGCGCTACCTGCACATGGGAACTGCAGCTGACCCCAGTCACTTGAATGGGGCAGACTGCAGATTCCTGCAAAGCTGAGAGAGTCACCATGCAGGGATAAACAGAGTAAAGGGGCTGCAGAACTGAATCAGCTTTGCCGGCTCTTCAATCTCAGGGTTGATTGAAGCTCCAGAGGTCGGACCCCCCCCTAACCTCCAGATCATAAAGCAATGGCGTATTTTAGTGATATGTCATCACTTAATGCAAAAGGGACTACCCCTTTAAAAATGATCTAAAGTCAAACTCTAATCTGAATTTAAATCAGTTGTCCCATCTCACACATTGGTGGTAGGTGGTATATCGCTAGGTCAGACAGGTGCGGGTACCACCTCTAGGAAGCACATCTATCTCTAGAACGGGGCCCCCAAAGTGAACATGGGCACATCACACAGGCACGCCCAACCTCCTCAACTTCTACCAGAGTGTCGAAAAGCACCAGCTTTTCTAATTCCGTAACTCCTATAGAGGTGAACGCAGAGGTGGCAGTGCTTGCACGGTGTGCTCTCCATTCACTCGTATGCGAGCTCCCCTTGCTCTTCTCCTTTCGGAACTCTAATAGAGAAGTGAATAGAGAGCATGCCACGCATGCACGGTGCGCTCTCCTTCAGTTTGGGGGCCCTGTTCTAGAGACAGATGTGTGTTCTGATTGGGGTCTATGGGCAACTAAGCAAGTTTTCCTTTCCTCCAGCGGGGGGCAGGCATACACTGTGATCGGATTATTAACAAGGGGCCTTTCTAATGAGTAGAGACTGCCCAACCGTCGTTAACCTCAGAATTCCATATGACACATATTTTGGACGTCTTCTCCAGAAAGCCCCCCTATGATTGGTTTACTGTGAGGCTTCTGCTCTAACATAATACCCCAAGCAACTATAGGAAGTAATGTATTGTATCACTGTCTTTGCGCCTTAGATATTGATGACCTAACCTCAGGATACATCATAAATATCTGATTGGTTGGGGGCCCGGATCAGTCCCAGATAAGTGCTGCTTGAGCATTGGGGGGGGGGGGGCACGAACCATGTGTTGTCAGTGATGAGATCAGAGGGATTTCCTGTAGAGAGGCCAGGATCTGCATCTTCTCTGCATACCTGTGGATACAGATCACTGGTACCCGTCTCTAGATCACTATTTTCTGTGATCTGCATATGAGGACAGCTAGGAACACATGGATAATGTGTTCCTTGCTAATCTGTGCCCTCATAGTAAAAAATACTTCAGTAAAATGTCAATAAATAAATATAAAAGGGAGAAAAAAAAAAGCTACAAAGAAAAAAAAAACAACCCCCCCCCCCAAAAAAAAAAAAAACACTTCTACACTCTTCCCTTTACTATAAATTTTCTGTACTTTGATGATTATTGTTCATAAACAAAACCTGCGTCTAAAGCTAAGAGAGGAAGATCCATGAAAAG
Source organism: Rhinella marina (assembly GCA_900303285.1). Lineage (NCBI taxonomy): Eukaryota > Metazoa > Chordata > Amphibia > Anura > Bufonidae > Rhinella > Rhinella marina. The sequence goes on from ONZH01019961.1 coordinate 255,677, forward strand.
CTAAAATACGATTTTAGTGTTTGGCGCCACAGCGACGTGATATGTTGCGCACGTATTTGACAGGAAAATTACAGGATTATTTTTTGGGTAAATGTTATTTATTTAACAAACTACGTTGAACCATATCATTAAAAAAATGAAGAAAATTCCTTTTTTTTCCTATTCGTGACCATTTAACCTAATTAAAGAATATCCATTCATTTTAAATAATAAGAACAAAAAAGAAAGTCTTGTGTCCCCACAAAGTGTGCTGTCCACATCCGTTTGTCTGTTCCGTGGCACCTGCAAAGATATACAATGTGTGCTATTCTTGTCCATATTATAGACAAGGATAAGACTGTTTTATGGTCGGCCAGACGGTTTGCAAAATAATCCGCAATTTGCGGACTGCAAAAACGGCTACGGCCGTGTCCATCAGGCCTTAGACCGCAGCTTCCAAAAGGTGAATTTTTGCTCTGGTCACAATGGCCCCAATGGAAATTCTGTTAGGGTCCGTTCACGCGTCCGTAAGTGTTTTGCGGACCCGCAAAACACGGATACCAGCCGTGTGCGTTCCACATTTTGCGGACTGCACATGGCTGGCCCTATGATAAACATGCCCATTCTTGTTCATGATTGCAGACAAAAATGGGCCATGCTCTATCTTTTTTGAGGTGCCACGGAACAGATATACGTATGAGGTCAGCACACGGTGTGCCATCTTTTGCAGCCCCATTGAAATGAATGGGTCTGCACCAGTTCTGCAAAATTGCGGAACGGATTTGGACCCAGAACTACGGACATGTGAATGGACCCTTATAATGACATCCATGTATAAGGTGTGGATCACAAATCCTTACCTGCTGCCAAGCCTGGATTGCTGTGTTAATGGACTGGACAGAGTGCTGGCCCACATTCACAAATACTGGATCCACCAGGACAGTACAATCAATCAGTTTCTCCAGGGCGCTGAGGGAAATGGCTGTCTGCCCCTGGATGTGGAACTGTTTGACTAAATTCTTCATGGTGAGGTTACGGCACTCCAGAAGCTGGCAATCCGCATCGGTAGAGAATCGTATCTCTTTGCATACAGACGGTCCACTCCACTGACGCATATACACGTGGGGCTCCTTAAGCTTAACGAGCACGTATTCCAGGTCTCCAGGAGTGGTTTTATCAGAGACAAATGGACGTAGGAATTTTGGAGGTGCTAAAAAACAAAAACAAATAAAAAACATGAAAATTATTAATAAAGTATATAATACATGGACTAGAACTCAGCAGAAACAAATGACTAAGCTGCCGGACATACAAAAATAATAAGGAAGTGACTTTCTAGTAGTAGACATCCTTTATAAGGTGTTCTAATGCGCTTTTATTTTGTCAATTAGCTATTTTCCATCTCCTAAATTGTGTTACATTGCTGAATAAAGCCACAATTAGCAGCGGCTGAGCCGGGCATCGTTAAAACGTTCTGTCATCAACGGAGCCGTTCAAACACCGCCCCAGCCAAGAGAAACAGAAGGAAGGAAAGGTCTTGTGTAAGAGGAAGGGATGCTTTGATGGGTCCTTTGATTCTGAGCTGCACAAACAGCTCCATGAAAGAGAATGAACGTGTCGCTGAAGGTCAAGTACATGGTCACTCATCACAGAAACAAGCCACTTCCGTAGACAGGCGTCAATTTTCAGGGCTCATGTTGTTTGTACTTCATTTAAAGCCAAATCTTGGAAAACTCCTTTAAAGGGGTTCTCCGGAATTAAGAAAATGAAAATACTTAAATATTACTTTATAATAAATATATTCTCAAATACCTTTCATTATTTATAATGGCTTGTTTTTGTCCGGGAAGCAATCATCAGGGGGAAACAAAATGGCCGCCATCCCATTAGTTCACACAAAACCCGTCCTAATCACACAGGAGGACAAGTTACTTCACGTCACTGAACCAAAAGTTGCCTCATCCTCCTCTCTGCTCTGCTTGTCAGGGATTATGATCCTGAATACAGCTGATATTATAGGGAACCTGTCATCTCCGAAACACCCCCTGAACTAGAGTAAGCGGTGTATAGTGTAAGTGATGCTGAATCCGAATATGTAAGTTTTATCTTCATACTCACTTCCATTCCGACGCTGTGCTCCCACAAACCTGCAGTAAAATGCACTCAGTGCACTCCAGTGCTCACTCAAATTATGGAGAGGACTCAAAGAAGAGTCCACTGAGTGCATTTTACTGCAGGTTTGTGGGAGCACAGCGTCGGAATGGAAGTGAGTATGAAGATAAAAATTACATATTCGGATTCAGCATCACTTACACTATACAACGCTTACTCTAGTTCAGGGGGGTTCTGAGATGACAGGTTCCCGAGATGACAGGACAGACTGTGGTAATGTGGAGCTGCGGTAATGTGGAGCTGTGGTAATGGAGACTGCAGACAAGTGCTGCTGCTCATTATCCACAGTTCATCCTCCTCTCATGTCTCTTCATCTTCTCCATTCCCAGAGAGATTCACCTGTATTCAGGATCATAATCCCTGACACACAAAGCAGAGAGGAGGATGAGGCAGCTCTTTACCTCAGTGTTGTGAAGTAACTTGTTCTCCTGTGTGATTAGGACAGGTTTTGTGAGTTGTAATACGACGTCAGCCATTTTATTTCTTCTGATGATTGCTCCCGAGACAAAACAATCCATTATAAATAATGAAAGGTATTTGGGAATATATTTATAATAAAGTAATATTTCAGTATTTTAATTTTCTTAATTCCCGGAGAACCCCTTTAAGGTAGTCAAATATTCCTTAAAGGGATTATCCAAAATGTATGTTTTTTTTAAAGCAGCATAGACAATGTTATAATAATAACAATAATAATTATAGTAATAACAAATATATTCACTATCCCAAACCCCTTCCCTCTCAGCACCTCTGCTCCTCTCCACCAAGCTTTGTTCTTCTGACTGCTTGTGACAGCTGCAGCCAATCACTGGCCTGGTTAGTGTGATGCCATATACTAGTGGGGCCAGTGATTGGCTGTAACAGTCACATGCAGTATATGGACACACCATCACTGCAGTCAAAACATTACATTACGACGGCAGCAGTTTAGAGGACAGCAGCAGCGGACAGGAAGAGAGAAGGGAAACGGCATGTGCGCCGATCACACAGCTGATCATGGGGCTGAGGGCTGCCAAACCCTGCCGATCTGATATTGATGACCTATCCCGAAGAACCTTTAAGAGTTTGGCTACAAGCGACGTGTTGCCCGACATTTCATGTAATGAATTTCAATGGTGTCACTATAGGACATGCTACCGGCTGCGATGCATGACAAAAAATCCATTTGTTGTCCAATCCCATGAAATACATCGTCGAATGTAGTGCAACTTTCTCGTTGCAACACACGTCGCCATACAACTTTTTGTTGCATCTAGTTTAGTATGAACATACGCTAAAGGTATGTTCGTACAGTTCAAACAGTATGCAGAAGCCACAGGAAACCCAGGTCCGGTTGAGGCCAGCGGGAATCCACACTGCCCTTCATATGGCTACAGATTTGGTTTCGCTCATGGAGGAGGTTTATACATGAATCAGCGGCATTCAAACTAGAAATCTGCATCAGAGATCACGTGAATATGCAAGTTGCCGTGAATTCTTTAAAAACGTATAGACATACCATAAAGCGGATGTCATCAGGCTATGTGGCTCTGTGTAAGAAAAGCACAGCATGGGGGCAAGTCTGCTCTCCTATTAGCGAAAACGCCACAAACATATACTGTGCCATCAGACAAAAAGGAGCAATCAGAAAACACACCCAGTTGTACGCAAGTCCGATGTATGCGGGAGAAGAGCACTCCTACCGCCTCACCGTAGACTGATGGGGCGCAATGTAAGGAGGAACACAGCCGCCTGCCAGTCACTGCTAGGAGAGATGGTGGGAGGCCGGGAGACACTATGGGGGACGTATCATGATGGGACTTTTTGAAGTCAGTTTTGCTTTGTCTGTCAGTTGCCAAAAGGTGCGTCAAATGACCAAAAGTAACACTTTCTTTGTTAAATTTGGCGCATCTTGATACCGTCTAGAAATGCTATTCCATATTTACTACACCAAATTCTTTGACTTAAAGGACATCTGTCAGCAGATTTGTCCCTATGACACTGGCTGACCTGTTACATGTGCACTTGGCAGCTGAAGACATCTGTGTTGGTCCCATGTTCATATGTGACCGCACTGCTGAGAAAATTATGTTTAGATATATGCAAATGAGCCTCTAGGAGCAACAGGGGCGTTGCCATTACACCTAGAGGCTCTGCTCTCTCTGCAACTGATGCACCCTCTACATTTTGATTGACAGGGCCAGGTGTGATGACATTTACACTGCCTGACCCTGTCAATCAAATTGCATAGGGCGTTGAATAGAGAGCTGAGCCTCTAGGGCAGGGATCAGCAACCTCCGGCACTCCAGGTGTTGTGAAACTACATCTCCCATCATGCACACTTGCTTGGCTGTTCTCTTAATTCCCACGAAAGTGAAAGGAGTAGGGTTGTCATAATACCAAAATTTTGATTCGATTTCAATACAATAAAACAGTACTGCGATACTTGATACCACGCAAAAGAAAAATAAAACATAAAAAAAAAGCCGCATGCATTTCACATTTTATGGATCGTCCTGCTCATAATAGAGCGGTCCTATCCTTTTTTTTGTTTTTTGTTGTTTTTTTTTGGGGGGGGGGGGGGGTGAAATAAGGTGACAAAAAAATGGAGATTCTCATGTTTTTAAATTTTTTTCTTTACGGTTCACCATAGGATATTTTTTAATATTTTAATAGTTCTGACTTTTTCACACGCGGCGATACCTAATATGTTTACTTTTTTATTGTAAAATTAGGAAAGGGGGTGATTTAAACTTTTAATATTTTGGTAGGTTTTTTTAAAAAATTTTATTTAATAACTATTAGCCACCTTAGCCGAGTAGTGCAGCCTAGTATTGGAAAACAGCAAATGCCAGTATCGTATCAATCTGAGTACAAAAGTATTGATTGGATATTGAAAGTTCGATACCTGGTGCAATCCTAGAAAGGAGTATGCTGGGAGTTGGAGTTTCACAACAGCTGGAGTGCCGAAGGTTGCTGATCCCTGCTCTAGGTGTAATGGTAACGCCCCCGTTGCTCCTAGAGGCTCATTTGCATATAATAAAAGATCATTTTTCTCAGCAATGCGGACACATATGAAGATGGGACCAACACAGATGCCTTCAGCTGCCAAGTGCACATGTAACAGGTCAGCCAGTGTCATAGCTACAAAACTGCTGACAGATGCCTTAAAAAAAAAAAAAAAAAAAAAGTTGCGATGATAAATCTGCCAAAGGGAAAAAAAAACATGATTCCTAGGGGCGCTGGTTCTTCAAAAAGTATAAAAAGCAGTCTCTTATTGGTAATTTTACCATGTGTGGGTTCTTGACTGAGATCAACAACAGGAATGGAGCAGCGCTCTTACCCTGGACTTGGCCCAGAGGATTGCCTCATCAGCTGGTATACCGCACGCATTTATTCATCATCATCCGGTGAGCAGCCACTTCTCTGGGCCTTCTATCTGTTTATACAGTTTCACGCTATGAAGCGCCTTCTGGTTTTCTTTTTATTGAAATCATACATTTGACATTAAACTAAGAACACCTTTTGGGGCAATTTTTTTATTATTCCAGTGCGGCTCAGGACACGATTATAGGAGGGGTCTGGAGAACAGCTACATATCAGGGAATTACTTTTTAGAATTTTTCCTTCAAATCTGAACCCACTTCAGAGTATCTCATTTATATTTCTAACATGTAGCTCACAATTTTCATCTATTACGTTTTGTCAGGTCTCTTTCTCCTGTCTAGACATATTCCATATACTGTATATGAGGACAGGCATCTAGTCTAACAATGAAACATTGACAGTGAATGATCCCCCCCCCCCACCAAGCACTGACACGGAAACAAATAATTGCTTTTTCAGCGTAATTTGATATTTAAGCACTTTTTAGTTTAGTAATGAGATGAATGGATCAAAAACTCATATCCTTTTGTCACGAAGCAATTGTAGCCTGTCATAACCCCGCTAAGTGAAATACAATACACTTGAAAAATTAACGGGTCATAATTATTCTTCACTTGCTTCATACACTGCAAGGAATATAGATTCCAAAAACTGTTCTTCATCAGTGGGAGGATTTACAGAGCTGAATGTGCCAGAATTCTGGCTTAAGTTCCTTCAAAAAATTGACGTACATACGTTGCACCATATTTATTACGCATTTTAGACATTTTTTCTCAGTTGACAAGTGAATGTTGTTTGGTGGAGAAAAGTTGTGGCTTAACCGGAAAAGGGTGTGACTTAAGATATGCCAACAACACATCTTAATGGACAACAATGCGTCAGCTCATCGAGGTCGCATCATTAGGGAACAGCTGCTGGAGACTGGGGGACTTCAATAGAGTGGCCTGCACTTTCTTCAGACAAGAATTTCATTGACAACCTATGAAATCAGCTGAGTCGTCGTGTAGAGGCTCGTAACTCTGTACCCCAGAACCTCAATGACCTGAGGGCCGCCCTTCAAGAAGAGTGGGATGCCAGGCCTCAGCAGACAATGAGTCGACTTGTGAACTGCATGAGACGTTGTCAAGCTGTAACTGATACTCAAGGCCACATGACAAGTTTTTGAGACAGTGACATTTTTGTGGCGGTATACCCACCACTGGTGATGGCTTTTGTTTCAATAAATTGAGATGAGGAAATTACCATTACTGCTTCTACTTAAATGCCCTACTTTCTTGCTGCCAAGGCCAATAAGATAATGGGTTGCATCAAAAGAGGCATAGAAGCCTGTGATGAGAACATAGTCCTGCCATAGTCACTAGTCAGACCACACATGGAGTACTGTGTACAGTTCTGGGCTCCTGTGAACAAGGCAGACATAGCAGAGCTGGAGAGGGTTCAGAGGAGGGCAACTAAAGTAATAACTGGAATGGGTGGACTACAGTACCCAGAAAGATTATCAAAAGTTAGGGTAAGAGCAGGATTCTTTAGGGTAAGAGCAGTGAGACTATGGAACTCTCTGCCTGAGCAGGTGGTGATGGTAAGTTCACTAAAAGAGTTCAGGAGGGGCCTGGATGTATTTTTGGAGGGTAATAATATTTCAGGCTATAGGTAATAGAGAGGGGTCGTTGATCCAGGGAGTTATTCTGATTGCCTGATTGGAGTCGGGAAGGAATTTATTTCCCCTGAAGTGGGGAAAATTGGCTTCTACCTCACAGGGTTTTTTTTGTCTTCCTCTGGATCAACTTGTAGGATAACAGGCCGAACTGGATGGACAGATGTCTTTTTTCAGCCTTATAAACTATGTTACTATATAATGTCACTGTAGAGTGAACTTTTTAAGTTTTCCATAAATTTCACCCGAAAGCCAAATATCCCTAATTTTTTGTGAGTAGTGTAATGTTTAGATAGATTTCCTATGAATACCAATGGATCCCACTGATTCTGATGGGGTCTGTGAAGTCTCCATTGGGGTTAAAGTAATTTTGTTTGAAAAAAATAGTGCTGTAGAATCAAGTAAAAAATACTGTAAACCCAGATGAATACCAATGCTGCCTGGGTGAACAGTGCCTCGTATGTATGAATGCACGGATCAGCTATAATTTAGGCTAGGCTCAAATCTGCAGATTCTAATATTGTGTTCTGGCATAGGAACAGAATATCAGGAATTGCCGGATCAAGCATACCAGTGCCCCATGGTTCCCATTTATTATAATGGAGCCTGTCGAATTCGCGGAATGAACACCATTTGGCCAGACAAAATACCACGGCATACAGGAGTCTTCCATTCTTTTTTCCACCAGAACATGTGACGATGGCTCACATACCTGCGCCTAATTGATCCAGATGATGACACAGGTGCAGTTCTAGATGAGCAAAGTGAATGGAAACTCCAATAGACGGAACCAACCAGGGAGTAAAACAGGAATCCACCCTCGTACAAGCTGCCAGTGCTGTAGGAGTCACAAGCTGGTCACACGCACTTTGAGAGCCTGATTCACTTTCGGAGCTATGGGAAACATAAAAAAAGATGTTTTTTTTTTTTAAGCTATAACAAAACTATTCCAAGATTATAAAATGTTATACGATAAGTGCAGATGGCCTTGTTCGTTTGCCTAAAATATTCAGCAAAGTGCAGCCAACATAATTATATTTTATTTCACATCTGACCATTAGAATTTGCATAAATATTTATCTGGAAAAAGTGGCATTCAATTGTGTAATTATATCCGAATACTGTTATTCTTTCCTATTTATAATCGAAAATGCCAACAAAGCCAAAAAAGATAGAAGCAGAAAAACTGAAGCAGCTGTAATGAATTTACTGGTTTGATATAATGGATGAAAAAAAAATAGAAAAGATGCATTAGTAATGATACGATTAGAAAAAGCACTGGAATTTATATAGACACTGGTACCTAAGGCATATAGATAAGAACAACATAAAGACATAAGATAATAAATAGGGAAACGTAAAATGTGCACTATAAGCTCCACCCCCCAGCTAGTGGGAGCGTAGAGACTCCTTACCACATCACATACCACATCAATAAGGTTTACTGGATGCTGGTTCGAACACTGGGAAGAAGGGATGCAAATGAGCTCTTAACAAGCTCTGCCTCTGATGCCACCAGATGTAAAGCAGCTATCCTATAGGTCACTGTTCGAAACAGGCCTTGAGACATGACTTGAAAAATAAATAAGCCAGCTTCTCACCTGCAGACAGGTGACTTGGGGTGATTTCCCTTAATCAGTGCAGAGCAAAGAATATTGGCTTAAAGAGATTCTCCGGGTTCAGAGCAGAACCAGGACATACCCATATTTTTACCCAGGCAGCCCCACTAAGATAAGCATCCACTGCTTTGCCCTATGCTGAATCACGCAGGGCAAAGGCATTTTCAGGAGTCCCGGTGATGTACTGGGCTCTCCATAGGGCTGCCAGGCGGAGACTTCTGCCCAGCAGTGAGGCCAGTGGTGTCACTGGCACTGATGGGGGGCTTTATTGATGCCCTAGCCTGTAAAATGGCTAAGGCAGCGCTAAAGCAGGCCCAGTGACATCACTGTATACACTGCTGGGTAGAAGCCTCCGCTCGGCAGTGTGTGTTAGTAAATAAAAAAAGCATGAAATGCTCCGATGCTAACATCAGGCAGGCTGCCTGGGTGAAATTCAGGTATGTCCGGGTTCAGCTCTGAACCCCCGACAACCCCTTTAAGGTCTCATGCACAAGAACATCAGCATCAGATCCGCATTTTTTTATGGGGTGGATGCAGATCCATTCACTTCAATGGGTCCGCAAAAGATGCGGACAGCTCACGGTCTGTCCTTTTCATGGCATCTGAAAAAAATATAGAGCATGGCCTTATTCTTGTCCACATTACCGACAAGGATAGGAATGTTCTAGTATGGGTCATACGTTCTGTTCCACAAAATGTGCATGAGCCCTAACTGGGTGGCCTAGGTCTGGATTTGGAGGATACTATGGGGGAGATTTATCAAACTGGTGTAAAATAAAACTGGCTTAGTAGCCCAATGCCCATAGCAACAGCACCTTTGGAAGATGAAAAGTGGAATCTAATTGGTTGATATGGGCAACTAAGCCAGTTCTATTTTACACCAGTTTTATAAATCTACCCCTATATCTACTTATAGAGAGAACCTAAACGCTGTGAGGAGTCTTACATGCCAACTAACGTTCCTCTGGAATTCTGTGAAGAAAGGGGTGCGAATGCGCCCTGAACAAGCTCTGCCTCTTATGCCATTGGTTATCAAGCATGTATGGCTTACGTATATGCCTCCTCATGCTAATTAAGGCGTTCTCCACAAGGAGAGATAATAACCCCCAAATCCTTTTTAAAGGGTTGAATTTTGACTTAAAGGATAGCTGCATTACATCTTGTGGCATTAGAGGCAGAGCTTGTTAAGGGATTATTTGCATCCATTTCTTCCCAGAACTACAGAGGAGCATGACAAAAAAGGTAAAAAACCCGTATCGCTCACCTGGTATAGTAATTAAACGCAGGACAGCACTGGCAAGAAGTGCTACCACATCATGGAGAAAAAAAACACATACTGTAGCCCAGCTTCCAAAAATATAAAAAGTAGGCTTTATTTCATGTGCTCAGTAAAAACATACCTAGCAAAAACAAATCAGATGTGTTTTTGCTAGGTATGTTTTTATTGAGCACATGAAATAAAGACTACTTTTTATATTTTTGGAAGCTGGACTACAGTATGTGTTTTTTTTTCTCCAGGGGAGCATGTATGGTCTATAAACCTCCTCACACCGATGGAGGTGCTCTCCACAAGGTAGTACCCCCCAAATCCTGATTTGACCTCTCACCCAGTACTATCTGCTCTGCACTGATGAGGGGCAATCACCCCGAAACAGTTGTCTGCAGATGAGGTGCTGGCTTATTTATTATCCAAGTCATGTTGGAGTACTGTGTACAGTTCTGGGCTCCTGTGAACAAGGCAGACATAGCAGAGCTGGAGAGGGTTCAGAGGAGGGCAACTAAAGTAATAACTGGAATGGGAGGACTACAGTACCCAGAAAGATGATCAAAATTAGGGTTATTTACTTTAGAAAAAAGACGACTGAGGGGAGATCTAATAACTATGTATAAATACTGTATATCAGGGTTCAGCACAGAGATCTCTCCCATCATCTATTTATAACCAGGACTGTGATTGTGACGAGGGGACATCCTCTGTGTCTGGAGGAAAGAAGGTTTGTACACAAACATAGAAGAGGATTCTTTACGGTAAGAGCAGTGAGACTATGGAACTCTCTGCCTGAGGAGGTGGTGATGGTAAGTTCACTAAGAGAGTTCAAGAAGGGCCTGGATGTATTTCTGGGGGTATTACAGGTTATAGTTACTAGAGAGGGGTCGTTGATCCAGGGAGTAATTCTGATTGCCTGATTGGAGTCGGGAAGGAATTTTTTCCCCTAAAGTGGGAAAAATTGGCTTCTACCTCACAGGGATTTTTGCCTTCCTCTGGATCAACTTGTAGGATAACAGGCCGAACTGGATGGACAGATGTCTTTTTTCGGCCTTATAAACTATGTTACTATGTATGTCTCAAAGCCTATTTAAAGGTTTTGGTTTTATTCAATCATTTCTAGGAGATGCTCTGGAAATGAATCTTCTGTCACAACGGACACGGACCAGTCAAAGACCTTAGAAGCAGATTTGATTGTGGATTCCATAGATGTCAGTGAGGAAGTAGAAAAACAGGCAAGAACTCTTCTGAAGCACTGTCTTATAGACTTCTCTATAGGAAAGTTTCCTGACATAGATTGTAAGAAATGTGATGGGCAGACTATAGCTGCCTGCTCCCCACCCTACTCTGCCCACTATTTGAAAAAGTGGCAAGTGAGGTTTCAACCCCCCAAGAAGTCACATAATTTTAAGCAAGAATGGCATGTGCCAAACTCAACCTTTTTGACACCAGTTCCCTGGCATACGGGGTATAATAAATGTCCCCCACAGAGTGGCATGTTAAACCTAAAATCTATGCCAGCTCCTAGCTTCTGGCACACGGACCTCCTGCAATGTGTCTCTCAATAATTTTGACACATCTTATGCCAGTGGACTTTATACTATGATTGTTATTAGTACATGTCCCCCAATGTTATATATTGGCTGGCACCTAAGAAAACCATGAAATTGTAATCTTTTTGTCTTAAATCTTTTTTTTTTTTAATGGGATACAAAAATTGAAAAACCACTGGGACCAAGTGTTCATCAGATGTGATAAAAAGCAGCTTCAATTTTACATTACCTTATTACTAAGCCCAAAATGTGTGGATGCCAGTTGCTTTTCTAACTATTATTTTATATAAAATCAATACACAAGAACGGTGAAAAGAAATCTTTTAAAATATCCTTCAGAATCTTGCGTCACTGTTTCATTCGATCAGATAATCAGAGAACATGGTGAAATTATCCAATGTTCTCTGTGACCTATGTTAATACTGTAAGCAAAATGAGAACTTCAAAAGAAGAACAAGAAAGTTCAAATCACACAAGAAATAGCTCAGCAAAAAAGAAAATAAAAACCTCTGGAATGAATCATGAACATCAGATTAACTATTAGAAGGTCACTGCTTTAGTACAAAAAAATGGAAAAAAAAAACATAATCAGTGAAGATCTGGGTGCTGAGAAGCCCATCAACAACTTAAATGATGGAGAAGAAGCCAATGGTTAAGCATTACTTTCTTCCTTGGCTACTTTCACACTAGCGTCTTTACTGGATCCGACTTCCGTTACTGATAATACAACCATCTGGATCCATTATGAACGGATCAGGTTGTATTATCTTTAACAGACCCAAGATGGATCCGTCATGAACTCCAGATTGTGCGAGAGAAAACGATTCCGTCCCTACTGACTTGCATTGGGGGTCCTGTCGGATCCGTCTTGCTCTGCATCCCAGGACGGAAAAAAAACTACAACATGCTGCGGTTTGCTCTCCGATCTGGGAATGCAACTAAACAGAACTAAATGTATTTTGGAGCACTCCGTTCTGTTCAGTTCACTTTTGTCCCCATTGACAATAAATGGGGACAAAACGAAAGCGTTTTTTTCCAGTATTGAGACCCTGTTTGTGACGGAACTCAATACTGGAAAATAGTAACGCTAGTGTGAAAGTAGCCTTATTCAATCACTCCTGTGAAAAGGCTAACTATTTATGCAAGATGGAAAATATCAATCAGAGCTGAACTAACGCAGAGCAGAAAGTTCCTGCCCTCAAACAATTGGAGTTTCCAGGACTTCCACCAATCAAAAAAACTATAATTTCATCAAAGCCAAATTAATTTGATTTGTATTGAAGTTTCAAGTGGGGGAAAAAAAAAACAAAATCTAGATAAAAATGTGATAAAAAAAACCCCTCAAACTGTAAGACTTCAAAAGCCAATGAACAAAAAAATAAAGGTGTATAGGATTTCATTACAAGGGAAGACCCAACATTTCACTTGAGGCAGTCCTACTCTTTCACGGAAAGCGAATCTGCTGCAACAATTAATGGTGGTAAACACCCGGGGCATTTGCCTCACCAATCCTATGTAAGGAAAGTTCCTGTGCCCTTAACCTCTTCGCATACACCATCTGTATATATACGGCCTTAAAGGGGTTGCCCAAGTTATTTTTTTGTCCTTTGTATGTTTCTAACTAGGCAAATGTAATGTTTTTTCAATGCACTTACTTCAATTTCAGTGGCCCCTTTCTCAGATTTCACTGAGGTTCACATGACCTGTGATGTCAGCTTCTCTCCCTGCTCTGCTGAAGTTTCGTGCACAAGCCTGAGGGATCAGATAAGTCGGTACACGAGACGTCACTATGCTCACCACGCCCCCCTGCACTGCCGACTGCTGCTGCTCTCTCCCTGGATTCTTTCAGATAAGATTTTATCCCCTTCAGCCAGCACAGACTCAGGGCTGAAGGCTTTACTGATTCGCTGCAGGCAGTGAGGAGACAAATGCTGGGCACAGGAGCTGACAGACTAGATTTCTGCAGAGCATTGCACAAGAAAAGGTAAGGGAAAGTCCTGTGTGTATCAGCAGTGTCATTGTACAGCTAGGACTTGTAGTCCTACACATATAACATGCTGCTGAGTCTCGCAGCAGACAGACATGTCACTCAGGGCAGCACTTGTATTCACTCCCTTTGCAGAGCAGGGGGAGGGGCAGAGATTGTTATTACTGCAGGTAAACCAAGGCCAGAAGAGAACCAGTGAAATGAGGAAATATAGATTTTTTTTGCCTGAAACTTGCTTAGCTTAGCTATATATTGCTGCCCATCAGATTTACAGTTTTTTTTTTCCATAACTCGGACAACCCCTTTAAAGTTGATGCACTGAGAAGTTAGGACACTTTAATAGTAAATCTCACTGTCTAGCTGTTCACCATTAACGTAATCAGGCCAGTATTTTGTCGGCCTGCTCCTACTGAACTGATGCGGAGTTGCAATGGTCATCTGTCACAAAGGGTGAAAAAACATAGCATTCAAAAAGAGACAGTATACCGTACCAGCTAATGGTAAGAGAGACATAAGAATAACGGGGACCTTTCTTCTCATGTATTACTGCATGCTTATACATCAGAGAGGAGAGGATTATTTTTTGTATAAAGGTTTTTGGCTAAATTTATTGCACTGAATTAAAAATGGGGGAAAAAACTAAATAATTTGAGTTTTATACTATGTCTGCCCATTTTTCTCTATATAAAATGGAAAACTAAATTATGCTGATCTTGGTGCAGTACCATATGAAAGCAAAATCTAGGCTAAGAAAAAAAAAAGTATCAAATTAATAAAGAAAAAACCCTACGAACGCATTGTTTTGTAATTTAATATGGAAATTTAGGCACCAACATCCTTGCTTCAGAAAGGGTCTAATGTCCTTAGGTTCTCAATTCATAAAAAAAAAAATCTGAACTAAATCTTAAAAAAAAAAAAACAGCCCACAGTCAACACAAAGCTGTGGCCCAAGCGGTGTCCATCTATGATCTGAATATTCCAGCCAAAAAAGATCAGCAGGGGGAGACAAAAAAAAAGCAAATTACTAATTGAAAAATAGGAAAATTCTATTCGATTCGATGTCTTTGAGTTAATATTAATTCTTGACCCAAGGCCTCAAATTGCAGCCTTTGGTTGCCACCTAAGCATCCCTCTGTGAACAATCATACCGGGCCAGAACAAACAAAAGCCTCAATTTAAATCACATTTATCTGTCATTAAATGATTGCGCAGTGTAAGAATGCTGTTTATATTCTCACACTTGCGTCCGAACTTAAAACACTGAGATTACTCCGCGGTGAAGTGTTTACTCGTAGGCGCAGCTCAAATTAGCTGGGATGTGAAATATGCTCTCCCCCCACACAAGTATGTTTATAATGAGTTAGATAGCAATGTGTTCTTAATGTGGGGCCATTTAAATGATTAATGAAAAACCTAAACAACCACACTCTTCATGGAAATGTCTCCTCACTAAATGTATGGAGAAACAAAAAAAAGAACAAAGATTTCTGCTAGTTTATCTGAAGTCCATGCAGGGACAGCAAATCTCCACTAGAGGGGAAAAAAATTAAATTAAAGTTCCACTTTTAGTATTTACAGTATTGACTGTTAATTGTATAGCTATAACCATGAAGGTGCTGATATCTAAAGAAAAAAACATACAGTAAAGTAAACGTATGGACCCTTGTAAATTACCCGATGCAGTTGATACACAGGAGCGTCTGAAGCTTCTGCAAGAGTAAAAGTTAGGCTCGGACTGGCCCACAGTGGGCCCCTGTGCAAGGGTGGGCCCCCAGCTCTCCACCCCTTGAACAAATGGCACAGAAGAGTGACTGCATGACATAGGAATTGGCAGCCTACAGAATCTCAACCAGCCTATGCATCCATATAAAAAAACTGGGTAGATTATTTGAGAGACTACCCAGTTTATTATTATAGATCCATTGGGTGGCGGATAAGACTTCTAGGCCCAGAGGCAAGACAGCCAGTATCCTCTTTCCTAGGGACCTGCCTTCACATAATAAGTGCAAGGACCCCATAATCAATCATCTTGAGCGTCTTTCTGCTGCCTCCTGCTATGTGAGCAGGTAATATTAGCACACATTAGCTGTACATTTGGGCCCCGAGAATTAATTTTACTGGTGGGCCCTAAGCAACCCAGTACAACGCTGAGTAAGAAAGGCCTGTCCAAAGCCAATCAGTGATGACCAAGGCAGTTTCAGTCTAACGTTAATCCTACACTAGGTAGCACATTTAGATGACATTTATTTTTCCACAGATAGTACCCCCCAAATCCTAACTTGGCCTCTCACCCAGTCAAATCAAGACTCTCTGCTCTCCACTGACAATCACCCCGAAAGAGCTGCCTGCAGATGAGACGCTGGCTTATTTAATATCCTAGTCATGTCTCAAGGCCTATTTAAAGGGTCAAACATTGACTTATAGGATAGCTGCCTTACATCTGGTGGCATTAGAGGCGGAGCTTGTTAAAAGCTCATTTGCAGACCTTTCTTCCCAAAATTCCAGAGGAGCATGTATGGCTTAAAAGTCTTCTCACGCCGACTATAATAGAGATGGTACCCCCCAAAATCCTTTTTCCACACATACACACTTGACTTACCCACCTTGAAGAGATGAGGCCACCTTGCTAGACACCTCTGGTGATGGCCTTATCTCCCACAGAACAAAAAGATTGGTCATGTGGAAATCCATCTGCCAGATATTTATATCCCCTGACATATGCAGTTGGAGGAGGATCAGAAGGCAACAGCCCCATAGATATTAGAGGGTTGGCTCGTACTTCTGAAATAGTTGGGTTCAACCAACATACATCTTATATGTCTGACCAGCTACTCTCATTACATGTCTATCACCTGAAGCCAACTATTTTATCAGGAACGGCAAATAATTAGACTGTACTCAATCCTACAGTGTTTTAGTAGTATGAGAGATACACTATTGGGTGCTACAGTTTTAGATAGTTTGATAAACCTGCCCCATAGTCCCTAAAAACACACATCCTGGGTCTTCACCACACCATTATGTTCTCCCAATGAGAGCTTATTTGGACAGCATTCTTGCCTTACCCAAACACACAGTGAAATCTGATGGGTCAGCTGACCTTAACATTACACCCATGTGCATTCAAAGTACTACACATAGAAACATATTAAGAGCAACTCTTAACTACAACTGATACTAAACACGGGTCAAAAAGGATGAAACAAGAAAATATATTGCAAGCAAAATAGATTTGTTGACTGACCCAACACAACCATGGAAAGCCAGAAGAAATCAAAGTAAAAAAAAAAATTAATAAAGCAGCCAAAACGATAAAAACCAACCCAGTAGATAATTCTCATTGCTATGGACTTAGGCGAAGATGAAATCATACTTGAATGCTACACTCGCCGGGGCCGTAATGTCAAATGGTTTGACAAAGAAACAATATTCTGACTTGAAACAAGCAACATTTAACATTCCCACAGTATTCACATTACTGCGGTGCCAAGTTGACCACAAAGGTAATTTTGTGGAGGTCCCAAATTCAGAAGAATTAACCCTGTCTAAAACACTTAACTTCTCAGTGACGAGAATGCATTCTTTCCCAATTAAATCAAGAAACCGGTCCCAGTTCTGTCCAATGAATGGGAAGCAGATGTTTAATTTCGTTATTGATTTTTTGATCCGCTTTTCCGATTTCCCAGATCCTCTTGATATCTGTGACTACTTCTGTACATGAAGCAGCATGAAAGCTAACAAGCCCAGTGCAGCACAATACTGGGAACCAGAGGAGACATATGAACTGTTCACTGAACAGAGCTCTGTGGATGGGCGGCAGCATGACAAATTTCACTGTCAATTCCAAAGCCCAGCACAAATATCAGCCAAAAACAAATTCTATCTATCTCCACCGAGGACTGAGAAACTGGAGAAGGGAGTCCAACTGATATCTGCTTTGGGAACCTGTCTACCAAATAGCTTCCAACTGGATTAATTGTGTGTTGTTTACTATGTGCGCAGACTTCTCAATACCAGAAGGACTTTTTAATAAGTCTGTTGAGATTCTCCCGTTCCTTAGCATATTTTAACCATACGGTCTCAGCAGTCATCTTGGAAGTGGAGTTTATTGGAAGTTATTCTGAATGACCAGCGAGGAACAAAATGTTCACTGACAGAAAGTGGTACAGTTTAGGAATGGATAACATAGGATTAACAGCAACAGTGACTAATTTACCAAAATGTGTGTTCATTCCCATAATGCTACTTACCTCTGACATTACTCGCGTGTTCTCACCATCTCAGTCTTACTTGACTGTGTCCACAACTCCTATAGCGATTGCATGGAACGGCAGCACAGATTCCTGACTCCTTATCCATACACATGCATTTGAACCTGGGACCCCCAAAAAAGTGGTGCAGGTCCATGAAGTAATGCTTACACCAATCTCATATTTAGTCATTATTTAGTACTCAGAGGGGTCATTACTACGAAAAGTATTACAATGCAATGAATAGGGCATTTTAGTATTTCTGCAATTACATGCAATAAAAATACATTTTCTTTACGTACGCTACTACTAGGGGTATTTTAGGGGAGATTGTTGCTGCTGGGAAAACAATAGAGGGTATTATTATCATTAGAGGCATTTTGGGGGCATTAGTATTAGTGGGGGGCACTATTTTTTTCTGCAGTATAACATTTGAGGGGATTGTGCAGCACATCAGGCACAGTACTGGGGTGGCAGCAGGATGACTCTTTCGGGACACTATGATGTGTATGCAACAAAGTCTATAGAGATGAGACATGGCTGAGAGAAGTCGTCATGGTGGTCCTGGCCAAATGGAAAAGAAAAGGACAGAGAGAATCTACTGTATGTAGGAGGAGACATAAGAGGTATGTAGCTCTGTATTCTCGCGTACGATCAAGGGACATGCTGACAGGAGGGCTGGCTCTGTGCTGTGGCCTAGGTCTCACCTCCTCAACTCAATCATCCAGATCTTAATTAGAGACAACTGAAGGAGGAAAAAGACAGAACACAGTAGGTGGCACTGACCATCACAGACGGGCAGCTTCTGGGGAGGTATTTTGTGCTGCTGGGGCGGCCCCTATAACTGCACCTGTTGTTGCTTTGACAGGCCTATGGCATAAAATCACAGGAAATAAGAAAGAGCGGCACGGACATGGTCATGTGATCACAGCCTAGATGGGCACATAGGAGCAATAAAGGTAAAAGAAATACATTACACAATTACTGTTACCTTCATAAATTATTATTTTAAAGGATGTTAATGCAAACTAGAAAACCCCTTAGAGAGAACCTTTCACCACTCCTGCTTTAAAAGCTTTATGCATTCCCCATGTAATAACAATTCTGGAGCATCTATTCTTATAACTCTATGTTGTGCCATTCTTTTATTACTCCTGCTAGTAGTTATGAATGAATTGCTAGCAGTCTGCAGTAAGGGTACAGAGGGGTGTTCACTAGTTGGGGGCGTCCCATGCAGAGACTGACAATGGCAGCACTGACTGGATAGTGAGTCTGTGCAGGTACACCCCCCCCCAACTGGTTAACTCTGTGCCCTTACTGCAGGCTGCTGGCAATTCATTCATAACTTCTAGTAGAAATAATAAAGGAATGGTACATCATACAGACATAAGAATAGATGATCCAGAATTACACGGGGAATGCAGGCACGTCAGGAGTGGTGAAAGGTCCTCTTTAAAGCCTTCCAATCTTCTACATTATGTATGGTGGGCTCCATCAAGCTACAGTAAGCACAGCTATATAAAGCACGTTCTACCTCTGGTCATCCATGGAGTTAGTATTGCCATTCAAAACAATTCTCCAAAGATGTGAAGACACAAGCTCCTTCTGGTCGCTGACCGTGGTAATGCTTGGCAGCTGAAGCTCGCATGGTTTGCTCTCCGATAGACTGAACTCCCGAAAGGCAACAAATGACCGCTGGAGTTCATCCCAGTACTCAAGGCTACAAGGGATCTATAAAAGAAACAATGGGAATTCCAGTTATTACAGCTTTAAAATTTAATATGCAAGAAAAATATTCAGGCATGCAAATCTTGCCTTAAAAGACCTAGGCTAAATAGATAAATATGAGAAATACACAACCATACATAGAAATCATTATTACGGAGTGACTCAGAAGCACGCCATGACTCACAATGGAATATATGAAACAAAGAAAGAATAGAAAAGGAATAAAAAAACATAAATTAGCTAATATAGAAGCATAGCAAATTGTATGAAATGGGACATTGGGTTCAAACAGTGGAACTTTGGCCCACTGAGTCGTCACTAAAGCTTTCCGTCTCTTCCCACTGATGGAAAAGAACTGGATGCTGTATGGTGGGGATATAAATCTCCTGGTGGGCCGATGCCCAGGGGGCCGCCTAAGCGCTCCTAATGGCCGCCAACTGGGTACATAACCATCTAATGATCGCAGCAGCAATTACAGCTAGGGGCACCGGATGCTTATGCTCCCTGCCGGTGGCCACAGGCGATCTCCTGAATTGAACTGTATTGTGATCTTCAGGATGGTGATACAGTTGGATACTGCAGTTGTTTGTTTGTGTATGTGTGTGTCGGGGCGGGGGCAGTATTTTGTGATGCATTGTGGTATTTAGTTCTGATGGGTTGACATTTTGTGCTGCGCTATGGTATTGCTGGCCCCAACTATGCCTGTTGTCTCTGCCTACTTGTGTTGCCCCATCTTCTGTCAATTTGGATCTGCCTATAACATGGGGCCTCTTTTACGTTTTTTTCCAGGGCCACATTCAGCTTGCAGTCCGCCCCAGAAGAAGTTGTACAATTTCATTTCGGCCTTATGTACACGACAGGGCCATGTGAAGGAGGCCGTAAAGCAGCACACACAGGTCCCTGCCATAAACACAATGGAGAACATATATTAAAAGGGTCGTGTAGTGGAAGGAAGATCTATATCAGATTGTTGGGGTCTGTCTCCCAGTAACCTGGCCGATCAGCTGTCTGCAGAAATAGCTGCCATTGTTTCAAAATTACCTCTACATCATCTCTTTTCCAAGAGAGATGAGGTGCAGGTGATTTTGAAGTAGAAGCAGCGCTGGCACAAGTGCCGCTACCTCAAACAGCTGATCAACAGGGTCCTGGGAGTGACACCCCCACTGATCCTGATGATAGGTCAATAACTTTGCACTGCACAACACCTTTTATGGTTCATGGTGTGCCGACACCGGTTTTATTTACAGCCAAATGTATGACCGCTATGAACAGTACTTGGATTGTTGAATGTAAAGTTTTAACTTTGTTGTAAAAAGTGGTGTATTTTTTGTATCAGAATTTTACACCTATTTTTTAAAATCTGGACACCGATAAACTGGAGTTTGCAACCACGACCTGCGATGCAAAGAAGAGCTATCTGGAGTGAGGATCATTTTGCTATGAAGAACTCTCAGTCCTGGGTGCTGACACAGTATCTCAAGTATACAGATGTAGCAGAGTTAACAAACACACTTGGTAAGTTATCACATTTATTTAACGCGTTATGACTATGACTGTTAACTCTGCTACATCCGTAGTCCTTAGACTGCACCAGTTAATATTTCTATTTTATAACCGATGAGAAGGCTGACCTGCTACCACCATTGTGCTGCGTCTGAGAATTTTGATCGGTGCAAGAACCTGCTGTAGGTCTTGTTTTTAAGAAAGGAGGGAGGAAAGAAGGAACAAGGAAAGAGAAAGGGGAGAGAGGGATGGGGAAACCATCAGAGGGAGAAAGGAATGGGGAGACCATCAGAAAGAAAGTGCTGATGGAAAAAGAGAGAGACCAAAAATGGGGGAGAAGAGATGGATGAGGAAACTAAGGCTAGTTTCTTGTGTACAGCGGTATTCTCTGCATATTTGCCGGGTTGCAGCTGGATCTCCGCCAATCCCCATTATAGTTAATGGGGCCCGGATGGAATTCTTGTAGCTTCCTGCCAGAACAGCCTACCGGATCTCCCGAACGCTAGTATGAAACTAGCCTAAGCAAGAGAGGGAAAGAACAGGGAACAGGATGGGGAAAGTTTTATGAATTTATATATCTCACTTATATAGCGCTGCTATATTCCGCGGCGCTTTACATACATTAGTATTACTTGCTGTCCCCAGTAGAGCTCACAATCTAAGTTCTCTATCGGTATGTATTTTGGAGTGTGGAAGGAAACTCTATGCAGGTGTTCTACTTGGCTGGATTTGAACCCAGGACCACTGAGCTGTCCGTCAGATAAGTCACTGCTGAGGCAAACCATCAGAGAGAGAAGAAGAAAGTGGAAAATGGACTACCGATACGCACTGTTAGTGACAACTTATACGGCAGGCAATGGCAGGTCTGATACAGCCATGTCCTGCTCAATAAATCTGAAGGAGAAGCATAAAACTGCACATATGTAAATGTAACAGAACAATAAGAAATTATTAAGACGGACACATAATCTTTGTTTGGAGAGGAAGAGCACTTTGGGTGTAACTACTAAAAAATACATTTATCATCTTCCTACAACTGACCTTATTTGTCCTTTGAAAATTACATTTTTCCTCGGGTCAAACTGTTAGCCATAAAACTGCAACGCCATAACTATTTCAGGAAGGATCCCTTCACCGCAGAGGGTCAAAGGAAAGAAGCGGCGAGGCTGCAGACTGCAGTGTGTAATAACACCAGTAACAATGAGCTGACTGATAATGACTGGATCGCAGCGTTCCAGCACGAACCACCTGCTACAAGATCAAGGATGACTCTCATCGAAACCCACAGCGTAAATACGGAAAGGCACACACAGCTGGATGGCTCTGTAATAAGCTGTGTATTCCCTGAAGCGCTCACTGTTTTTGTTATTCCTTTATTAATAACCTTCCTTCTATCTTGAACGCCGTCGAGATTGCGGTTCTCGCAGGGTGGGCTCGCCTTGGAGAGAACATGCTTTCTGTTCCAGTAACAACTACTGTATTACTAGATGTCCACTGAAGACAGGAAGTGTGTGCGCGTTTTATCTTCTTCATACAGGCCACCTAAGAGAAGACGTGGACTCAGAACACAATATAATCCTGTATGAGGTGGAGGACGCCAGGTCATGCTGGGATTATAAGCCTGGCTTCCTGAGGATGAATAAACTGCTTGCTTGTCGAGTGTTTCTACTCTCTTTTCTGTTCTGTGGCCAGCTCCCTCGGAATACAAATCTTCCATGTATTCTGCTAAAGAAAAACAAAACCTACATGTCTTGAGACAAGGGAAAACTTGGCAAGTGATGCGGTAATCTGGTCCCAGGCTTTTTCCTATAACACTGATCTATATCAGCCCTGCTGAAGGCAATAAAGAGCTGACAAAAGTCTCATGGCAGAAGTTACTGCTAAAACTATTTTACATACCAAGCTCGAGAAATATACTTCGAGGGGGTGTCCAGGATTTCTTTCTTTTTAACTCCCCCATTTTCACACTCAGAAGTGCCTGTGAAGACAGCTATACTTACCTACTCTTTGTAGCTCCTGATCACTCTTTGATGGACTTCTAGTCCTGCCTGTCAACTTCTGTATGGAAGGGTTCATGTGCACCTCTGAAGCTAATGACTAGCCTCAGAAATAACATATGTCCAAGCAGCACAACACTGCTGGGTCAGAAACCACTAAGGCCAAGCACTGGCTGCAGTAGTGCATGTGACCCCATCAATGTGCAAGTTGACAGGTGGAGACTGGAAGACCAGGGAACACAACTTGGGAGCTACGGGGAGCATGTGAGTATAGACCTCTTCATAGTTGGGTGTGAGGGAGATATAAAAAAAATTCTGGACAACCCCTTTAAACACAAGTTGATCTCCAAGATAAAGAAAATGAACAGCTTCCTGCTTAAAGGGAACCTGTCATCTCCGAAACACCCCCTGAACTAGAGTAAGTGTTGTATAGTGTAAGTGATGCTGAATCCGAATATGTAATTTTTATCTTCATACTCACTTCCATTCTGACGCTGTACTTCCACAAACCAGGAGTAAAATACATTGACAGGACTCTTCTTTGAGTCGTCTCCATTATATGAATGAGCACCGGAGTCCAGTGAGTGCATTTTACTGCAGGTTTGTGGGAGCACAGCGTCAGAATGGAAGTGAGTATGAAGATAAAAATTACATAACTGGACTCAACGTCAATTACACTATACACCGCTTACTCTAGTTCACGGGGTGTTTTGGAGATGACAGGTTCCCTTTAATTCAAAGATGTATAAGAAGCTCTCTCATTGTACCCCATGTTCCTTACTTTCTTCCGCACTTATCACTACAGGTTCCTTTGTTCGATGCACCTGCCAAGTTAAGCCTAAAAAACATCTCATAGTACCAAAGTCTTTCAGGTCTTCGATTCTTTACTTGACGTCCTCCTGAAAAGGCGAAGGCTATTTTCACATCTGCGTTTTCCTTTCTGGTTTTGGGATCTGGCAGACAAAACTAAACAAAAAAGAACAGAATGCATTCCGTTCCGGTTTATTGGGTTCCCATGCCGGACACAAAACCACTGCAAGCAGCGTTTTTGTGTGCGGCATGGGAAACTGAACCAGAAAACCATGCAAGTTAATGATGTCGGATCCGTTTTTTCAGACACGAAAAAAAACACAGCCGCCACCTATTGACTTACAAGTGCCGGATCCGGTATGAATCATTTTTGAGATAATACAACCACATCTGTTCTGAACGGACGCAGCTGGTTGTTTATTCCAAACTGATGCGTTTTGCTGTGGTTTTGAGGTCCCATGCCGGATCTCAAAACAGGACAGCAAAAACTAGATGTGAAAGTAGCCTAAGATGGTATCTAGCAATTTATGGAAAGGTGATTCTTGATTGGCGCTGAAGCACTCTTGTATTTCAATCCATTACACTCCTGATGAGGATCCAAAAACATGGAGCGCGGCAGATGTGTGCTTCTCACTTCATACCCTTAGAGTAGACTATATCTAAACTTATGCTTGCACTGTGGGGAAGCAGTGATGACAGGATATGGTTTAGAAGACATGAATCTAACGGAGCAGAGGCGTACTTGCAGAATCACACTTTTTGACCTGTGTCGAGTTGAATTTACCTTACAGTGCATCACAGCGGAGGAAAAATGTTAAGGAAATTCATTCACGACTTTCTTACTGTGTAAGAACATCAATGTACGAGGTAAAGAACTATAGATTTTACACGTGTGGCTTTCTAAGCTGGATATAAATTTTCCAGAACCTTTCACATTGACATAGAGAAAATGGTCCAGCACGATCCAAATAACATCCAAAAAGTTTTATTGAAGATTCTCAAACCTGTGTCTGATCCACAGGATTAAGGGTCCACATGGCGCTTACGCGTTTTGAGCTAAATTGTTCCTACTGATGCTATAACTTTTTTGGCTTTATTTTGATTGTGCTGGAACGAGGGTAGAGAAGTGCTCAGTTGGCATAATCTCACACCTTGCGATTTAGTTGAGACAAGCCCACCGAGAACGTCTATGGAGCCTGTCTCATGTGAAAGGAGACTATCTTCACTCTTCTCACCCCTCGTTCTAGGGATCTTGGGGGTTTCAGAGCTCAGATGCCACTGATCAAAAATCTGATTGGCGGGTGTCCGACACCCCCAAGGTCAGCTGTTTGAGAAGGCAGTAGTGCTCACAGTAGCGCTGCGGCCTTCTCCAGCTTTTCCTAGGCCAAGTGAAATCACGTTCATCGGTCACATGGCCTAGTGCCATTGAAGTCAATGGGGCTGAGCTGCGATTCCAAGCACATCCGCTACACAATATACTATGCTGGGCTTGGCGAGCAGAGAGAAGGCTGTGGCACGACGGTGAATGCTGGTGCCTTCTCAAACAGCTGATACAGCGGTACAGGGTGTCGGACCTCCTCCGATCAGATACTGATGACCTATCCAGATTGAATTTTTTCGCATATCTTGGCAGATCCGTGCACCAGAATGTGAAATACATACAAACTAGGTCAGGTGCTACTTGAGTGATAAAACTGGCATAAGTAATATAAATTCCTTGGCCACACAGGTAATGCCCCTTACCGACCAAATTTTTAGAAAAGTGGAAGTCATGGTGCTAACAGGGTCATTTTGTGTTGCAACTTTTAGCGCCACAATTCTGGCACGGAGTGCTTAATAAATCTCCCTAAAAGTCCTAATTTGAACCCAGTTTACTGAGGATCCTCAGAGTTCTGGCCTGTATTCACTTACAATTATTTATTTTACCTATAGAGCACCAACATATTCTGCAGGCATTACAAACATTATCATTGCTTGCTGTCCTCAATGGAGCTCACAATGTAAGTTCCCTATTAGTATGTCTTTGGAGTGTGGGAAGAAACCAGAGAACCCGGAGGAAACCCACACAAACACAGGGAGAACACACAAACTCCATGCAGATGTTGTCCTTTGTCAGATTTGAAACTAGGAATCCAGCTAACCAATGAGCCACCGTGCTCCCCATCAAATGGCTGAAAATAATCTGATCCTGCAGAAGCTCTGACCAAGTCTCAAGGTTGTAAAACACAATTTCTGCTGGTGGTTTTCACAATTGTTTCACTTTGCTTTTACACAAGGACGCGATGACAGCTCTGTGCACAACGTCTGTGCATTTCCAGTTAAACAGTAGTCACAGGATACCCTGTGGAGTCCGGATTTTTTTTTTTGTAGAAGACCGCACTCTGCGGCCAAAAAGACTTTGGTTTTGCAAATTTTTGAAAGATAAACACATTTCAAAACTACAATATCATCTACTATCTAATAAAACATGATGTCCATGTAAAGGGAAAAAAGGGAAATTCATATATCAGCTCATAGAAGCCACAAAATCTCCTCCTTTGTAATATTGGAACCAGTTGCGAAACCACAAGAATTCAAGTGCAGGAAATCATGATTTTATAACATTTTAATGTGATCTACTCCTGGGAACAAGAGCTAACCGAATGTGATTTCTGTTCAGGAAACATTCCAGGGTATAGCTGCTGTACATTGAAACGCAGGGTACAGCTGCAGCCATTTCACCTGTACTGCCCCTCTGGTATTCTGGCTTACTGTCTTGCATGAAGACTGCCTTCCTGTCCGGAAAGCCCTCTAAGTACAAACACGAATCCCAGCCCAGGTTTTATTTTCCCTTGGTATTTTAACATGGTAATCTAAGAGCCCTGAGAAACACTTCTTTAACCTTTTCAATGAAATATGTAACTCTTTCTTTATTACAGTCTTGTGTTTTTCTAGTTTCTGTCCCTCATTTCTAGAATAATTATAATAATAATAATATAAAACGTGACCCGGAGTTTATCAGATGATCGGACCCCATGTAAGTGGAGCAAGCCACAGGTGTGCGATGTAAAACGGACAATTTTGCTATATAATCTCTAAACCTCATTTCAGAAAAAAAAATTAACAGCTATAAGGTTAAACAGTGGGTTATACATATGCCACAGGGTTTACAGAAAAGGACTGCTATAAAGGGAATGTATCACCAGAAAATGACATACAGTACCGTATTAATTCAGATTTTCCTTATAATTTTTTTGTATCTTTTGCTTATTTTGTATGCTTATTTTTATGAAACTATTTATATAAAAACATCTAGAAGTCATCCAGTTTCCACACTGATCACTAAAACATGTTTTATCAGTTAGCTTGCTGTATAGACTGGGAAAGAATGAGCAGAGCCATCTCATTATTAATAAAGGACATCTGTCAGCAGATTTGTACCTATGACACTGGCTGACCTGTTACATGTGCTCTTGGCAGCTGAAGGCATCTGTGTTGGTCTCATGTTCATATGAGCCCGCATTAATGAGAAAAATAATGTTTTATTCTATGCAAATGAGCTTCTAGGAGCAACGGAGGCGTTGCAGTTACACCTAGAGGCTCTGCTCTCTCTGCAACTGCTGGGTAGTAAAATCATCATCACGCCAGACCTGGTCAATCAAAGTGCAGAGGGTGTGACAATTGGAGAGAGAGCAGAGCCTCTAGGTGTAATGGTAACGCCCCTGTTGCTCCTAAAGGCTCATTGCATAGAATAAAACATCATTTTTCTCAGCAATGTGGACACATATGAACATGAGACCAACACAGATGTCTTCAGCTGCCAAGAACACATATAAGAGGTTAGCCAGTGTCATAGGTACAAATCTGATGACAGATGCTATTCAAAAAGGGTAAATAACAGCAAAATCAGCAGCAAATACACCAGAGCATACAGCATGTACAGCTTTGATGTGATGTCACATACTGCGATAACAAGGAAAAAAATCAGCCATGAAGTCCACTGCTTTCTGACAACAGACTAGGATTTGTTGCAGATATGCTCTAAATTCTACACAGATTTTTTTCTGCAATGTGTGGATAAGGTTTTATAACTTCACTTTTTTGCACTACACTAAAGTTTGCATTGGAATGTTTGCTGGGAATCTTCTTTGTGTGAATGTGACCCAATAATAGATAAATGTGAACTATGTTTTCTCCTGAATTAATTTGCACAGTAAAAAAAAACCTGTGCCCTAACGAAACAACACAAACAATTAAAATCTGAAATTACACAAAGCACTCACATATAGACTGCATAAAATCTTTAGGCTAAAGCCACGCTGCAGCCATTAGTGCTCTGTGTAATGTATGGGGAAAAAAAACAACATTTTCTAGAGATGCAAGAAAGTTCAGATTCCATTTATCTTATCTGACAGATTGAACATTCAGATTCTACAACCAAGAAAGATAAATCCCAAAGGAAAACATTAGACAAATCAGCAGCAAACCCTGCACATTGAGACACTAAACAGGCGTAATCAACTCCAACCGAGGTGCCACTATCTAAACAATCGGTGTACGGTATTTAGGTAAAATGATTCGTTTTACTAAATGTGCACAAAGTTCTTCATCTCTGAAGTATCTGGAGATGCGTTATCTTCTATGATATTTTGTTTTAGAATTTAGCACAATTGGGTAATTATTCCACAATCCAAAAGCAGCAGAAGTGTTTTTCAGTTCTAAGGACTTTTTTAAAGTTTATTTTTCTAAATTAAAAAGTCTGTGTTTTACTTGAAAGAAAACAAACATTGTGTGAACAAGACCTAAGAAAACGCTTGAAGATTTACCCTTGAAAATGATTCTACTTTCTAATGAAACTTGGGCGGCTTATTATAAATCTCACTTTTAGGTGGCCCCAAACCAAGAGAGTTTTGTATATCAGTAGTAGTGTTGAGTTGATTTTGATAAACATTATGCTGACTGAAGCATGAGTCACCATTGCTGGAGATTCCTTGTAGAAATCATTCTGCAACTTACTTTGGCTCATCGGAGCCTATACACTCTAATACTGTACAGACAAATCTCCATACAGTATTATTCCAAAGTTTTGAACGAAGCAACTTCAGATGAAGCATCGAAAACTCACTTCGCTCATCACTAATCAGTAGCAATAAGTCAGAGCACCTGAACTTTTCCCTTGTAAGATATTTCACTAGTCATCTGATTGGTTGATTCTCTAGTTAGCCTATTGGCTTTCTTAATTAGAATGATTTATACAAGGAATCTCCAGCATTAAATAATGGTGACTCATGCTTCAGTCAATATAATATTTATAAAAATCAACTTGAGGACCTCGGAGTTGTGCTGTCTTTCTCTTAGGCTACTTTCACATTAGCGGCAGCACGGATCCGGCAGGGTGCCGCAGGTGCCACAGGTACACGTGAGGAGCCGGAGTAGCGCTCCGGCCCCACATGTGTCACATACACATAGACATACACACAGACATACACATACACAGACATACTTATATGTACCCAGCAGCTCCGCACAGCACAGGAGGAGGAGGACAGCACGCACATAGGAAGATTCCCCAGAAGATTCTCTGCTGGAGGGAGAATCTTCCTATGTGCGCGCAGTCCTCCTCCTCCTCCTGTGATGTGCGGAGCTGCTGGGAGCATGTAAGTATGTCTGTGTATGTCTGTGTGTATGTGTCTGTCATGTGTGGTGTGCTGTGGACGGACCCGTCATGAACTCCATTGAAAGTCAATCGAGGACGGATCCGTTTACTGTGTGTGTCACACTGAATGGATCCTTCCCCATTGACTTCCATTGGGGGTCATTCCGGATCCACAATGAATGGGGACAAAACTGAAGCGTTTTATTCTGGTATTGAGCCCCTATGACGGAACTCAATACCGAGTTCCAAAACGCAAGTGTGAAAGTAGCCTTACTCCACCTGAGAATGCATAAATAAACTGAAAACTGGGTGTTACTATTTCCCTGGTCAGTGGGGTGTGCCCCAACCAAGTCAAGCCGTCAGCATTGACTGGATAATGTCAGATCGCGTAAGGACCCAAATGTCACGACAAAGGTTCAACACTCAGCTGTCAATTTATTCAGACCTTTGCAGCAGGAATAACGGGAGGAACTTCATAAAGAAGATGCTCCAAAATTGTTATTTTATGGGGAATGTAGTTAGTTACTAAAACAGACTTGTCAGGAGAGGCGACAGATATTCTTTAATTATAACAGAAGTTTGTTATTAGGATACATTATAATTGTTTTACTTTTCCAAAGGTAAAACTCCATTAATAACAGGTATGTGTAACCTCGATTTCAACCTGACTACGTCTACCTTTCATGTGGACAATGTGCTGGGGTTTCACATCTGCCTCTTATTCACTGTACATAAGTACAAGTCCTGATCACCCTGCCAAACAACTTCAGCCGGGAGCACCCACCATGAGCAAGCGAATACATTTCCATGATGCGAAGTTCCCTGGCAGGTGCACCTCAGCTTGAAGGCTGAATAATGATGTGGACACCTGTCTCCTACATAACATTTTTATCTTTAAATCCAGCCATCCTGCGGTGGTGAAGCCTTTGAGTTCACACAGCCTGTAATAAGGATCTATAGTCTGAAACCTACTGAGCCTAATGCCCTCTAGGACTTCAGCTGAATGTAATGATACCTTTCACTTAGCGATCCATGGCTTCATACTTTTGATAGATATGCAAATCAGCAGTTAAGTGCACAGGGGGCGCTCCCAAGTCATTCTGTGCACCCTTAGAGTTTGGCCACATGGTCAGGTTTTCTGATGCAGTTTCAGAAGCAAAAACCAGGAGTGAACTCAAAAAAGTGAAGTCGTATCAGTCCTTTACTCTCTCACCTTTTATGAACCAATTGTGAGTTTGGCTTTCAAACCTGCCTGCAGAAAACTGACCGTGTGGCCATATCCTTACTCCTCCAGCTTCTTCTGCCAGCCCCTCCCTCTCTTTTGTGATTGACAGGGCCAGTTGTACCTACAGGAACCATTAGCCTCTATTGATATCTTATTGGGTCATTTTTTTCCGTTTTGAGAGTTGGTCATAATACTGCATAGGGCGCAGTTTGTATTCAGTGCCCCTGGTGTGTAAGGACATTAGCGTCCTTTGAATACCTAGTTTTGGCTGGGACTGTCTTCCTAATATTCTCATGTGAGGGATCTTCTCACATTTATAAGCTTGAGGCCCTACAGCGGCATCGGGAAGGCGTGTCTCTGGGAAAAGAGCATACTGGCTGGCCTGTTTCTGTACCCAGAAGTCATCTCAGCCTCCTGATGCATCTACAAAAATACAATTGGGTAGTTTTTTTTTTTAAGAGGACCTTTTACCACTCCTGACATTCCTGTTTTAATAGCTACATGCATCCCCCATGTAATAACAATTCTGGAACATCTATTCTTATGGCTCTATGTTGTGCTATTCCTTTATTATTTCTACTAGAAGTTATGAGTGAATTGCTATTAGCCTTCAGTGAGGGTACAGAGGGGAGTGTACCTTCACAGTCTGACTCTATCCAATCAGTGCTGCCACAGTGCTGTACACACCCCCAACTGGTTACCACCCCTCTGTACCCTTACTGAAGGCTAATTGCAATTCACTCATAACTTCTAGTAGAAATAATAAAGGAATTACACAACACACAGACATAAGAATAGATGCTCCAGAATTGTTATTACATGGGGAACACAGCTATTAAAACAGGCCTGTCAGGAGAGGTGACAGGTAATCATTGTTTTATTATGGATTCATAAGCTGGTTGAGATGCTGTACCTTGCCTATTGGCACGTAGCACAGTTACTGTCTACTGCCGGAATCTGATAGCAGCATGTTATAGAGCAGGAGAAGCCGAGCAGACCGATATATGGTTTTGTGGGAAAAGATTCAGTAAAACTTGTAATTTATACATTTATAACTCTGCTTCTTCCACCTCCTGTGAAAACCCATCGGTACAGGAAGGATTTGTTATCAGTGATTGATAGCATGTGTATAACAGTGGATTTACATGTCCCAATGTAACAGCCGATTGTGGGGAAGGAAGCATTCCTTCTCGACAGTCGGCTGCTTGTTCAGTGGGGGTGAAGCACTGCGATCCCCCGTGCACATACAGGATCATTGTTTCTGGGCAACAGATCTCTGTTGCGCTTCGGTCATTCATCAGGTGATCGGTAGCATACTTAGGCAGATTGTTGGGAAAGAGGGTTCGCAGGAGCATTAGTTCCTGATAATCTGCCCAAATATCGGGCAGTGTAAATCCACCTTTAGTGTGCATACAGAGATAGCTGTCAGTCACTGATAACGCCTCCTCCCTGTACCAATAGCTTTCCACAGGAGGTGAAAAAGCTGAGATATAAATGTTTACTGAATCTTTTCCCACAAAACTATATATCAGTCTGCTCAGCTCCTCCTGCTCTATAACCTGCTGCCTGCAGATTGATCTGCATTTTCTGGTGTCAGGTTCCCTTTAAACGTATATATCTCATTCATGATCTGTGGAACATCTTGTATGGTCCATCAAGTTCTAAGGTCCGCCCAGATGGTATTGTAAGTGAAGATAATCTCATCAGGGCGTTCCAGGCTGATTTCCAGCAGGACATTTTTATACACAGAAGAACGCATACAGCTGTGCAAACAAACAAACATTGCCTTGTTCCAGAGAATCTCGATGTGCTGTGATACATCACAAATAGGAACGAGCATCAGACTGGGACTAATACACTGAAATATCCGCTGGAAGTCAGGCCCGAATGGAGGATGGAAATTAGACATTGTTTCAGATAAGAAGCTACCAAGATGTGGAAGCTTCTCAAGAAAACATCTGTTTATGGTTTACAAAAGGAAATCTGAAGAACATGGGAAAAACATGAGCAAAAAAAGCATCAGCAGTGATACAGGGGATCTTACATCCCGGACCACTTATATCCTTGCCTGTTTCCCAGTCTTTCTTTCTTTTGTCGGACTGACCAGTTACACCTTCAAACCTGAACACACATTTCTCTGACAATGGTAACACCCAGTTTTCAATTTAGTTGTACATTTCCGGTAGGAATAAAGAAGAACTGTACAATACAGAGTTACAGGAAACAATGTTCAAGCATGGTTATCTTACAAGAAATGCAAGAATTGCTGACCGATCCTCTTTAAAGGACTTGTGCACTTTTCCAACACAAT
Organism: Rhinella marina; assembly: GCA_900303285.1. Classification (NCBI taxonomy): domain Eukaryota; kingdom Metazoa; phylum Chordata; class Amphibia; order Anura; family Bufonidae; genus Rhinella; species Rhinella marina. Next base: position 288,733 of record ONZH01019961.1, read on the forward strand.
TTCTGTAATGTCTCTAATGCCACAGGTTTTTTCCCCCCAAAATTTTGCTTATAGGGGTTTTGCAAAAATGGGTGGGCCACCCAACTTGGCCTGCGAGGCTCCACTGGGCTCCCTCACTGTAAACATCTGAGTTCACATTGCTGCAGCCAATCACTGGCCACAGCACTGACCAGATCCCCTTGGATCGTGTGACCATTTGTCATGATCCTAGAGGAGCTGGTCACTGCCACAGCCAGGCTGCAGGCGGTATTAAACGATATTTGCAGTGAAGAAGCCTTACAAACATCACAACTTGAAGAGTTGCAAAAAAAAAAAAAAACCTTTAATTTATATTTATTCATCTTTTTGCCAACCATGTTTGTTGTTAGTTTTTTTTGTTTGTTTGTTTTTTGCATTTCATCATTTTTGCATCATATTTGCTCTAACAAGGTACAGAATTAAAAGGTTAAAAAACCTTTTAATTCTGTACCTTGTTAGAGCAAATAGTCTAACTTTTTTTCTATATAATATTAACTTACAGCCGGTGTTAGGAATCCCTGCAGTAACTAGTCTTATCTGTATTAATTTTATGACTGGATCATCAATCTAGTGGCATCCCAGGTTTCACTCGGTGTACAGTACGTCTGTTCTGATTTAGTAATTTCCTTGATCCATATAAGATGTGCTTCCTTCCAATGACGTTATCTCATCTCCTAATCATAATAGGAGCTTCTTGGAAAAGCAGACATGAAATACAATTTATACCCTGATTATCTGACCTTCCACTGACACGTTGTACCTTCTTTTCAAGAACAGAAACAGGTCACATCCACTTCTAGTTATCTATTTCCTGCTGTACCCAACTCTGGTTTATTCTGCTAACCACTTGTAATCACCTGCTTGTATTAAGGGGGTTGTCCGAGATAAACAAAAATCTCCTGCAATCACCAAAACTGCTTAAAGGGAAAAAAACGCTATACTCACCTGTGCTACTAGTGACAGAAGTACCAGACCAGAACCGCCATCAACGGTCCAGGAGAAATAGGTGAGTATACCATCTTTTTCATTTAACCAGTTCAAAACGCTGCATTTTAAACCCCCTCTTTCCTGAATAGTCATATTTTTAGCTTTTTTTTGTGTGTATTTGAAAGCCTTTTTCCCATGTGGTTCATCAATAACGTTTGCATTTTTTTGGCAATACATGAGACTTTATTTTTAAGTCATTTTTATACCCAAGAAAATGTAAAAAAATAAAAATAATAAAAAATAATAAAATTGGCATTTTACACTTTTTCTAATTTTTTTTTTAAAGTACAAACTGCAGCTAACATTTTTAATTATGTCCCAGTCATTTTAATATATGGGGAAACATAGTTTATGGTCATTGTGGACGAGGCTCGAAGTTGCTGTGAGGCATGTACTGGCACTTTTTTTTATATTTTTTGCATTTAATGGCCCTTTTTTATTCTGTTTTTAACATTATTTTGTATTTAACATTTTTTTTATTGCTGATTTCTCCTGTAACTGGGGCTGACATATTAGACATATTATATGGGGAGACATCGTTTATGGTTGCCGTGGGCGAGGCTCGAAGCTCCGGTGAAGCATGTATTGACATTTTTTAAAATAGATTTTTAATTTTGTCTTTATTTCTTTGTAACCCCCAATAAGGTCATAAACCACCTTTTGGGGGCATTTAACAGTATTTTTTTTATTGCTGATTTCTCCTGTAACTAGGGCTGACATAAGGAGGAATACACGCCCCTAAGGTTGTAATTAGGCCTTGGAACCTCACAGCGGAGCTTTTCTGGGTTTGCAAGGACCCAGCAGCTCATGCACATATCTGTTTACACAGCACTCATTGTGAGTACAGTGATGAAGCACAGACAGTAAAAAAAAAAAACATTGTAACCTTCTCTATGGGAAGCCCGGGTATAAGAGACCTCAGTTGCACGCTCTCCATGCAACTGCTAACTGTGCAAGGACGTTTATGAACATCCTTACAGAGTTAAATGCGGATTACCTGGGGGTAAATAGTTAATGAGCGATCTATGGGAGATCCGAAAATAGCCAAGTGGGCGCAGTGGTACTGGGGTGAATGGAGAGCACACAGCATAGGAGAGGCCGCCACTCCATTGACCATAATGGGAGTGCTGGAAATAGTTGCACCAGAGCTTCCATAGTGGTGAACAGAGGGTGGTTGTGCATGCAGCTGCTCTATGTTCACTTTGAGAGCCCCGTTCTGGAGGGGACCACAGATGTGGGACCAACACCTATCTGACATTGATAGCATATCCTAGTGATACGTCATCAATGCCCCAGATGAGACAACCCCTTTAGGCATAAAAAAAATAGAATTTTAAAAAAGATTAAAAGAACAGAACATGACAATGTTAAATTATATACAGGGCTGCAAATATGAACAAAAAAAAAGACAACACCTCAGACCTCCAGACGTTTTCAAGTAAAAAATTAATTTTTAATTACGGTAAATAATTAACTTAGAAGCATCTTTTCTTAGAATTCTGCATTATGCTGTCCCTCTTATGTTACTTCTGGAAATTTAACAATAAATTGACAACTTGGTGTCATCATTCCCACATCATTAGTTTTGCCCCTACATGACGAGTGATTGGACAGTGTACTGGTAATGACTGGACAGTGTATAGGTCCTCTTAATAATTAGAATTGGAAGCAATGGAAAATGTATTTTATGCAGTCTACAGTAATAATAGTCCGGGTGGAAAATTAAAACAGGGAAAACTTGCAAGTTGATACATGAAAGACACAGTCACTTAAAGGGAACCTGTCATCACCTTTATGCTACCCATACTAACGGCAGAATAAAGTAGAGACAGGTGAGTTGATTTCAGTGGTCTGTCATTTATAAGTTAAAAGTAAGTGGTTGCCGAGAACCAACATCACAAACATTGCAGACTGGGCCTGGAAAAAGAGTCAAATCTTCATGAGAAGAGTCATGGTTATTCATGAATTCCTGCTCTTCCTGCCCACCTGCTGATGATTGACAGTCTTCTACCTAGTTTTCTCCCTTTCTCACTAGGAGACAACTTCCAATGATCAGCAGATGGGCGGGAGAGCAAGAGATTAGGAATAACCATGACTCTTCTCAGGTAGATTTGACTCTTTTCAAAGCCTGGGCTGCAATGATTATGATGCTGGTTCTCAGTAACCACTAACTTTTAGCTCATGAGTGACACACCGCTGACATCAGCATTTCTGTCACTATTTTATACTGCCCTCAGTACGGTCACCTTAAAGTTGATGACAGGTTCCCTTTAAAGGGGTTTTACACAGTGGTTTTCCGAGACTTAAACACTCAGTATCTGATCGGTGTGGATCCGACACCCAGTCCCCCCCCCCCCGATCAGCTGTTTGAGAAGGCACCGGAGCTTGCAGTAGAACCATGTCCTTTTCGCAGTTTTCACTAGGTCTTGACATCATGTTCATGTGAAAAACCAAGCACAGCCACTATAGGATGTCTGACGCTGTGCTTTGTGATCGGTGGGGGTCCTGGGTGTCAGACCCTAACAATCAGATACTGATGACCTATCCTCTGTATTTAAATGTCATAAAACCTTTTTAAAGATGGAACATTATTTATGGCGTTATACTATACTCGATATCCAGGCACAAACCTGCAATACGTCTCCCAAGTCAGCGGTGCTAATATCAGGATCTTCAGTTGTGTTGAAAGGCACAGGGGTAATCCGCACTAATGTCAAGACTCTCGGCTCTGGATATTTCCAAAGCATCATCCCAGGATTGTCTTCTGTCTCATTGTAAAATACCACTTCAAAAGCATTAGGCATCTTCTGAGCATCTACCCAAAAAGAGAGCAAAGCTTAAACCATGACAGAACAGACATAATAAGACATCAATACAATTCACTCCTAGTGTGTGTGAATTAATATATCAGCGAATGTGGATCCACTGTGCCAACTAACGGGTACGGCTTTGGGCTAAACTCCAAGGTCTTGCATCCAGACCTCTACCTCCTGGGATAGCCCAGGTGCCGTTGGCAGCTGACCCACTGGGGTCATATTCTGGTGCAAGCACCAGAAGATCAGGAAGCAAAAAACGCAGGAAAACCGTATGTATAGTCTGAACAGTTACTAAGACTTTAATTCAGATTTCTAGGACCCATAAAGCACAATTAAAGAATAAATGGTGGGAAACAAATGAAAGTGCTGGAACATGTAGGCAGGGCAGGCACAAGCTGGAGCACAGAAAGTAACAAATGCAGGATAGACTCAGGTAAAACACAATAGAACAAAACTATCAGAACACCTTTCTTGGTCACCAGGGAACTTAAAGTTCAGAAACCCTCCAAATGGAGACGGTGCCTTAGATACCCAGGGACCTGTAGTCATTGGTTGGGGAAGGATTTAGAAGCGTGCGCACTGGCCCTAAGGAGACAGAGGATAGAGCAAAAGGCAGAAACATAAAGGCAGCAGCATGGGTATCTTGAGGAGAGAGCAGGGCAACAACGGACATAGACGGCTGACCTAACAACATTTCAATTTGCAATCAAAGTTGCATCAGCTCCATGACCTGTGTAGTGCCTGTACCTGTTCATGATTACAATGGGACCAATAGGTCTTTTTTTAAAAAAAAGCAGCCACTACTGTGTGCAGCAGTCAAACACTTCTCTAGGACTGATGCAAACACAAGTGAATATACTTTCTCCTTAGCTCCTTGAAATATTTCCGGAATGAAATACAAGAAATAGCTTGTAATAGCTTAATAGCCTTATCAAGGAATTGTTCTTTCAGCATTAGAAACATGAGGGCTCTGTTCACACTTAAGGTGAATTTACATGGTGGATTATTGGGAATGAACGTTCCTGTGAGCGCCCTTTCCCGACAATCTGCCTGTCTGAATGTGAAGCCGATCACTCGATGAACGACCAAACACTTGTTCATCGGGGGATCCTGTCATTTTGTGCAGGAATTCAATTATCATTTCTGGGCAGCAGATCGCAAAACAACTGTCTAAACAGTCAAAACCAATACAGCTCTATAAGTGTGGAGGTGATTGCTGCACGTGAGCGTTTCCTTCCCAACAATCTGCTGTTCATCGGCCCGTCTAAATCCACCTTTAGTTTAGTCATTACAGGGGTATTCCCATCTCACAAATGTAGTTTGTATAGTTAGATATAGCCATACCAATAGTATTACTAATAGAATGTATTTATATAAAATGTACCGTTTGGAAGATTTTCCTATTTGTATATCCATTGTCCCACACACATCAGTCAGGCTGTTGCCCCTAGTTACGACCACTGCGGCCATGTAGTAGTGGTGGTCAGCTTGCTCCTTTTCAAACCCGCTCTGAGGTAACTGCTGTATTGTGAACACTCATTACATGAGCATGTGTAGACACATATTAGGGTACTTTCATCAGCATTTTGGAAGCTACCAGTCTTAAACATAATGGTCAGGATCCATCCAAAACGCAGACTCTATAAACGGATCCTGCTCCATAGAGATGAATAGATCTTGGAACAGGATCCATTTCTCTGCATTTTGGAAGCGCAAACAAAAATGCTACAACCCTAAGATGTGTCTCCGCATGCTCATGTAATGTGCGCTCACAATACAGCAGTTACGGTGGGTTTGAACAAGAGGAAGCCGGCCTCCACTACTACATGGCCGAGGTGGCCGTAACTAGGGGCAACGGCCTGACTGATGTGTGTGGGACAATGGATATACAAATAGGGAAATCTTCTAAACCAGAGATCTCAAACTCGTGGCCCTACAGCTGTTGTAAAACTACAACTTCCATCATGACAGGAGAGCCTACAGCTATTGGGGCATGCTGGGAGTTGTAGTTTTGCAACAGCTGGAGGGCCACGAGTTTGAGATCCCTGTTCTAAACGGTACATTCTATATAAATACATTCTATTAGTAATACTATTGGTATGGCTATATCTAACTATACAAACTACAATTGTGAGATGGGAATACCCCTTTAAATTAAATCCATAAGAGAGCAAATCCAGTTAGTGTTACATTACAGCTGGTCGAGGGTAAGAAACAGGCAGACAAGGGGGAGTGTAATGAGCACTGGGGGCGGAGCTACAGTGGTGCTCAAAGCTCTACAGCCACTCCCCCCCTTGGTGCTCTAACTGCCCGATTTGCATAACGATAAAAATTCTCATATATCTGGAACGCTGCAAGCACTGCAAGATAAATAAGGTATCATTTTAACCAGCATGATCAACCCTACCAGGCAATATACATGGTTTAATAGGGTTGATGATGTTGACAAAGGCTCTTTGATTATATAATATTGTTGATAACAGATTCCAATACGCCAAACAATCTAGCTAAAGGCAAGGAGGGTTATAAAATAATAAAAGACGACTTAGGCCTGTATTAAACCAACAGATTATCTGACCAATATCTGTCCAATCAGATAAAAGATCTGTGGCCATCTGACCAATGATTAGTCAGAAAATCTGTCAGATAAGCTGTTGGTGTAATACAGGCCTTACTCTCTTGACTAATCGCCTGCTGTTCCACTGCAGCGATGATGTCTCTGACTACCCCACCTGATCACTGCTGCCAATCACTGGCCTCAGCTGTTATGTAGGGTAGTCGGGGATCTCCCTGCTGCAATTCTTGGCTACTCAATGTGACTACTGAGGCCACAGGGCTGATATGGGTTAAGTGCATCACTGTAGCGCAGAAAATAGCGAGCACCAGAGTGGTGGCACTGGAACCATGGGTGATTGGACAAGTCAGTGAGCTTTCTTGCTGAAAATTCCATGACTTTACTTATATTTGTGGGGTCTCACGAAACCCAATTAATATCCTCCTCTTTCTTAATTATCTCTCTTCTGTCTCAATTAAAACTGTAAGAAAAAATTTTCTACACATGTCCAAGGCAATAAGCCATTTACAATCCTGTGTGTGGCTGTAATGTGACAGACTACAGGAGGAGCTGTCCTTTGTGTTTTTGCTCTCTCTCTCTTCAGCAGGACATAGAACACCAGGACCACCAAGGCCACCCCTCTTGGGTAAGCCCTGCCCAGTTCAGCCATGTGTCAGGCAAAAACGGAACCTAGCAGGAAATTACCATTTGCAAAATGCTCGTTTCAGGAGCATGCAAGTAATCCTGAAGACCAACTAAAAGTGTAGCCAAGTTTTCTTGGGCTTTCTTATCATTTGCTTTTAGGTTTAGTGCTCATTTATTCAAAGTGCCCTGCAGGTTCCTTTAAAATGACCATGTTTTAGAATCTAGGGAAGAAACTCAAGTAGGCACAGAAAATACACACAAACCCTATGGAGATAATGTTAGAAACCTCTGCAAAGTAGAATGCTACGTATGTAAGGAAAGAAAAAAAAACATATCTGAGATGTCCTTGACTTACCAGCATCCTGAATGTATTGAAAAAGTCCAGTTCTCAAGTCATCAGAGCTGTGCTCTGTCTTACAGGTTGAAGGTCTACTGATCACAGGGGAGACTGGAAGAAGAGGCTGTTCACTGCTCGTAGTGCCCAACCCGGACTCTCTCTTCAGGTAATCCTGGACAAGTTCATTCAAAAGCGTTAAGCAATTCAGGTTCTCCTGACCCCAGAAAACCTAGAAAGAAAACATTATTAGCGATGGAAAGGTAGAAAAACACACAGCTCAATCTGGAAGTTATCTAAACAGCACTTATTCACGTTGATTAGATATTTTATTTGGCAGGGTCTCCTTCATAGTTCATGAGAAATGTTAAAGAGAGAGAGATAACTTCCTCTGACTCGTGGTCTCGGCACAGTGTTGCTATTGTTTTCAGTCCTGGTTAAAATCAACACCGATAATTTGTCCAGTGAATCAAATGAAATGTCCCGCTATTAGGCCCAAGACGAGTAGGGTGCCCTCTGCGAAAAACTAAACAAATTCCGCTCAATAAAACTTACTTTACATCTCATTTCTTCTTGTGTGTTTTTATAGATCAGTCACAAGCAGAATGCTCCTGCACCATGTCAACCTGCTGATACATTTTCCAAGACCCTATTAACCACCTAACTGTTTTGCCCGAATCCAGCTCGGGCAGTGAGAAAAGTAGCTAACTGGAGTGGGGAGGGTAGCAGCTAGAAACATGCAACTGGTCTTGTATGAAAGCTGACAGTCCCGGCTGGTCTTGTATAACAGCTAAAGTCCAAGCAACAGATGAGAAATCACTGTTAGAAATCAAGGGGAATATACGTGAGTAAAACCTGTTTTTAGTTTCGCTTTCAGCTGCATTCACAGCATCCCGATTTCTATCAGTGATATCTTTCTCTGTCCTGAACATATAGCTGTCATTCTGGTACTGTCTGAAAGCTTAGAATATTTGCTTTCAAACAAGATGAATTGCATGTTTCTAGCAGCTAACATTCAGGAGGTAAAGCAGCCCTCCCCCGTCCAGTTAGCTACTTTGCCCACTGCTGGAGCTTCACTCTGGCAAAACAGTTAGGAGGTTAAAGGGGTTTTCCAGGCTCCTAATATTGATGACTTCAGGATAAGTCATTAATATTTGATTGGTGAGGGTCCGACACCTCACTTCCCCCCACCGACTAGCTGTTCCGTGCAGCCTTTCATGCTAGAATTAGATTTGATTGGAACAGGAAGCACAGCAAAGTGTAGTGGTCGTGCCGGGTTACTACAGCTTAGCTCCCATTTACTTCAATAGAGACTGAGCTGCAGTAACCCAGCACGGCCACTACACTTTGAATGGAGCTGTGTTTCCTGTTCCATTCACAGTGCTAGATCCAAGGAGTGGAGGCTGAAGGGGACAGCTGATCATGTCGGTGTGAGGTGCTCGACCCTTACTGAACAGATATTAATGATCTGTCCTATGGATAAGTCATCAATATCAGGAGCCTGGAAAATTACATTACTATAAACGATGAAATACCAGAGGGTGTCATTATAATGAAGTATATATCCGCTGCTGGATTACAGGGTGGTTGTAACCCCTAGATGAGAGCAATGTATAATGTGATGGAAAAATGAATCCAGCCAGCAAAGGAAGCAATATGGAGAATCATAATACATTAGTAAGTGCCTTGTATTAACTTTCTTTACATGATAAATGCTATTTGCAGGAGTGAGACAACCCCTTTAAGGTTGCACAGACCTAAAAAGCCCCAGGAAGATTTGTACATGTCTGAAGGTTGCATACAATCTGTCTATATAGCGATCAAGAACCAGTAGCTGAGGTGCCGCCAACAACAAATTAACTTTTAGAACTTATTTCACAGCAAACCCACCTGCAGCAGCCCACACCTCACATCGAGAAGGACTTTAGGAATGGTGGGTTGGGGGCCTTGGTCTCCACTATGCTTGCACCAAGTGGCTTCAAGATTAACACAACCCGAAACTGGTCCAATCAAATTCCTGCTTCTTTCATTCAGACTTGTTTTTAGGACAAAGTCATTTAAATTCAGAGTAAACACTGCTCCAGAAATGGTATCTGCTGGGGAAAAAAAGCTATATGATGTATACATCGTATAAGAGGCAAAATATAGTGCTATTTTAAGTGCAATAATATGTGCCAACTGCTGCAGCCAATCATTGGAATCAGCGGTATACCGCATAAGATCACTGAGGCCAGTGATTGGCTGCAGTGGTCACGAGCCGATGCTGTTACTGCAGACCTGTAAACAGAAACCGGAGGTGAGGCCCAGAGCTACAGCACTGAAAATGGAGGGCAATTAATGAGTAAATATTTTTTTTTACATCAATTTATCACATTTGGGGGCACTGAGGGACTTACAACTCAGACAAACCCTTTAAACTCAGCGGGAAACAGAATTGCACATTGGCTCTTCACTCTGGGTCATATAGATGGAGGGTCACTAAGGAGGGTAAGGCTCTGCTCTATGACAAATCATGGAAAACATAAACTTGGCAATACCTGGTTAATGACTTTTGGAAAACTTGCTGAACTTAAAGGGGTTCTCCAGGAATTAAGAAAATGAAAATACACAAATATTACGTCATTATAAATATATTCCCAAATATCTTACATTACTTATAATGGCTCGTTTTGTCTGGGGAGCAATGATTATGAGAAACAAAATGACCGCTGTCCTATTAGTACACACAGAACCTGTCCTAATCACACAGGAGGACAAGTTACTTTACAACACTGAGGTAAAGAGCTGCCTCATCCTCCTCTCTGCTCTGCTTGTCAGGGATTATGATCCTGACTAAAGTTTAATATGATATTTAGCTGAATCTTTGTGGGAATGGAGTTCATGACGAGTACAGAGAGGACGGACAATACAGACTGTGGTAATGGAGACACAAGTGCTGCTGCTCATTAGCCATTGCTCATGACCTTCATTCCCACAGAGATTCAGCTAAAGATCTTATCAGCTGTATTCAGGATCATAATCCCTGATAAGCAGAGAGGAGGATGAGGCAGCTCTTTACCACAGTGTTGTGAAGTAACTTGTCCTCATGTGTGATAGGATAGGTTTGTGTGTACTAATAGGACGGCGGCAATTTTGTTTCTCCAAATCAATGCTCCCTAGACAAAACGAGCCGCTATAACTAATGAAAGGTATTTGGGAATATATTTATCATGAAGTAATATTTACGTATTTTCATTTTCTTATATCCCGTAGAACCTCTTTAAAGGAGTTTTACATTCCATTTCAGCTAGATCCACAACAGCACCACCAGCACCAGCACTCACCTGCTCCATCTGTTCCCGTGATGTAAGTTTATGGAAAGGGTCACATGCACTGCTGTGGCCAATCACTGGCTTCACCGATGATGTGTCCCCATCAGCACGATACTGCTGGATCTCATGTCAATCGGAAAATCTCAGCGCTAAAGCCAGTGACTGGCCAAAGTGGTGCATGTCACCCTGTCTGGAAGTTTAAACTCCAGGGACTGGAAGGAGCCAGACCAGACCCTTGGCACAGGTGAGTGATTTTTTTTTTTTTAAGTAGAGTGTTGTCTTAGCCTTAGTTTATATGCGGATTGAAGCTAGAAACCCCTTTAATGGGATAGTCCCCTCTGGGATATTTATGGCTTACGTGTAGGTCTAGAACATGCCATAAATGTCACAAAGGTACGTATCCCACCTATGGAATCCACTGAGGTCTCCAAAGTGAACAGAGACACACTGCGCATGCGCAGCATCCTATCAGTTCACCTCTATGGGACTTCTGAAAAGAGCGGAGTGTGTGCACGTGTTTATTTTTGGAAGTCCGATAGCAGTGAATGGAGAACAAGCTGTGCAAGTGCGACCACTCCTCCATTCACTGCCATGGGACTTCCAATAATAATCCAGCCAGTGCTCGGCTATTCATGGAACTTACAAGGAGGTGAATAGATAGGTGGCCTCCCATGCACACCACCTCTCTCTTCACTTTCAGGGCCCATTCCCAGATATGTGACCTGCACCAGGTTGACAATTAAGACAATTGACACCTTCACACGCTGCAGATTTTGTTGCAGAAAGGTCTGCAACTCAAGAACAGTTCCATTCCTTCGAAAGAGGCGACAAGCACATGGCTTTCTGCAAACCCCATTAAGCTGAATGTCATTGATTTTTAGTCACAGAAATTTCTGAAGCAAAATCCTCAGAGTGTGAATGCGCCCTGAATGTCCCAGATGAGCAAATCCACACTGAGAATGAACAGTGAAAGAGATATTTCCAGGAGCTCTCTTTGCTTTCTCACTGAACTCTGTCCATCAATGGTCCGAGGCTTCGGTTTATATGACCTAGATATCTTTGAATTTCCCCAGATGGTAATCTAAACTTATAGCATCTTTCACTATAGCCGAATGCACCTTTGCAGAATTGAGCTATGGACAAACCTTGTGAAATCAGATCTTCTGGAATAATATAGGGAGAAACCGGCCTTAGGGCCACATACATTATACAGATGTTTCCCGTTTCAAAAATTATAACAATTTCATCCATACTGTAACAGTAAACGCCACGACCTATGATTCAGCGCTCACTCTTACTAATAGATAGAGGGCAGAGATACAGAAATCCTGAAGCCGTTACCTTCTGTCTCTTGGTCATTGAGGTTTAAAGACATGAAACTATAACTGAGGAGCAAGTGATGTTATCAAAATGCTCAAAGGGAACGCATGAGCAAAAGTCACAAAGTGTAAAATTGCAACCAAAGGAAGATAAAAGTGGAACTGTCAATCGAAAGGTTCTTTTTAAGACCAGGTTATCAGGCACATCTCACCCTAGGACCTTGTTCTCCATCCCCTTGAGATGAACATCAGAAACAATAAGAAGAATCAGGTTTCACAAAGTCCCTGCAAAGTACAACTGCTTGCGTACTATTTGGATTTGTATTTGCTGCCGGTCATCTTCTTGGTTTTAAATTGCCCAATAAAATATGTGAACTAAAATTGACAACCATAGTATATCAGGTGTCTAATGTCCAATCCTGAAGATCTATCCAACCAGCTGAGATGTCTAAATCTGCAAGGCTTTGGGCAGACCAGATTAGATAAACCCCATTTTTCACAGCTGCTGGAGGAGATGCATGTGATACACAGTTTACACGCGAGCAAAACCCCACGTAACGTCTGTTTTGCAGAAGTTTGTGATCCCTGATACATGAGAACGGTTATATCAGGCATAAAAGCATTGCTTGGCATGAGCGCCTCTTCTCTAACTACATGCGCTCCCACAGGCAAAATTACTTAAACACAAAAGAAAAAAAAAATCTTGAAATGGAGACAATGAACCAAACTACATTTTCCATAAAAAGTAAGTGGATGCCAGAAAGTACGAGCCAAATCATTTTAAAGCAGCCGCTCAGGATAAAGCTGATTAAACTCCTGCTAGCACAACCATGTTGCCAGGAAGCAGGCGATCATTCAGGACAAGCGTAGCAATTTCACGAGTATTCTTCATAAAGATGTCGTGCCAGGGCCCAAGTTATGCTTGAGAATATATTTTATTTCATTTTTTCCTGTATTAAAAGCAACCCTCCCGCTAAAAAAAAAGAACAAAATCACATTAAAGGGCTTATCTGGGTAAAGATAATGAAGACCTATTCCCAGGATATGTCATCATTATCACATCAGCAGGGTTCTTAGTCTTGGCACCACCGCCGCTGCACTGTGGGCTCCCGAAACAGCGCCGTACATTGTATAGTGGTTGTGCTTGGTATTGCTGCTCAACCCCACTGACTTGAAGACGGAAGACAGGGTAGAGGGGATAGAGTCATAAAAGAGTAAAGTTGAGGAAAGTTTTATCAAAGAAAACTAATATAGGGAGCAATGACTGTTAAAACAACACACGGACACAAGACAGTATACATATATCAGGGGTCAGTACAGAGATCTCTCCCATGATCTATTTATCCCCAGGACTGTGACTGTGACGAGGGGACATCCTCTGCCCCTGGAGGAAAAAAGGTTTGTACACAAACATAGAAGAGGATTCTTTACGGTAAGAGCAGTGAGACTATGGAACTCTCTGCCTGAGGAGGTGGTGATGGTAAGTTCACTAAAAGAGTTCAAGGAGGGGCCTGGATGTATTTCTGGAGGGTAACAATATTACAGGTTATTGTTAGTAGAGAGGGGTCATTGACCCAGGGAGTTACGCCCCGTTTATATGGCCGTATTATTGTGGACCCGCAATAATACCGGGGCCGCCCGGCATGTGTTCCGCAGCGCTCGGAACACACGCCAGGCGGCCCCATTCAAAGAGCCTATACTTGTCCGCACGCACGGACAAGTATAGGACATGCTTCATATGGAGCCCCGCTACCCGCGCCATAGAGATGAATGGGGGCGCATCTATTCCGCAATATTGCGGGATAGATACGGCCCCATTCATACGGTCGTGTGAACGGGGCCTTATTCTGATTGGAGTCGGGAAGGAATTTTTTCCCCTAAAGTGGGGAAAATTGGCTTCTACCTCACAGGGGTTTTTTTGCCTTCCTCTGGATAAAATTGCAGGATAACAGGCCAAACTGTATGGACAGATGTCTTTTTTCGCCTATGTTACAGGAAAAACACCTGCTAAACAAACTTTACCTGCGACCGAATATATATTTTCTGGAACACATTTACTATTAGGGTTGTGTCTCTGCCAATTTTAAAGGGATGATAGCAGAGATAGCACCATTACTACAACTGAAATCCAGCCGTACTCAGTATATCCTGTTCTGTTAATGGGTCCCTTTACCATTAGGATACATTAAAGATACAGTATACAAATGAGATATTCAGGATTTTTAATTCAATTCATCAGCGTACAACTCACATTACATGTCTGTGCTTCAGAGATTGTCCGCAAGACAACACATATCTGAAGCTAATAGTTATTGAAATATCCATTAAGTTCCTTGGGCAGGGAGCCCTAATGCACTGCATTCAATCCCGGCTATATTCCTCAGAGAGAGAGGAGCGAATAATTTATTTACAAAAATAACATTTTATAAGCCGGTAACCTGAAGGAAAATAATCCTTCTCAGCTGTTCTTTCCGTCCTTCTGTTTACTTTGGAGCTGCTACTTACTTAACAGAGACATTGACGATTACAGGCTCTTCACACTAGTGTCAATGGAAGAAAAGGCGCATAATCCAGTAGTCTATGGATAGCAGTAAGGATGTCGGCACTGGTGTGGATGGTGATTTGTATCGGCAGAGTATCCCTATATGACACCGGAGAACTCTCATACAAGGAAGTATTGACTTAGGACACCAAAGTAGAAGACCTACATGTAGGGGAGCACCACCTCAGGCAGCACCAAGTAGGGGCAAGAGGGGCCATGGGCTAAATGGAAGGGGTTAGGTTAAGAAATTGGCATTGGGAAGGGGGGTGCCGTTTCAGTTTTCACCTCAGGCAGCAGAAAGGCTAGGTGCACCTCTGCTTACATGGAGCCTGGAATTTCAAGGACTGACAAAATGGCAATGCAACAAGCTGCTCTATAGGTCTTCCACTTTTTTTGTCCTACAAATGGCTTCTGGTTACTTCCGGTTACTTTTCTTAAGTTTACTGCCCACAGAATAAGGTAGCACACTTTTCATTTCTTATACTGACTCCACAAGTACTGTACCCTAAATTCTCACAGTATATTAGGGCGTAGAGACATCATAGAGGAGGGCTCCCGCTAAGCTCCTACTCTGGTTCACAGATCACCCAACTGCCAGGATGGTTGATATTAGAGGAGGATTTCAGTCCTTAGAGGACGATTTGAAGCCCTCTCTTTAGCAATTACAAGTCATATACTTAATTTACTGTATATATTAATTTTGCGGTTGCTCAAGTTTTTATTACTGATGGCTTAATTCAGGGTATACCATAAATATTAGATTGGCGGAGGTCCAACATCCCGTACTCCCACCCATCAGTTGTTCTGCATTAGCTCCAGTGCCGGAGGTTGGCGCTAGAACTACATAGCTCTCTCCATTGTGCAGTGGACAGAGCTGGTAACCACAGCACTGCAGGTACAAGCCCTGTCCACTGCACAATGGATGGAGCTGTGTAGTTATGGAGGTACTCTGAAACAGTTGATTGGCTGGAGTGTAGGGTGTAGGATCCTGAGGATAACCCATCAATATAAAAATCCTGGATAAACCTTTTAAGCATTATATTAAAGGGATTTTCTGTGATTTTTACTACTGATGACCTATCCTCAGGATTGCTGATCAGTATCTGATCTCTGGGGGTCCAACACCCAGGACCCCCGCCGAACAGCTGTTTGAGAAGGCATCAGCACTACAGTGAGTGCGGCTGCCTTCTCTTAGCTTTTCATAGGCCAGTGAACATCACGTTCATCGGTCCTAGGAGTGGCTCAAGTGAATGGGGCTGAGCACGAATACCAAACACAGCTGCTGTACCATGTATGGCGTTGTGCTTGGTAAGCTGCGAGAAGGTAGCCATTCACCGACGAGAAGGTAGCTGCGAGAAGGTAGCCATTCACCGGCAAGAAGGTAGAATTCTACCTGCGAGAAGGTTGAACTCACCGGCGCTCCTTTGAGCGCCGGTGAATTCTCAAACGGCTGATCAGCGGGGGGTCCCGGGTGTCGGACCCCCACCAATCAGATACTGATGACCTATCCTAAGTAAAACTCCCCCAGCGAAGCATCTCTTGAACTGTGGAAATAAATTGTGCAGCCGGTTCTATATTCAATTACAGCAATCAAGAGGATGAAGCTTATTTCTTGAAAATAAATACATGAAAAATGTATTTAAATGTTATGGAGACTTTTAGGGCAAATGTATTATTTAAATGCATGTCAATTTAGGAGAAAAACATTTTAGCAATAGGATTTTATAAAATTTGGCTTCTGCAGCTTCTACGCATCACAGTACATAGCAGGCCACAGAAAGCCATTCACAGTGAAATCTGTCCGAGAGCTCATCTTGTGGCTCTGACCCCAGTCTCCTCTAAAATGATTTATGACCAAAGTTGATCTTTGATTTGGTCACAAACCAGCTTATACTGTGAACTGCAATCTGCAGCCTGCTATGTTCTGTGGTACATAGAAGCTGCAGAACTGTGCAAACTTTTTAATAAAACCACATTTCAATCAAATATACATGCATTTAAGTTAAAAAAAAGTTGCCATATCTATTAAAATCATAAAATATGATAAAATACGCAGGGAGAAGCACATCCATTAACTCAACTGGAATGAAGTGAACAACACAATATAGTATGTCCATGCATTGGCAGGCTCAACCAGTTAGGTAGTAGGCACCCTATTTTGGTTTCGCTCTCTTGCCAGTTATGGGTGCAATTTGAGCTCTTTTTGTAGCATCGCCATAAAGTTCAAATTGCATTGAAGTGACAAGCTCCCTTTCAAAGACCTGGGCCGCAGTGATGTTAAACAGATGCAATCTATTGGTGAATTAATAAGGGCTCTTGCAGAAGGCAGATACACTTGCTGCACAGAGCCTGTTCCATCACACGTTTCAAACACTCGCACAGCGTGGTCTGGAAACCTTTTTAATCCACCGCAGGCTGCATTGGACTTAACTTTATTGGTTGTGGTAGGGTCAAAAGTGGGGGCAGAACACTTGTAATATACACATGATTTCAAAAGGTCTTAATTACATTTTATAACGCGGGCCAGAAATCTTGTTTTGTGTCTAAACACGGTTCATGGGGAGTTCAAGTTACTGATGAAGCAGGAGGGGAAAAAATACCAAAGATGCTTATCTGTTTACGATGAGCTCATCTAACCTTACCCAATCACAAGATGCAGGCATGGTACCCATAGGTCACTAAAGATTGCAGCCATGTATAGCAAAGACGGGACACAAAGGAGGCAAGCTCTACTGGAATAACTATGGTATATGGGCAATTGTAGGAGCAACTTCCCCTTGTAAGAGAATAAGGATGAGCAATTTGATTCTACTGGTTCAGGATTGATCCCAAATTTGTGAAAAAGTTTGGATTCTCACTAACCTGAATTTTTAGTGATTCATTTCAGGCGAGAGAGAGTCCAGTATGCTAACCAAATCAAATCTTGACAGGTTTGCTCATCTCTAGAACAGACTTAAAGGGAATCTGTCATCTCCGAAACACCCCCTGAACTATAGTAAGAGATGTATAGTGTAAGTGATGCTGAATCCGAATATGTAAGTTTTATCTTCATACTCACTTCCATTCCGACGCTGTGCTCCCACAAACCAGCAGTAAAATACATTGTGAGTCCTCTCCATTATGTGAGTGAGCACTGGAGTCCAGCGAGTGCATTTTACTGCAGGTTTGTGGGAGCACAGCATTAGAATGGAAGTGAGTATGAAGATAAAACTTACATATTCGGATTCAGCATTACTTACACTATACAATGCTTACTCTAGTTCATGGGGTGTTTTGGAGATGACAGGTTCCCTTTAAGTGTTTAGCCCCCTTCCTTACAAGGCCACATGTCTGTTCTGTTTCAGCATTGGGCCTATCTAATTGCAAATAACTAGTTAATTTCTGAGCCAACCTACATGTAATTGATATTATTTTTCGTGGGATATCTTTGATCTTTCTTTTGCACCATCTTACAAAAGACAAAACATTACTAAATTTTTCATTTTTTTAAGAAAGCATAAAGAAAAAAAATGTATATTTTACACACACACACAAAGTTCACTATACTATTGCTAAAACTAATAAATCTATATATTTTTATGGAAAAAATGGGGGAATGTGTGTATGTATGTTTTTGTAGTCTGCTATTCTATTGCTAAAACTAGCAACTATACCTATAACTTTTCCTTTATTTTTTTCACTTTTTAATTTATTTATTTTTACTTAACCTTTTCCCGCCACACGGGAAAGGAAGGGGGTTAATTTACAGCCTGCAGGCTCACAGTTAATTTTACAGCTAGCAGTGGTGTCCTGTCAGTGTTTACAATTGTAGAAAAAATGCGAGCAGTGCACACCTTTTTAATGTGAGGTGCAGTGGATAACAGGGACAAATCTTTTACAATTTACATTGGGATGGATCGTTGTAGTACTCCGCTACAATGATGTCTCACAGTGAGACCACTTTTGCTGGTCTCAGGCATACTTACTGTGACCGCAGCTGTCTCATGACAGTGGCCACAGTGATCTGCAGCAGGTCGTAATGTAACCCAACGCTTTTATACATCAACTTGCAGTTAACAGCCTACCACTACAATATATAAAGTCGTGTGGTGATGGGCAAAAGTTTAAAGGGAACCTGTGATCATGAAAATGCAAACTAATCTGCAGGTAGCATGTTATAGAGCAGGAGGAGTTGAGCAGACTGATGTTTTATGGGAAATTATTCACTATAACTTGTAATTTTCCCATTTATATTCCTGCACATTCTGGGCAGTCCTATCAATGATTGACCGTTTTATCTGTATGCACAGTCATAGGGGGGAGGCTCATGAACTTCAATGTCCAGAATGAGCAGGAATAAATGTATAAATTATAAGTTATACTGAATAATTTCCCATAAAACTATATATCAATTTACTCAGCATCTCCTGCTCTTTAACAGGCTGTCTGCAGATTAATTTGCATTTTCATGTTTCATGTTTTAATTTGCATTAAATCCTGTTGTGACACCTATTGAAAGTGGACCTGGACATGTAAGAGTGATAAGGAGATCATTGAAAGACACCATGATGCACCACCGTTACAATCTAGACGGAGTGCAGGTAAATATTGAGGCGGACACAGCACTCGCTCATACATCACAACCCCTTTCAAACAGCTGATTGGCATGGTTGCCAGGAGTCGGACCCCTTTAGATCTGATATTGATGACCTATCAAATTCATGACCCCTTTAATATCAGTCTCTACACTGTCATATATTATAACTTGCCATAAACAAACTGCTGATTGATACAAAGTGAAAAGCCGGAGAATATGATACTCCCAAGAGACATGCAGATCACTATCAGAAGAAGTAGCCCTACTTGTAATTGCGTGGGATGGGATAAAGTGGCCCCTGTAATTTTATTTTATTGGTAGAGTGGATTGAAGATACAAGCTTTGGCATGCTGCCGTCAGAACATAAAAAAAAAAAAATCAAGTCTGTGCATCCAAGGAGGAATAGCTGTACTGGAATTGAAAAACATCAGAAATCAGAGCCACCCATGTCCATGGGTTGTCTGGCTTCAATGCAGCTCAGCTACGTTGAAGTGAATAACAGTAAGCTGTAGTATCACATACAGCCTGCAAACAGATGTAGCACTGTTTCTGGAAGAAGAAAAAAAAAATAAAAATCCCCGGAGCTGCAAGACATGAGTGCTAACCACTGAGCCACCATGTTCAACTGTAGCAATTTTACTGAAGTTTATCTGAACAAATAAAATATTTGCTATCATTATGTCTGATGTGTGGGAGGAAATTGGAGAACCTGGAGGATACATGCAGATGTTGCCCTTGTTTGGATTTGAACCAAGGACCCCTGAGCTACAAGGCACCAGAACTAACCACTGAGCCACCATGTTCAACTGTAGCAATTTCCCCTGAAGTTGATCTGAACAAGTAAAAGACCCCATGACTTATCTGATTTACTGAATATTTTTGAAGGTTTGCAGCTGGATAAACTCAATGGACAGACTGTGTGAGCATCTGCAGAAGATATGGGCCTGCATTTGTAAACTCTGCGTGAAAACAGCGTGATTCTTTTAGGTAGTTTATCAGTAGCCACTCGGAGCACCGCTATAAACTAACAGTAGGGAAGTGACCAGGATTAATAGTGGTACTCAGCTCTGGGATTAGATGGTGTCTTGTTTCATGGGTTTTAGGCCATCTGTTCCTCCCTCCTACATTTTACTTTTACTAAACTATAAACGCACCTCCACCTCGGGGACCATAGAGAGGAATTAGAATTTTTCTGCTTCTCATTATCACAAGATTCAGTAACTCACTTCATTGTCAGGATAATCCCCTTTAACTTTTTTTTTTGCACTTGCACAGAATGCCAAAATGACAAATACAATCCCAGATGTGAGCAGACTGATGAGGTCTCCACCTTCTTCTGCAGCGTTAGGTCTATACTGCCGGGGTCAGGGTGTCATTCCTGACAGAACCCTGATGCCCACACCCAGTATTCATTCACTTTTGTTAGTAATTTGTTTAGCTGTCCGCATACAACACTTCCACCGTAATCCCCCTTGGCCATTTACATTATTTAGCTTGTCCTCCAGGTTTACGGACAGAGAATTCATTTCCTATTGTTCAAGTGCTGGAGCATTTTTGATTTCTTTGTAAAAGTTAAAAAGCCCTTAGGGGCACTTTAAACAGCCAGTTTCTGCTGCTTATTATTGCAGGTAGTCATTTTTAATTTAATGTTTTATTTCCCCCTGGATCGTACGCACCTTTTTTCATTCTGGAGAAGACTGACAATCAAAGCTAAAATCACTTGGCCTGATGGTGGAAATTAGGTATTTGGGTGGATTCCATTGACTATTAACTGTTACAGAAGGCCAGTCTGCCAAAGAATTTGTACGTCAGAAAATGGTGCCTGTACATAATTGGATTTAACATGGGCCGTGATGAATAGGTAAATGGTAATTAATATGGAAATTCATCTTGTTTTTTGGAAGGCAAATTAATAGCATTTACATTTTATTAGCTGAGGAACATGTTGGAGAACAGAACATTGAAAAATGTTTTTGTAGTTTTACAAAGATAATTTTCACATATAATGCATTTGGAATATCTTCATGTCCTTTCCCTTTTTGCACAAGGAAAGGAAAATACATACAATGCAACGGCACACTGCCAACCAGATAAAGCACAAAATGCCATAGTAATATGAGGTATTCTGAAGCTAATGCTATGCTTGTCTAGTAAATTAGAGATTCTTGGCAAATATATTTTGTACAAAATTATCTGGGCCCGTCCACCAAATCGTCATGGTGATCTCTGTAGGACGGGAACCTAACACTATTTCCTACCTGTTATGTGCCAACCTTGGCTTCCGTATAATCCCTTCTTCCCTTATGTGGACATGTGCTTAAAAAAAATAAATAAAGCGGTCCCCATCACTCTGCACTCAATACCCCATAATGAGAAAGTGAACAGAATTTTATACATTTTAACAAATGTATTTAAAAGGAAAAAGTAAAATTCTGAATGGATATAAGTATTAAGTCTCTTTGCTATCACACGAGGTTTAGCAGTTTAGCTCTAGGGGCTCCCATTTCTCTGAGATGTTTCTATGCCTTGATTGGAGTCCACCTGTGGTAAATTCAGTTGATTTTACATGATTTGGAAAGACAGACCCCTGTCTATATAAGGTCTCACAGCTGTCAATGCACATCAGAGCAAAAATCAAGCCATGAGGACGACGGAACTACATGTAGAGTTTAGAGGCAGAACCGTGTGGATTCTTCTCCAAAGATCTGAAGAAGAGTACAAAAAAATTTCTGCTGCACAAAAAGTTCACGAAAACACAATGGCCTTCATAATTCTTAAATAGAAGAAGTCTGGAACAACCAAGAGTCTTAATAGAGCTGGCCACCACACCAAACTAAGTAATCAGGGGAAAGGGCCTTGGTAAGACAGGTGACCAAGAACCCAATGGTCTCTCTGACTCAGCTCCAAAGATCCTATATGCAGATGGTGGAAACATCCAGAAGGTCAACCATCACTTCAGCACTCCACCAATCTAGGCTTTATGGCAGAATGGCCAGAAAGAAGCCTCTCCTTAGTAAAAGACACATGAAAGTTTGAAAAATAAAAAATACACCTAATCGACTCTCAGACTGTGAGAAGCAAGACTGCCTGGTCTGATGAAACCAAGATTGAACTTTTTGGCCTCAACTCTAAGGAGGAAACCAGGTATGAATGATCATCTGTCCAATACCATCCCTACAGTGAAGCATGGTGGTGGCAGCAGCATCATGCTGTCCATGTGTTTTTCAGATACTGGGACAGGAAGACTGGTCGGGGTTGAGGGAAAGCTAAATGGAGCAAACTAAAGAGATATTCTGAAGAACTGATCCTTGACCTCAGACTGGTCTTAAGGTTCACCTTACAATAAGACAATGACCCTAGGCACACAGCCAAGACAACACAGAAGTGGCTTAGGTACAACTCTGTGAATGTCCTAGAGTGGCAAAGCCAAAGCCTTGACTTGAATCCGGTAGAACATCTTTGTAGAGAACTGAAAATGACTGTCAACGACCAGTCCCCATCGAACTGGACAGAGCTTGAGAGGATCTTCAGAGAAGAATGGCAGAAAATTGCAACCCTTGTGGCATCATACCTGAGAAGAATGGAGGCTTTAATAACTGTCAAAGAAGCTTCAACTAAGTCCTTTTCCTTTTCAATATATGAACAAAGATTTTGAACATTCTGTCTTCACTTTCTCATTATGGGGTATTGAGTGCAGAATGATGGAAAAAATTTAGTTTTTTTTTATTACAGAACAATTCTGCAACATAACAAAAAGTGAAGGTGTCTGAAGACTTTACGAATGCATTGCATATGAAAAAGAAGGGCAAATACAACAGTCTCTCTTCAAGAGGACCCCCTCCTTTCTTACCCAGACCAGATTTCATGTGATCGATGACCTGTGAATAGTTCTTGGCTTACCAGAAAAGAAATATGGCTTCATGGGAAAGGGAGCAGGGCCTAAGATGCGATATTTTGCTCCAAAATTTTACAGCAATTCTGGCATAAAATTTGGCTACATAGTAAGTCAACTAATAGGTGGTATAGAAGTAGACAAAAGTGTCTATTCTTGTAGCCTGAGCCACTGGAATAGAACTGGTGCAGGTCTAGACAGTTTGCCTAAATGTACGCCGTATTCAAATTAATATAAAAGTATGCCCAAAGCAGGTGTTCGGCACGATACCACAAATTCTTTGGCACATCAGCTTTCCAGAATAGGTTAATAGTCAATGGAATCCACCCAAATACCTAATTTCCACCTAAATTTATAAACGATATATTCAATGTCTGCAGAGTGCTGTCGGATTGCGTTTGGTTTTACTTTTGTATTTTCAGCCATGGATCCTCATATACATTATTATGCGACTATACATATACATTTTTTAGTGACTAGTAAAAAGTAGAATCCACCAAAATACCTAATTTCCACCTACATTTAGGCCTCTTTCACATGGGCGAGATTTCCGCACGGGTGCAATACGTGATGCGAACGCATTGCACCCGCACTGAATCCTGACCCATTAATTTCAATGGGGCTTTTCACATGGGCGAATTTTTTCACGCATCAGTTCGCCGTTGCGTGAAAATCGCAGCATGTTCTATATTCTGCGTTTTTCACGCAGCCTTGGCCCTATTAAAGTGAATGGGGCTGCGTGAATAACGCATTGTATCCGCACGCAAGTGCGGATGCAATGCGTGATTCACTGATGGTTGCTAAGAGATGTTGTTTGTAAACATTCAGTTTTATATCACGCGCGTGAAAAATGCATCAAAATGCTTCGCACCCGTGTGGAAAAAACTAACGAATGTACGCAATCGCAGTCAAAACTGACTGCGATTGCGTGCGGATTTTCCAGAACGCATCCGGACTGAATCCGTGACGCCCGTGTGAAAGAGGCCTTATAAAGTATACATTCAGTGTTTGCAGAGTGATGCAGTATTGTATTTGGTTTCATTTTAATAGTTGGTACAGAGTCAGACGAAGGTGTCTAAACTTATACCACAGGATGACTGGACTGGTGGCATATATAAAGAGTTAACTATAGCATTTTTAAAAAAAAAATTATTTTAGACGCTTCGTGAGCTTGTCAGAGACTTTTAATTATCTTGGACAAAACCCTTAAGTGTCAAT
Organism: Rhinella marina; assembly: GCA_900303285.1. NCBI lineage: Eukaryota > Metazoa > Chordata > Amphibia > Anura > Bufonidae > Rhinella > Rhinella marina. Next base: position 312,945 of record ONZH01019961.1, read on the forward strand.
TTAAAGTTTGCAGCAACTTTAACACAATGTGAAGTTAAAGGGATTTTCTGATTTATTCATATTGAAGATCTATCCTGAGGATAGGTCATCAATATCAGATCAGAGGGGGTCTGACTCCCAGCACCCTGCCAATCAACTGATTGAAGACAAGGCTGCACTCCACACGAACGTTACCTGCTCCTCATTGTTTACCTGCTCACTGTTGTAACCGCAACAGTGAGCAGGTGTAATTACACCTAAGTCGTCCCATTCACTTCTATGGGATGGCTCCTTCCATACAAGTGTATAAGAAGGAGCCATCCTATAGAAGTGAAAGGGATGCCTTAGGTGTAATTACACCTAAGGTGAGCAGGTAAACAGTAAGGAGAAGGCAGCACTCGCATGGAGCATGGCTTTCTCTTCAAACAGCTGATCGGTGGAGGTGCCGGGTATCAGACCCCCATCAGTCTGATACTGATGACCTATCCTGAGGTCCACTGAACAGACAAAGTCCCTATGGACCGCTAGGACCGAAATGTCCGGTCTTCGGCATTAACAAAGAGTGATTTCTGCTTCTATTTATGTAACTGGATCATGAATATTATGTATCAGTAAGTTATCAATAAGTGCATACGAAAATACCTGAGGGCCACAATTTTACATTGTTGATCCTGTGGATAGGTTATGAGTGTAGATCGTAGCAAACAACTTTAACTAATAACTAGTCCTTCGTCAGGATTAATAAAACAGCAGTTTTATTTAACCCCAATCATTGAACAATATATCTTAGACAAAATAAAAAAATAACATTAAAGGGGTTGTCCCACGAAAAATATTCTACAGTTTTCACACCAGCACCTGGATCTAAATATTTTTGTAATTGCATGTAATTAAAAATTAGGTATAGCTAATGAGTTATTCAATAAAATCTATCTTTATAGTGCAACTTAAAGGGGTATTCCCATCTCAGACAATGGGGGCATATAGCTAGGAGGTGGGACCCGCACCTACAAGGAGAACGGAGCGAGGAGAGCCACCACCAGGCGCTGCTCCCTGCTGCTCTCATAGAAATGAATGGGAGCACACCGCTCATGTGTGGGGCCCTGCTCCCTTTCATATTGATGGGGCTGACGGAAATAGCCGAGCCAGCGCTTGGCTATTTTCGGCGGCCTAATTGAAATGAATGGAGGGTGGCTGCACATTCGTTTCGGTCTTGATGTAGGTGCGGGTCCCAGAGGTGGGACCCGCACCTACCAGACAATGGGGGCATATCCTAGTGATATGCCCCCATTGTCTGACATGGGAAAACCCCTTTAATTTCTTATTTCTTTGTCCACCTCACTGAGATGCTCAGTTTCATCCTTCAACTGACTCTTGAGCTGTGATAGGGAGAAAATGGACACGCCTCCTGAGCTGTGATAGGGAGAGCTGAGACACGCCCCATTAGCTGCAGCAGAAAAGACACTCCCCTTGAGCTGTCAGCTTGATAAAAATCTAGCAGAGCAATAAATGAGGAGATCTCTGCATCCATGTGAGGTACAGGACTGGTTCTAGCTTTGGTATAAAGGTATTATACATGTACTATGACAGCTGACTTTTTAAAATTATTCATGGGATAACCCCTTTAAGTCGTTTTATAATTATTTTGCTTTACTTATCTGCTATTGATTTTTAGTCACATTATGCTAAAATGCTCTTTCAATTTTGCCACTTGCTACTTAAAATCAGTCAGCATTCTGCTGACAGACATTACCCTTAACACCTTGGCGGAAATCCTACAATTTCAATGTGGAGATTTCATGTATTCTAATTCAGAATACTGCACAATGACCACTGTACAGAATAAACCCCTAAGAAGGGGAACTTGGGCACTTTTAGCAAACCCTCCGTCCCTGGGCACTTTTGATGGCTCTGTTGGACACCTTGGGGGGGGGGGTATATTCTATGGGAGCGTCAAAAATAGCCAAGTAAATGGAGTGGTGGCTGTGCTTCCTATTCATTTCAATGGGACCCTCCAAAAATAGCTGAGCGCACCTCTCAGCTATTTTCAGTGCACCCTCTGGGACTTTACGGGCTCCGCTCTAAGTATCGGTGCAGCTCCCAAAGGTGGGTGACAAGACCCCTTTAAATATATCAATTATAAAAAACTGAACAGTTATAAGTATTTCTATGGATATTTGCCTAATCTGTAGACTATTTGTAGAATGTCTTCATTTGAGAAAAATATTAGCATATGATGAAAATGACTTTTTAGGCGATTTGAAGGATCTGATAAACTAAACACAGGTAACATCTGTTCCATGTCTTTGTGTCCCACTGAACAATGTGATCGGTTTAAAACCGATCAGGTTGGTGACAGATTCCCTTAAGGGGTTGTCCACCTTTCTTCAGACCCTCCAGCATGGCCTTCCCTGTGGAGGTGAGCATACTTACCTTATCCCTGCTGCTGGGTTCTGGCTCCATCCTTCCCTCAGGTGTGGTGCTAGTCTCCAGGACCCTCGTCAACATCTTGACAAATGAGTGACACGTTCCCGCGGCGGCCAAGTGACCTATGTTAAACAGGATGTTGATTCGAGTATTCCTGGGACCAGCATCACATGAGAAGGAGTGATGGAACCAGAACCTAGTGGTGGGGATCAGGTAAGTTTGCTCACCAACGTGGATCCGCAGTTTTTTGAGCCAAAGCTACAAATGGGATGGAAGGGAATAAAAAATATAAAGGAACGACTTCTACTTCTTTCTGCTGGATCTACTTATGGTTTTGGCTGCAATTTATTTGCATGTAGCTTTACAGTGGGCCCCCAGAATTAATTTTACTGGTGGGCCCTAGATACCCCAGTCTATACCTCAACAATTCCCTGCCTTTCCTGTTCGGACACTTATTGGGTCCCCACTGGTCTCTGCTTCTTGGTCCCTCTCACCAAGCAGGAAATTCCCACTCAGCAAATGACTGGCTCATGTAGGTCACTTCCACTAGCAAACTTTTGTAACATTAAATGGCACAATATGAAATTAACTGCTGCCACTTTAATACATGTTTGTGTTGAGTCCACCAGATCAGTAGCTGTCCTTTGCAGTAGATGTTTGCTTTGGTTCATAGAGCTGGGTCCACATGTTCTCAGCATCAGACTGAAGTCCCTTGGGCCCACCAGAGAAAATGATTCTAAGGGCCCACCCTCTGCATATATAGGACCTTAAGAGTCTGTTTTATTAGGGGTCCAGTACTGTCAGAGCTTGGACCCACTGGAGGATCCTCTAGTACTCTGGTGGGCCAGTTTGATCCTGCATGCTCTGATATATGAAAATGAATAGTCCATTTGGGATAACACTTTTAGCGTGGTGGGTCAGCATGTGTCTGGATGGCTCATCAAGTTGCATGATGATGTTCAGCACAATGGATCAAAATCATCCATGAAAATGTATACAAGGCAAAAATAAAATGATTAAAACCAACCAAGCTGACCTCAGAAACTCCCATTTCACCACAGCTATCCTGGATTTCAAATTTGTTACAGGAACAAAAAAAAAAAAAAAAAAGAAGAAAAACTGTGAGCAACACGGAATGATTCTCAGATTACATATTAACTATCTTCTGTATCCAAATTAAAATTTCTGAGAAAGAACAGCCCAGCATAGTTTACAAGACAATGTCATATAAAACGTGTCAGAAAGAAGAGAACTTTCTTTTCCTAAATATAGCTTACGCAAGTGAGGGATTAGAGGAATTTTTCCCTTTACTACTTTTGCTGGTTAATTTGTCTTTTTCTTCGTGCTGGTTATAAATGTGTTTATAAGACTCAGCACAAGAACGACGGATCAAAAGGAGAAGCCAGTGAGAACGTTCAAAAACCCCAAGTGGATGGAATTGTCTCCTAAGGGAATTATGCAGATTGAAGTAAACAAGTGTGAATTGTTGAGGTTTTCGTAAAAAGAGAAAAAAAAAGAAAATGCTTCTATCATTTTATCTTAAGTAATTCTATATAATAACATCTGTAGAGCAGATGGCTGAAAGGCGGAAGAACAATGCTCCGTTTTCTTTCTCCTGTTCTAAAGTAGATCTGAGATGGCAATTTTTGTCGCTGCACTCAGCTTGGGTCAGCAAATAATTTGTGGGGAAAAAAATGCAGCTGCTGCAGATGTCCGCTGGACTGTGCCACTATAAAATCAAAGACAGAGTGAATTATTTCAAGTATTAGTTTCATGCTATAAAACAGGGACATTGATCCAATCGTACTCAGGGTATCTGCGCAACGAATAGATAGCGAGGTTCGGAAAACCTGGATTTCATTTCAATGAGTTTCACACCAAAGGCACATTAGACAAAGCTGGGGTGTTCTCTGTTAGTTTCTGTTATTGATTGGGCCACGAAATGCAAAAATGTGAAGTTGTGTGGCCTCCACAAAAAGAGGACATCGGTTCTTATGGGCTTCCTTGCACAATAAGAGGATACAATTCTAGAAATAATCCGTGTCTGTTCCATGTTAACCAATAAAATCTTATTTGAACTTAGAAATAATCCGTGATAGTTGGAGGGGGCTGTTACTAATTTTGCATCTGAAGAAAACTACAGGGAAAATGACGGTTTTTATATGATTAAAACACATTTTAATAAATATTACTTAAAGGGGTTATCCAACCCCTATAATGCTCCCCACCCTCCCAAATGTCTGGGCCCCTCACACAGATTGTACTTACCACGTTCCCTGGCACCCGTGTTGCTTCTGATGCCCTCACAGCCGCCGCTGCTGTCTTTCCCCGTTACGCGGATCCGGCGACGGGGGTGGCAGCCAATAGCAGCCCGTGACGGGAACGAGCCTCCCTAGTGTCACCCATCCATTGCCCAATGGAGAACCTGTTTTCTTCTATAACCTGTTCCTATCACTCTCACACGGCAATCATTTTTTTATGCCTATTCAATAAAACAGAACAATTCCATGCGTTTCAAGACTAGCAATTAATCTCTCAGGAGTATATAAGAAGGCATAGGGACTGCATATATCTATATGTGTATGAGGGCCATGTTGTGCATGATAATTTATTTTACTCACTTCTAGTGCTGACATAGTCTACATCACTTTAGAGACGTTATCACCACTGTCCCCAGTGGGGTTCACAATCTACAGCCCCTATCAGTATGTCTTTGGAGTGTGGGAGGAAACCGGAGAACCCGGAGGAAACCCACGGATGTGAACAGTGCTGAGCTGCAATACGACATACAACCTGCGGACAGGAGTGATGGTATTTTGGTATTTTATGGAAAAAAGCAGCCATATTTTTCTAATAATGGACAACGTGGAAAAACTATGCAGCCAATTAATAAGCTAGTCGAAAAACCCCTCCCACTGTAAGTAGGTATGATTTTCAGGGTTGAACTGGACCACCAAAGGATCCTCCGTTGGCCCAGGCTGTAATTACTATTATTTTATGCACTTATATAACGCTGACATATTCCACAGTGCTTTACAGAAATTAGCATTACTCTGTCCCCAATAGGGCTCACAATCTGAGTTTCCTATCAGTCTATCTTTGGAGCACGGGAGGAAACCCACACAAATATGGGGAGAACATACAGGCTCCATGCAGATGTTGTCCTTAGTCAGATTCAAACCTAGGACACAAGCGCTGCAAGGCACCAATGCTAAGCTGTCAGGTGCCAATCACTTGCCACTAGAGCCTATTTCTTTGAGTCAAAACCTATTAGACTTTATTGTGAATTTGGAGGGAGGGCACAAGGAATGCCAGTCTGACACTGGTAGTTTCGTCCCCAGGGGTACATCACTATAACTGGTCCACCATAACATGGTAACAAACCCAAACAAATAGCAAAAATAATCCTACTGTTAAATTAGCAGGATTTTTTTCCTTTACATTTGCCATGTCCTAGCTTACGAGCAATACAATTTACAGGAACAGTTCAAAGGGGTGCAGACAATGTGTGACAACTAGGCTAAGATTCTTTCCTACTGATGAGGAAAAGGGGCTTTTGAAGAGCAGGTGTGGATGTTCATTAGCCTCCCCCACCACTTGTCCCAGACATAAAAAGTGAATTGATTGTACATGCACTCACGTGTGCGCTGCACAGACGACAGTAATGTCTGGTAGCCTCCTACACTTAGGAAGTCTCTGGGAAGCAGACAGGTCAACCTTTACAGCCATCAGCTCCATGTCTGTCGGAGATGGGAACATGCACTTTGTAGTCTGCCTGGTGGATTACTATCAGACACACAATTCAGTTCGGTACAGGCAGCATGTGTGATGCAGACTCCTCCATACTGGATATTAATATGATGTATAATGAGAATGTAATCCTTACAGTGACCATGAACTTGTTTCCAGCCTCCCAGCCCTGGCTAAGGTAAGCGTGGGAATGAAAACAATGTTCTGAACTGGTCTGAAAAAAGTCTTTATGGCTAAATCAAGAATGCCGGCCCAGAGCACTCACAAAGCCTTTCATGTTGCATTTTAGCTTAGAAAGCATTTGCAAAATGCAATGAAATGCGGTGAGGCCTGCCAGATTTTTGGGAAGTAAAGAGGGAAATAAATCACCTACGTTTGGCCCGCTATGAGTACTTCTCAGTTACAAAACATTTCCTGTATCTGTTCTGTTGCTATGTCGAGTTTCGGCTGGTATTCTTCTTTATAAGGTTGTCTTAGTCCTGAATCGTTTAGGCACTGTTGGCACTGCCAAATTGGTTCAAGAAAAATTTCTTTAAGAGTCTTTTTTTGTTCCTCTTCAGGTCCTTACAGAGGCTGCTCTGTGTGGAGATCTTAGAACTGTCAGCAAGCCTGGCTCTTGTAAAAGGGCCCATGGCGCCAAAAAAGTGCCCCTCTGCAGCTTGCTGGAAGAAGCCAACATCCTAAATATCATACAACCTTACGGCACGGAGCATAAAAACAATGACCCATATATAGTTTCACTGAGCACAGTAAGTACTGTCTATTCATATGGTCGGTTACATTTTCTTGGCTTGGGCAATAAAACGAATGCACTAAGCTAAGCATCACTTCTTTTACAGCGCAGGGAACGTTCCAGATTTTCCTTTTTAAGATACATAAGATAAAAAAGCTTCTTAGAGAGTGCTTCTTGAAATCAGTACTTTAAAATTACACTGAAAGAACACAGAATAGGTTTGCTAGAGGCGAACTTGTACGAAACAGTCATTCCAGGATTGTAAACCGGAGTCTTAAACTAATAAATATTGGTTTACAAATGGCAGACATTTTTAAGAGACATCGAAAATAAATGAAGAGAATGTTTTATGATGAGATACGTGATTGTATAGAGCTAGAGCAATTAGAATGATTTTGTAAGTATTTCAGATTGGAACAGAGTCATCAGATCCTTTAAAAACTCTGCTGGGCAATCGGCATTCAACGTAATCTCGGTAACTGAGCACAAGGCAGAATGTTTATTAGATGATTGGACCAGATACTCAAGTTTCCGCTTATGTACTGAGGAAGAATTGTTCCAGTAAATAGCAAGAAAAAGATCAAAAATTCCAAAGTAAATCAATAAACCAACACTTCAAGTATGTCCAATCCATCATGGCCGAGTGAAAGTCACTGGTAAGGCAAAACATATCAATGTCCTTCATACCTTTAAGGTTGGATGTCATCTTTGTCAGGCTTTGGAACCTCCACTTTTTCTCCATATTTACTTTTGGGTTAAATCTTATGTCAACAAGCTTTATAACATGCTGAAAAAGTTTGTCTGTCCAGCCATTTAAGGCTACTTTCACACTAGCGTTAGCACGGATCCGGCACCTAAAGGGTGCCGACGGATCCGTGCTAACGCTATACATGTGTGGAGCCGGAGCAGCGCTCCGGCCCCACACATGACACACATTAAAACAACACACAGACATACATACAAACAAACATACAGACATACATACAAACATACAGACACACATACACACTCACATACTCCAGGGACGCCGGCAGAACGTCTTCACGCGCCTCCTGCACGCAGTGATGACGATTCCCCACAGCGCCCTCTGCTGGGCGCAGTGGGGAAACGTCATCGCAGCGTGCAGGAGGCGCGTGAAGACCTGCTGCCGGCGTCCCGGGAGTATGTGAGTATGTATGTATGTATGTATGTATGTATGTATGTCTGTATGTTTGTTTGTATGTAGTCTGTGTGTATGTATGCCGGATCCGGAATGACCCCCCATTGGAAATCAATGGAGGACAGATCCGGATTACTGGTGTGTCCACACCAAACGGATCCGTCCCCATTGACTTCCATTGGGGGTCATTCCGGATCCGTCTTGGTGCGGATGCCTGGACCGGAGAGCAAACCGCAGCATGCTGCGGTTTGTTCTCCGGTCTGAAGACGGAACAGAATGCTTTCAGGAGCATTCCGTTGTCTTCAGTTCAGTTTTGTCCCCATTGACAATGAATGGGGACAAAACTGAAGCGTTTTTTTCCGGTATTGAGCCCCTTTGACGGAACTCAATACCGGAATTTAAAAACGCTAGTGTGAAAGTAGCCTAAAACTCACTGAGAATGCTTTGAAAAATAAAATAAAAGAGTATTCACCTCACTGCTCCACTGCCGCTCCCATTCCAATGCCTCCTTGGTCCCCCGCTGGATTTCCTGCTACCTCTTGACATTAACATGTGTCCACTGCAGCCAAGCACTAGTCGTAGCAGACCACTGCTACATCCAGTGATTGGGAACAATGTCACATATCTCCATTGAGCGGGACCAGGAAGACGAGAGCAGCAGAGGACCTGAAAAGTTTTGGAATGGAAGCAGTGAAGGATCGGTATCACATTTTTTAGAGCATTCCCAGTGGTTTTTAACAACATTAAATGGGTGGACTATATATTTATGCATAATAGTTAACTGTATGACCAACATAGAGAATCTAGAGAAAAAATACTAATAGCAACGCTGCAAAATGAGTAAGATTACCAAAACAGGGAGATATCTAAAAAGTGCAGACCATACACTATGTACACAGTACATATAATATTGCACTGTAAGACAAGGCCTTCTTAAAATAGAACGTATCTACAGGCTTACTTCCACTAGCCGTCCTAGGTGTAAGATAATGATTGTAGGGCTTGGGAGGCCTAACTCCTAGGTATGCAACAGGAAATTCTAAAGGAAATGTTGTGGTAGAACAGGATAAATTTGTTGGACAGTGGCTAAAAAGATGATGCACATGGTCAATATTAAACCTCATCAGGCATGTGTGCCTCAGAACATTAAACGACTTACCTAATGCTTTGTTTCCTGGTTGAATACTAAGACATCCCTGAAGGTCAGAAAAGTTTGTCAAAATGCAGGGAATTTTTGGATGTGGCACAGTCTCCAATGAAAGAAACACTTGGGTAGTCCGGAATGTGATCCTGTTCAAAAAGGACATTGACCTCCACGTTCCTTCTTGGGGTAAATGGGATTTTGAAGCATCATGGGCCATTGTACTGGGATCCTTCCGTTGACTTAACACAAGTTTCACAGTTTCATCTATTTGTGACATTTCTTCTGTTGTGGCTGGTCTCTCTAGTAAATGGCCAGGTCTGGTGTTCATGATTTTTTCTAAAAAAAGATTTAGCTGATCCAATTTGACAAAGCTGAAGTTGACTTTCAGTGGCCTTGATATATCAATGTTGATGTCAACTGTTAAGAAAAGATAAATACAAGAAAAATTATGAACTTGACTTTGGATAACTAGATTTGGAATCATAATTCAGACTAACATTAGTATTTTATCCACGATAGAAATATACACAATATGCCACATAGAACTTATACATGTCTGCTACTCAGGAAGTATACCATTATACACCATTATATTCATGGGCACAGTGTTATAACATCATTATATTCAAGGCTCACAATGTGTGTAGCAGTATTATTTTCAGAGGGTAGGGTGAATGTAGCATTATTATAGATAAGGGTCTCGGTGTGTATAGCAGTATTATATTCTGGGACACAGTGCGTGTAGCACTAACTCCAGCAAACTGCAGAAACAAGTTGTAGCTGGGAGAAGTGATGCAGTAATGCTATCTGGTGCTCATCTACTTTATGAAACAACTCCCATCATACCTGAAGTTTTTTCACTTGGTATAAACATATGTAAAAGGGTTAACCTGAATCTGCAACTTATCTTTGTAGTGTGCATGGTTCTGATATGCACTCCTGTGATTAATTTATATTATGAGTGCTGTTCTGGGTCTGTTTTTATGTTTACTGTGCTTGGTTCTGGTGCTGTATTTATGTTATGAACTTGGTTCTGGTGCTTCTATTTATGTTATGAGCTTAGTTCTGGTGCTTCTATTTATGTTATGAGCTTAGTTCTGGTGCTGTACTTACTGTATTTATGTTATGAGCCTGCTCCTGGTGCTCTATTTATGTTATGAGCTTAGTTCTGGTGCTTCTATTTATGTTATGAGCTTAGTTCTGGTGCTGTACTTACTGTATTTATGTTATGAGCCTGCTCCTGGTGCTCTATTTATGTTATGAGCTTGGTCCTCATGCTCCTGTTTATCTAATGAACTTGGTTCTAGTGCTCTACTTACATAATGAGCTTGGTAGTTATGTTATAGGCTTGGTTCTGTTAGTGTATTTATGTTATGGGCTTGGTTCTGGTAGTGTATTTATGTTATGGGCTTGGTTGTGGGTCTGTATTTATGCACTACAAATCATTCTGGTGCTGAATTTATGTTATGGACTTAGTTCTGGTGCTACATTTATAAATTAAACTTGGTTCTGGGGATGGATTTATGCTATACACTTAGGATTGTAAAGTATTTATGGTATATGATTTGTTCAGCTCTAGACTTATGTTATAAACCTAAGTTTGGTACTGTATTTGTGGTATGAAACTTGTCCTGGTGCCGGATGTATGCTATGAACTTGGTTCTAGCACTCTATGTTATGAGCTTAGTTCTAGTGCTCTATTTATGTAATGGGCTTGGTTCTGTGGGTCTGTATTTATGTATCACAAATCATTCTGGTGCTGAATTTATGTTATGAGCTTGGTTCTGGTGCTGCATTTATACACTAAACTTGATTCTGGTGATGGATTTATGTTATAAACTTGGGTTGGTATTGTATTTGTGGTATGAGATTTGTTCTGGTGAATTTATTATGAGCTTCATTCTAGTGACATACTTAGGTAATGAGCTTGACTCTGTCTTGTGCTTATCCTATAGGTATGGTCCTGGGTCTGTATATTGTGTTTACGGGTGAAGCCTTGCTGTGCAGAGGTTAGGTGATCAGTAGAAAAGTCGACCACACACCATTCATTATAAGGATTTTGCAGTAGGCTAATCATTCAAAAGAAAAGTTTCACAAGAACTGAACCACCAAAAACAATTTGTTTTCAAAATGGCCTAACACTATGTCTGTCAAGGCCAGCACCATGTAAAATCTTAAGGACTAAGAGAAGTAAAGCAGATGGATTTAGAGAAACACATACGAAACTAATGTTAGCAGAAAATGTTCCCTGGAGTAGCAGTCACTTACAGTTGCAAAACTAACTTTTCCAGACTTCGTGATTACTGAAAAATTACATCTCACCTTTCACACTTGGCACAGACCCATCAATCAGAACATGGTCTATATACCAGATGGGGTAATGAAACATATAGGACATGCTGGGGAGGAGATAAAAGTACTACAAAAACACATCAAAACGAATGAAGAAGCAATCAGAACAGATTTTTTGCGTCACACCACAAAAAATACATATATTTGGATAATTAAGAATATTTAACTATTATTGAGTAATATAGCTCCAGAGATCTTATTCATATAAGGTGGTAGTGGGTATGTATGGATATTTTCAAAGAACATTAGCTTTCTATATGTATTGATTTTTATCTCTACATTCATGACCAGAACATCTACATGTGGTACTGGACCTCTTGAATGTGGTTTATGGGCAGATGTATACCTTTACAATCATATCTTTAGACCTTAAGGATAGAATTAGAATGATCCGATTGTGTATTATACAGTGTCTGCATGGAGTACATCACAATGATCTATGGCCTACAGGAGCGTTAATCCATATGAGGCAAAAAAAAAAAAAAAAAAAAAAAAACTACCACTGAGGTCTATAAAACCAAGTGAGAATGGAACCAAAGTCCAGAGAAAATTAAAAGTTTTGATTTTGCCTTGTGAAATCTACAAATTTTGATCTGTTCGATTCAGCCAATCATTTGCCAATTTCTGCAAGTACACTGAGGTGTGTTTTATTTTTGTATTTTTTTTAAAACTGTCTTACAAGTTGCTGAAAGGATCAATCATATGACTGATTGGCTGCATTCTAGCCAATCCAAATCGTAGGGACATGCTTAGGTTTAGAACTGCCCTTAACAACAGGTTGTGTAGATTCATGGTGTCACTGTTTTCTCCTACCTGGATATTGTAGATAAGTCTTAGGCTGAGTTCACGTCACCGTTTAACTGATCTGTTAGGCCTCTTTTACACTAGCGGCGGTCCAGATCCGGCAGGTAAAGGGTGCCGTCGGATCCGGACTGGCGTAGGGACATGTGTGGGGCCAGAACCGCGTTCCGGCCCCACACATGTCACACAGTACCATATACATACATACACACACATACACACAAACATATACATACTTACATACTCCAGCCAGGCAGGCAGGCCGCACGTCTTCACTCCCAGGAGGCGCGCCGCTATGACGATTCCCCACAGCGCCCTCTGCTGGGCGCAGTAGGGAATCGTCATAGCGGCGCGCCTCCTGGGCATGAAGGCGTGCGGCCTGCCTGCCTGGAGTATTTAAGTATGTATGTGTTTGTGTGTATGTATGTATGTCTGTATGTATGTCTGTATGTGTAGGTGACGGATCCGTCCTGAACTCCATTGAAAGTCAATGGAGGGCGGATCCGTTTACCATTGTGGTCACACCAGACGGATCTGTCCCCATTGACTTGCATTGGTGGTCATTCCGGATCTGTCTTGGTGCGGATGCCTGGACCGGAGAGCAAACCACAGCATCCTGCGGTTTGTTCTCCGGTCTGAAGACGGAATGGAATGCTTTCAGGAGCATTCCGTTGTCTTCAGTTCAGTTTTGACAATGAATGGGGACAAAACTGAAGCGTTTTTTTCCGGTATTGAGCCCCTATGAGAGAACTCAATACCGGAATTTAAAAACGCAAGTGTGAAAGTAGCCTTAGAAGAACAGAACATAAAATCTGGATCCGTTATTTTGAGCATCAGTTATGATCAGTGTACCTCAATGTGTGAGACTTCTGTCAGAAATCAGTTAATTTTGAATGGAGAAAAATCCTACATGTAGTATTTTTAATCCCATCAAAAAAATACCTGATATCGGACAGAAGTGACACAAACTGATGCTCAAAATAATGGATGGGTTTATTAAATAAAACAAAAAACTAAACAGTAAAGTGAACTCAGCCTAACACATCAAAAGGGGCATAGATGCCCGTGATGAGAACATAGTCCTGCCACTTTACAAATCACTAGTCAGACCACACATGGAGTACTGTGTACAGTTCTGGGCTCCTGTGAACAAGGCAGACATAGCAGAGCTGGAGAGGGTTCAGAGGAGGGCAACTAAAGTAATAACTGGAATGGGTGGACTACAGTACCCCGAAAGATTCAAATCAGAATCAAAATTAGGGTTATTCACTTTAGAAAAAAGACGATTTAGGGGAGATCTAATAACTATGTATAAATATATCAGAGGTCAGTAGAGAGATCTCTCCCATCATCTATTTATCCCCAGGACTGTGACGAGGGGCCATCCTCTGCATCTGGAGGAAAGAAGGTTTGTACACAAACATAGAAGAGGATTCTTTACGGTAAGAGCAGTGATACTATGGAACTCTCTGCCTGAGGAGGTGGTGATGGTAAGTTCACTAAAAGAGTTCAAGAGAGACCTGGATGTATTTCTGGAGGGTAATAATATTACAGGTTATAGTCTCTAGGTTATAGAGAGGGGTCGTTGATCCAGGGAGTTATTCTGATTGCCTGATTGGTGTCGGGAAGGAATATTTTCCCCTAAAGTGGGGAATATTGGCTTCTACCTCACAGGGTTTTTTTTGCCTTCCTATGGATCAACCTGTAGAATAACAGGCCGAACTGGATGGACGGATGTCTTTTTTTGGCCTTATAGACTATGTTACTATGTAACACTGTTAGATTTCTCAGAAGTGCATGAAGTAATAGCATGGGGCTTTCCAGAAACTGCAAATGTCCAAAACACTGATTGGTGAGTCCGGTCTTTAGGTATACCACTCATCCCAAGAATACCTCCACTAAACAACATGTTGATACTGTTCAGGGTATTTTCTATTGACATGTCATAATAATCTTCCTAGTTAGATGCTAGAACCACGTCCATCACAACTCTCAGCTCTGGCAGAATACAGATGTTCTTTAAAAATGAAAAAACGCCCAAAGTTTTTTAGCAATAGAAGCCCTAGCAAAGAGCCTCCATTATTATGTTGTCTTCAATACTTCATGAGCCAAGATTGTTAACTGTGGTCAAGTACTTTACGCAATAGGACAACTCAAAGACTTACAGTTCCAGATAATAAAATTTATTTTAGGGAAAATGATGTTCTCTAGAAGTTCACTCAGATGGTCATGTGTCGTCATAGGGGTAGAATAGTGTCCAGAGGAGTAACAGATGAGTTGCAGAGCACAGTGTCATGAGAAGGGCTTACACCCAAACACTGGACAGTTATTTGGACAGAGCATGTCACAGTGATGTCCAGTTGTCAATTTTGTCTCTCTTTCCAAAGTTTTTTTTGGAAATTGCAGCACATTTTAAGTAAGTTGTGTTATAGAACCCGCTGACCTGATTCTGTATGAGTAAGAACAAGAAGAATGCAAAAAAAAAATTAAATTTAAAAGATGCTTATTTTTGTATGTGAGTCCCTAAGGCAATTTCAAAGGTTAAAGGATTCACTAATTCCACATTACTGTACAGAAACTGGACACTAAGCTTAATAAGTCGTTGTATTTAATGTTTAGTTCATTACAGGTTAAGTTTGATCTCTTCATGAGGCCTTCATACTATACCTAGGCATAGCTAGGAGGGCTGGCATGGCAAGCTGGGAAGGAGGCACCACCAAGCCAATCTGCCTTGGACAAAGTATTTATATTCAGGGCTAGGGCAGAAAAATGAATTTTTTTGCCCTTGAGTGAGAAATCCTAGCTTTGAAGCTTTTTATCAGACTTGTAATGCGGTTTACCTTTTTAGAAATTAAAGAGAGTCTGTCACCACTATATGACTATATACAGCACTTACATAACTCTGTAGCACACCTACACATGAATGTAATGGTACCTAGCCTCTTCCTTTGCCCGCCCTCCTTGAATGACACAAGGGAATAGGAGGGCGGGCAAAGGCAGAGGCTGGGGAGGAATAACCCATGAAAAAGGCAGAGCAGCCTGGGCTCCTACACACTGAACCCCGCCCCTGGGCACTTGCGAGTGCTTATTTGCATATGAATTAAACAGCGTTTTTCCTGCATCTGCAAGTCTAAAGAAAATAACAAAGGTACCATTACATTCATGTGTAGGTGTGCAACAGAGCCATGTAAGCACTGTATATGGTCATATAGTGGTGACAGATTCCTTTTAAAGTTTATGTAGATCTTTCTGAATTATACAATTAAAATGTACATTACACTCAATATATTAGTTGGTACATGAAAATTTGAAATTTAACTGTCAATTACAATTAATTTGTTAAAAGTTTAAAACAATTTGAAACATGTCATAACTCAGTTAAAAAAAATGGTTTGCATAATAACTGTGCTTCTTTGTACAATCACAACTGTGAAGGAATGTGTCTCTTTTATCTTCCCTAATAACTTTTTAAGCCTAATTATTCCATGTTTCAGCTGCACAGCTAGATGCATTTCACTCAGAAGCAGGGGGGGCACATCCCTTCTGTGAAATCTGCCAGCACTGCATTGCTGTAACATCCTTTCCCTTACTTTCCACTATGCTTGCTTTCAGCTCCAGAGCTCACAGAACAGATAAGGAGGGGGAAATCACATTTACAGAACGGTAGGAGGCTCCTGTGAATTCAGCACCAGTGTAGAAACAGTTCTTTATAAGCTCTGACACGCCCCCACTTCCTCTCCGAAGTCTCTGTTACTAAGGACGGATCTTGCCTGACAACAGGTAGTGGACTGCAAATTAGGGGAAAGTGAGACCCCTTGTGGCCATGACTTTACAGCTTTTTTCAGGTAAATGCAGGCTTATTTTTAAATTATGTGATTCATAAATTTGCTATTTACACCATTCTCTATTAAATGAAATTAAATAGTTGGAAAGTACAGTGACTATTTTTAAGCTTTCTATACCTATGTCATAAGTCGCTTTCATAGACACCTCTCCTGACATGGCTTTTTTTTTTTTTTAGTAAATATTTGTATTTCCCATGAAATAACACTTCCGGAGCATCTTTCCTTAGAACTATGCCTTGTACGGTTCCTTTGTTATTCCTCTTTAAATGTAGGTATAAATTAATCGTGTTGGTGTTAATTTTTCCATTGGGAGTCCCAACACAGTCTGGTGCTGTCAACAATGACTTCATAGATTCACCCTATACCTTACTGAAAAACAATAGGAATGCTATTTAGTCATACATTTCCATGAGGAATAACAGAGCAATGGTACAACACCAAGTTCTAAGAATATTTGGATATGCAGGTATTTAATTAAAAAAACAACAAAAAAAAACATGGTATTGAACTGCCAGGTCTAAGTTTTTATTCACATCAGTGAGTAGAAATCCGGCAGGTTGTTCTGGCGGAGGAACAGCCTCCCAGAGTCACCGTATAAGCATAGACAGATAATGCCGTGAAAGCTGGATTCCCATAAACTACAATGGGATTAGACGAGGATCCGTATGCTTTCCGTTATAAAAGCCGGCTTTCAGCCAGACAAAAATTAATGCACGGAGGCCTTTTTTTGGCCAAAAGCTGACGGAAAGAGGCCAGATCCCATTGTAGTCTATGGGGATCGGGCAGTTCATGGCAATATCTGGATATGTCGGATATGGTGAACTCTAGCAGGCTGTTTTTCTGATGGATTTCTAAAAGCTAATGTGAACGTAGTCTTATGGTGCATGAAGGGACTGGTTCGCTGTGGATTCTGCTGGCATTCTGCAGCAGCAAGATCCACGTCAAATTTTGTTGCAAAATTCTTAGCGTAAATGCTGCCGGTTTGCTTCAGGTTTCACCACCTGCGCTGCATATCCTCTGCAGCGCAGGTCAAGTACTGCATATTTTTTAAAAGGGGTTATACCACGATTAATGAAAGAAATGAAAATCAGACATCATATTGTACATGACAATCTCTTTCTAACAAAGCTAGAACCAGCCCTGTACCTCACATGGATCCAGAGATCTCCACATTCATTGCTCCGCTAGATTGATAAAAGCTGGCAGCTCAAGGGGAGTGTCTTTTCTGCTGCAGATCATGGGGGCGTGTCCATGCTCTCCCTATCACAGCTCAGGAGGCGTGTCCATGCTCTCCCTATCACAGCCCAGGAGGCAGTTGAAGGATGAAACTGAGCATGTGCGGCCTTCTCAGTGAGCAGGTCAAAGAAATAAGAAAAAACAAACAGCAGATGGCGCTATACAGATACATTTTGTTGAATAACTCAGTGACTATACAAATTTTTAATTACATGTAATTACAAAAGTATTCATATCCAGGTTCCTTTTTTGAAAACTGTAGAATATTTTTCGTGAGACAACCCATTTAATGTAATTCCAGTACGGAAAATCTGAGCATCCATCACATGTCGCTAAACCCTAGGGGTCGATATGTACATCATTATTTTTATGTAAAATTTTGAAATTTCAGAACAATTTGTGACATTGCAGCTGCTACAGGACTACAGGCCCCAGTGTATCCAGCCTGCTGTTCTCCTGGTGTCTAATGCTACCGTATTTCTGCAGTATTTCCACGCTGCTCGCTCCTCAGAATACTCCTCTTAGGGCTGTCGTGTTAGGCACAAAAACATGTTTGTAATGCACTAATGAAAAACTATCAAGACACTGAAATGTTTTTTAGCAAATGACCCTCCGTTAATTAGAAAAGTCTGCACTCCAGCCAGCTCCACTTCTCACGTGTCAAGACTCATTAAATCATAGGGAAAAAAAATTCTTATTTCAAAGTTAACAAATGCCATGCTTAACATAACAGCTAAACTGGAATGAAGTGGGCACATTCTTGGGTTTCCACATGAAGTCATGCTAAGCAGCCTAAAGCTTAACTTGTAAGGACGATTAATTACTTTTCATGGAGTGAACCTGATCTAACATCTGTGTGCTGGGTAGGGAATAAAAAGTATAAAAGCACAGCAAACACCTACCTCACTTACTGCAATTAC
Source organism: Rhinella marina (assembly GCA_900303285.1). Lineage (NCBI taxonomy): Eukaryota > Metazoa > Chordata > Amphibia > Anura > Bufonidae > Rhinella > Rhinella marina. The sequence continues at coordinate 331,291 of ONZH01019961.1, forward strand.
TAAACAATTATATATATATATATATATATATATATATACACACACACACAAAGCAAAAGTCTGGACACACCCTTTTAACTGGTGTAGTTTGTAGAAAATTGACTTCTTCTTCTTATTTTATGCACTTATATAGCACTATATTCCGCAGCACTTTACAGACATTGGCATCACGCTGTCCACCCTGAATCTCACATATCTAAGTTCCCTATCAGTATGTCTGTGGAGAGTGGGAGGAAACTGGAGAACCCGGAGGAAACCCACACAGACACGGAGAGAACATACAAACTCCATGCAGATGGAGTTCCAATGTTTGAAAGTAATAATTGGGAGGGAGATTGCATTATTTGGTGGAGGAAACTTTTTCAGTCGCCATTTTGAAATCTGCCAAATTGAATTCACGGGAAGGGGGTCATGTGTTATATCTTGGCTAGAATTTACTCAGAAACACACTGGAAGTGTCAGTTTTAAACTCATTTTTAACTGTTAAAGGGTTATTCCAGCAAAGTAACTCAAAGTGTAACTGCAGTTTCATTTTTTATACTGTAATGGTATAGTATACCATATAGTATATGTGCCTTAGTGTTTTAAAATTTAATCATTTTCAGTTTCTCATGAGAAAAACTGTGAGAAACGTGTGTCACTTTACCATTGTTCAGGGCTCTTCTCACACAGTTGCCATGTGCAGTCCGTCTTCTCTATCTGATAAACAAGAGACGGGTGAGCTCTGGGGGGAGGAGCTCAGCCCTGGATGCGCGTTCACAGTGTAGTAGGACACTGGCTCCTCCTCCCAGCCTTAATGCACAGGAGAATCGCGTGAGGGCAGAACAATATCGTAAATAGAGTACACATCTGATAATTTGTACGCTAATGCTATTCATTGTACGCTAATGCGAACGCATTCGTATGCTAATGCTATTCATTGTACGCTAATGTGAACGCATTAGCATATGAATGCTATGCATTGTACGCTACTGCGCACGCATTTGGATGCTAATGCGTACGCATTGTATGCTAATGTGTACCAATTCACCGAATTAACCCTTTCACGACCGGAGGTTTTTTCGGTTCTGCATTTTCGTTTTGCGCTCCCTGCCTTCAAACAGCCATAACTGTTTTATTTTTCTGTTCACATAGCTGTATGAGGGCTTGTTTTTTGCGGGACAAGTTGTACTTTCCAACGCCACCATTTAATATTACATATGGTGTAGTGGGAAGCGGGAAAAAAATTCCAAATGGGGTGAAATTGCAAGAAAACCGCTATTCCGCTACAGTTCTACGGGTTTCTTATTTACAGCGTTCGATGTGCATTAAAACTGACCGGTTACTTTCATTCTACTGGTCAGTACGAATCCGGCAATACCTAATATGTATAGTTTTTCCTGCGTTTAGATGGTGATAAAATAATTAGAAAGTTGCCCTTTTTTTTTTTTTTTTTCCTTGTCAATCTTGACCCTATAACTTTTTGGTATTTATGTGTACAGAGCTGTATGGGGGCTCATTTTTTGCGGGGCGGTCTGAAGTTTTTATTGATACCATTCTGGGGTGTGTATGACTTTTTGATCACTTTTTATTTAATTTTTTTAGAAAAAAAGGGACAAAAACTGCGAATCGCCATTTGGACGCTTTTTTCCGCCACACAATTCGCCGTATTGAAATTTTTTTTTATATTTTAAAAGTACGGGCGTTTTCGGTCACGGTGATACCCATGATGTCTATATTTATTGTTATTTAGGTATTTATTTTTTACTTATACGGAAAGGGGGGTGATTTGAACTTTTATATCTTTTTTATTTTTTATATATTTTTTAACATTTTTTTTTAATTTTTCTGTGATTATTTTAAAGCTCAAATATCATCTGATCTATTGTGTTTTTTTTTTTTCTTTATGAGCAATCATGGATTTACTAGATGCAGTTAAAACCATGAATTGCTCATTTCTTATCCTGGCCTGCCATCTAGTGGCCCAGAATAAGAATTGCAGTTTGAAAACTGTAATCCTCACCAGCGAGGATTACAGTTTTCATATGGTGTACAGACACCCCGATTGGCCAATCGGGCGTCTGTACACCACCCGGAAGCGTGGGCTTCCGGGTTCAGACGCATCCTGATGCCGTGATCACGTGTGATCACGGCATCAGTAAGGCCCAGGAAGTCTCCGCAGACGGAGGTAAGATGCGGCAAGTCTCTGCTGTTAGAAACAGCAGAGACTTGCCGGCCATGACGCCCGCCGCACCCGCAGCGGGCGTCATGTCCCCGCACCGCCCGCGCGCCGTACATGTACGGCGGCGGTCGGGAAGGGGTTAAGGTAATTTTACTGCGAGTGAAAGGAGTGAAAGACGAGAAGTCGCAATTCGTTAGCAACGCTATGCTAGTTCTTGTGAGGAGATCAAGGGCTTATGGGAAGTGAGGGAATACAGAATGGCCTCAAGGAAGGGCAAAGATCACCACAGGAAGAACAGCAGAGGCCATCTTAGGAAGATGCTGAAATAGAGGCACAGAGAAAAATGGTTGCTAAGGGCTGAATACAGACATTAGGAAGGTAAAATTAACTGAAGAATTCAGATTCATGAATATCTGCCCTGCAGCATCACATATGTTAGAAATTTCATTTTTGGTAGTGAAATGGTAGTTACGCTTTAATTTTTAAAAAACTGCATTAAGGCTGCCAGCTGTGGCCCAACCAGAACCCATACATATAACCAGAGCTTCATTTTACCTTGTAATCCATTTGTCTAGCTCCTGTGTGAGCCTGCAACACACTGAGAGTATCATGGCGCCTGATCTTCCCTCACAAAACTACAATCTCCACAATTCCTGCTGTGAGTTTCTGCTTGTTCGTGAGTGTTGATGATTACTGATTGACTGCCTGATATCACAGTTCGGTCAAGCCCCCTCTACTCAGTAATCAGCAGCACACTAACATTTATCTAGAGAATTGATAGCAACACACTGATATGCTCGACCTAACAAAGGCTCAGAACTACAGGTCGATGCCATGGTAACTTATGAGGAAACACAGTGGGTAGCAGAGGAAGAAAACTAGTTTTATAACTACTGTAAATGTGTGAAATTGACATTATATTAGGAAATTATTGATGATGAATTAGTCTAAAACATAAGTTATATTTATGGTAACCGGAATACCCCTTTAAGTGGTTATGAGTTAAAGGGGTTGTGTCACTAAGCATATTCTAAATTTTTTCAGTCCAGCACCTGGATCTGAATACTTTTGTAATTGCATGTAATTAAAAATTTAGTATAGGTGCTGATTTACTCAATAAAATGTATCTGTATAGCGCCACCTGCTGTTTGTTCTTTTGCTTATTTTTTTGTCTTTGCCGTGTAGCCCTAGCCTTACAGGGAGAGAGAGCTGCAGAAAGTACATGTCCTCTGATCTGCCAGACTGAAGATGATCTAGCAGAGCAATTGGAGCAGTGAAAGTGGAGATCTCTGGATCCATGTGCGAAACCTTTGTTATAAAGTTATTGTCTTGTACTTTATTTTTTACAATAGTCATGGGATAACCCCTTCAAGTGACTCCAGAACGTCCTAAAGTGCTTTACATAACGCGTTTTATGTGTCCACCATTCTGCTGGATGCACATGGTTAAGCATTTAACCATGAACTGGCTGAAGAACTGCAGGTGATACTTCTCCAAAGCAATGTACATTACAATATGGCTCATCTGAAATAGTGAATCCTACAGTGCTGTGAAGAAGTATCTCCTGCAGGTCTTAGGTACGGTATGAAGATAGGTCTTATCATCCACGTCCAAATGCAGGATTAGAGGTCATGCATAGGCCCATGCTGAGGACTGCAATGCACGGGCACTGTCCGCAGATGAGGTCCGTGGTGCATGCACTACTTTTTCCGGGGCGGAGGCACAAACAGAAAACCCATGGAAGAACTCCATAGTGCTTCTGTGGGGTTCCGTGCCGCACCTACCGGATTGTGGACCAGTTCAAGTGATGCGGTGCACAAACGGCCAGTGCCTGCACACTGCGGACTTGCTGTTTGCAGGCCACATTACGGGCACCAGCTGACAACGGTCGTGTGAAAGAGCCCTTAAAGGAATTTCCCATGCTCTTTTTATTTCAAAAAGATGTAAAGTTTCAATTTTTTTTTCTGAATGAAGAAACGTGCTTCAATCTTCTGATGAAAGTACAGAGAACCTGGTGCACAGGAGCTGACAATTCAGGTGGCACATGTGGAGGTCTGCACTAGATGACCTGCTGGCCCGGCCTGCCCCTTCTACCCTAGTGTAGCTGAGTTGAGGAACAGGTGGCCCTGCTTTCAATTACGGAGGGCTAGCATGCCAGTGTGAGGCCTGGATTAGTTCACCTTCTCACAGGGAATTTGCCTCGGTTGGGATTGGATTTATTATGGCTTCACACATGGAACGCAGCTCATGTCAGCTGAGGGCAGTGACACATCATATGATTCAAATTAACCTGCTGTGGACTGTTCCGCGGGGCTCGAGATTGTGTATTAAAATGACGACATTTTTAAAACAGTTTGATGGAAACCAGGAACCCTTAAGTGCAATGGTTCCAATTTGTTCCAACTAATCTATCACCTGCTGGATATATTATTCTAAAGGGTTTCTGGTAGCCGAGCGCTTTCCAGCCTTTCATATAATGTTCAGCTAGCTAATGGGTGTAATTGTGCCTTTTATAAAGGAAAGCAAAATATTTTTGTGGCAGCCGAAAATGTAATGTGGTATATATATAGCCTCTGAGAAAAACCGCGATGAGGTAACTAACGAAGGAGATGATGGCTGGTGGGGGCCAGCGGGTTTATAGTCATGTGATCTGCGCCGGGTGAGCGGCTTCAATGGAGCCATTCTTGTGCAAATGCTGGACTAAACCTAGAGCAGAGAAGGTGGCAAAAGTCTGGACTGCACCTTCTCATATGTAAACCCGATCTATGTATGAGGTGTGACGGAAAATCAACAAAATAACGGCAATAAAAAGTGAAAATAGAAGCCGCTTGTTAATACAATTTTGTACTGAGAAAGTTGAGATATTAGGGAACAAATAAAATAAAAATGAAAGGAAAAAAGACATCTTACCACATGCAATCTTTTTTAAGTCTTTCTATCACTTCAAGAAATATTATTCAACAATATAATACTTAGACTTGTTGTTTAACTCCTTAAGTACCAGACCCATTTTTGTCTTTTTGTATTTTTTTATTTCATTAGCCATAACTTTTTCAATTTTCCGTTCATCTAGCCATATGAGGGCTTATTTTTTGTGGGATAAGTAGCTTTTTTTAATGGCACTATTTAACATGTCTTATGACGGAAAATGTGAAAAAAATTCTTAGTGGGGTTGAATTGAAAATAAAAATCTATAATTCTAACAAAGTTTTTTGAGTTTTGAAATTACAGCATTAACTGTGCCCTAAAACACGTCATTTTTGTGGCTCAATGCAATTACAGCTATAACAAATCTGTATCTTTATTTTTTAAATCAAACTTTGTTTTGCATCGTCATTTTCCGACAGCCATACCTTTTTTACATTTCCGTCTACAGACGAGGACAAACTTGTTTTTAAGGACAAACTGTAGTTTTTATTGTTACCATATTTGGGATGCATACAACGTTTTGATCACTGTTATTCAATTTTTTTTGGGGGGGATAAGGTGACAAAAAATGGTGAATTGTGTGTTCTGATTGTTGCTGTGGGCAACTAAGCCAGTTTCCCCTTCCAGCAATTTTGATAAATCTCCCCTATGTTTTTAGCGTGACATATTTGCTAATTTTACATCAGTAACTAAAACTGAATGTAAAGACAATTTATTTATTAAAGGGGGATTCATTTCTTGCTTACACAACACTCAATGAAAAATTAACTAAAACAACTTTTTATATATTCTAATTATTTTTATTTAAATAATTGTTTTAACATTACACTCTATTGTCTGCTGCTGTTAATATAGCAACTTAACACCTGTAGTATGTATTCTCTATGTATCATGTATGGGACTCAGGAATGAAGAGAAAACGAGCACCTGAAACAAACGTCCTATAGCCTGTGGGCGGCAGACAGCCCCTAGGTGGTAGTGCTGCTTCAGATTAAACCCAAGAGCGAGTACTCTCTGTAAAATGAGCCACTCTGCATCACCAGCATTTACAACCACATTCTTCTTTCAGGGAAATCATTTAAAAAAGAACAGGATTTTTTTTTTTGTTCTAACATTTTCGTCATTGATACTTGCAAGGGAAAATATATTAAAATAAATTGCTTTCCATCGGCCAGTAACAGTTTCTGTATTTCATACTGGCATTCTGCACGCAGTCATTTTCCCAAACTGTTTTCTTATGATGATTTATAACCACAGTAAATTCATCAACAAACTTTCTAGAGACTATCAATAGCGCTGCCTCTATATAGACTGCTTCTAGTGACAATAAATAGCACTGCCTCTATATAGATGCTTAGACTGCCTCTATAGAGTGCATAGACTGCCTCTATATAGAGTGCTTCTAGTGACTATCAAATAGCACTGCCTCTATATAGACTGCTTCTAGTGACTATCAATAGCACTGCCTCTATATAGAGCTGCTTCTAGAGACTATCAATAGCACTGCCTCTATATAGAGTGCTTCTAGTGACTATCAATAGCACTGCCTCTATATAGAGTGCTTCTAGTGACTATCAATAGCACTGCCTCTATATAGAGTGCTTCTAGTGACTATCAATAGCACTGCCTCTATATAGACTGCTTCTAGTGACTATAAATAGCACTGCCTCTATATAGACTGCTTCTAGGGACTATAAATAGCACTGCCTCTATATAGAGTGCTTCTAGTGACTATAAATAGCACTGCCTCTATATAGAGTGCTTCTAGTGACTATCAATAGCACTGCCTCTATATAGAGTGCTTCTAGTGACTATATAAATAGCACTGCCTCTATATATGGAGTGCTTCTAGTGACTATACAATAGCACTGCCTCTATATAGAGTGCTTCTAGTGACTATCAATAGCACTGCCTCTATATAGAGTGCTTCTAGTGACTATCAATAGCACTGCCTCTATATAGAGTGCTTCTAGAGACTATCAATAGTGCACTGCCTCTATATATGAGTGCTTCTAGAGACTATCAATAGCACTGTCTCTATATAGAGTGCTTCTAGTGAGTGACTATCAATAGCATTGCCTCTATATAGAGTGCTTCTAGTGACTATAAATAGCATTGCCTCTATATAGGAGTGCTTCTAGTGACTATCAATAGCACTGCCTCTATATAGAGTGCTTCTAGTGACTATAAATAGCACTGCCTCTATATGGAGTGCTTCTAGTGACTATCAATAGCACTGCCTCTATATAGACTGCTTCTAGTGACTATAAATAGCACTGCCTCTATATAGAGTGCTTCTAGTGACTATAAATAGCACTGCCTCTATATAGAGTGCTTCTAGTGACTATAAATAGCACTGCCTCTATATGCTAGAGTGCTTCTAGTGACTATAAATAGCACTGCCTCTATATAGAGTGCTTCTAGTGACTATCAATAGCACTGCCTCTATATAGAGTGCTTCTAGTGACTATATAATAGCACTGCCTCTATATAGAGTGCTTCTAGTGACTATAAATAGCACTGCCTCTATATAGAGTGCTTCTAGTGACTATCAATAGCACTGCCTCTATATAGAGTGCTTCTAGAGACTATCAAATAGCACTGCCTCTATATAGAGTGCTTCTAGTGACTATCAATAGCACTGCCTCTATATAGAGTGCTTCTAGAGACTATCAATAGCACTGTCTCTATATAGAGTGCTTCTGCAGTCTATCAAAAGCACTGCCTCAATATAGAGTGCTTCTAGTGACTATCAATCGCACTGCCTCTATATAGAGTGCTTCTCTAGTGACTATTAATAGCACTGCCTCTATATAGACTGCTTCTAGTGACTATAAATAGCACTGCCTCTATATAGAGTGCTTCTAGTGACTATTAATAGCACTGCCTCTATATAGACTGCTTCTAGTGACTATAAATAGCACTGCCTCTATATAGAGTGCTTCTAGTGACTATCAATAGCACTGCCTCTATATAGAGTGCTTCTAGTGACTATTAATAGCACTGCCTCTATATAGACTGCTTCTAGTGACTATAAATAGCACTGCCTCTATATAGAGTGCTTCTAGTGACTATCAATAGCACTGCCTCTATATAGACTGCTTCTAGTGACTATCAATAGCATTGCCTCTATATAGAGTGCTTCTAGTGACTATCAATAGCACTGCCTCTATATAGAGTGCTTCTAGAGACTATCAATAGCACTGCCTCTATATAGAGTGCTTCTACAGGCTATCAAAAGCACTGCCTCAATATAGAGTGCTTCTAGTGACTATCAATCGCACTGCCTCTATATAGATTGTTTCTAGCGACTATCGATAGCACTTGCTTCTATATAGATTGTTTCTAGCGACTATCAATAGCACTGCCTCTATATAGAGTGCTTCTAGTGACTATCAATAGCATTGCCTCTATATAGAGTGCTTCTAGTGACTATCAACAGCACTGCCTCTATATAGACTGTTTCTAGCGACTATCAACAGCACTGCCTCTATATAGAGTGCTTCTAGTGACTATAAATAGCACTGCCTCTATATAGACTGTTTCTAGCGACTATCGATAGCACTGCCTCTATATAGACTGCTTCTAGCGACTATCGATAGCACTGCCTCTATATAGAGTGCTTCTAGCGACTATCGATAGCACTGCCTCTATATAGACTGCTTCTAGCGACTATCGATAGCACTGCCTCTATATAGACTGCTTCTAGCGACTATCGATAGCACTGCCTCTATATAGACTGCTTCTAGCGACTATCGATAGCACTGCCTCTATATAGAGTGCTTCTAGTGACTATAAATAGCACTGCCTCTATATAGACTGTTTCTAGCGACTATCGATAGCACTGCCTCTATATAGACTGCTTCTAGCGACTATCGATAGCACTGCTAGACTAATTATTTACCATGACACTTCAATTACACTATTACAACCTGTTGCTCAATATCTTACTAAGGCATATCACCAGATCCGTATTTAAATCCCCAAACTCTGCATGCCTTCAGTGTGTTTTCAGCATTTTCCTCCCACCAACAGAAATGGCTAATCTCGTCTGCAAGAATAGGGTGTGTTCTATAATTTTTAGAACGGACATACGGATGACATCTGTGTACTGTCGGTCTTTTTTGCAGACCAATTCAAATGACAGATGTCCATGTGCGATCCACAAACAATGCAGATCAGACAAGGATGAAAAATACAGTCGTGTGCTTGAGGTCTAAGGCTTGTCAACTCTCAGAGATTTCTCATCTTTAATGACATGGTATTCCATGCAGCAGACATCTGAGTGATAAACGTCCCACTGCTGCCTCCTACATATCTTACGTAGTTAACAAACAAATTAGAAATACAGTACATACAAAAAAAAAACTATATAATAATAATAATAATAACAGCTCTCTTACCTGGCCCATTAAGGAAATCCTTTATTTGTAATGTGACAAACGGTGGAGGAATCCCTGTCCTAACATTCAGCTCTCCAGCCGCTGTCTGTAGCCAAATCTTGGAGTAATCCAAACTTTCAGGCAAAGTTTTTCCAGCATCTACAAGACAACAGAATGTTCTTTGGTTCACAAGTATAGAATAACACAGTGACATGTACTAAGAAGACAAAACTAACCCTCTTCTCATTTAATTGATATCTACCTTATAAAGGGGTTGTTCAAGTTAAGAATTTGTAGGGGACAACTAATTGATCAGTGGGGGTCCTAATGCTGTAACTTCCACCAATTCCAAGAACGGGGGTCCTGTTCCCTCGCTCTGATGGATCAGCAGATCAAGCATGTTCAATGCTGCTTTATTCATTCTTTATGGGGCCACCAGAAATAGCGGAGCACTGTACTCAGCTATGTCTGATGGTCTCACAAAGAATGATTAGAAGTGGCAGGGAGCGTGCTTGACCTGTCGCTCCATAAGATCAGGGGAACAGGACCCCCGTTCTTGGAATTGGCGGAAGCTCCAGCATTAGGACCCCAATGGTCAATTAGTTGCCTTCTATCCTATGGATACCTTCAAAACCTGGCACATCCCCTTTAAGCGAATAATAGTAAGGACAGAAACATAAAAATGGAAAAGGCATTGATCCTCAACTACTGTAACTCACAAATTGGAAATAACAGGTCAGTGGATTCCAACATACTGATATCATGATGGCTCACAAAACGCTGGGCAGATGGAAGCCTTTATAGGTTCCTTGGTTGAACTTGACAGACATATGTCTTTATTCAACTGTACTAGCGATGTAACTATACATTTATTTGTACATTTACTGATTAACCATCTAGTTAAAGCACAGATTGGAAATGGACATCCCCTTGGTAATGAGGGGTCCCTGAGTCTCGTCTCTGAATGGAGGTGTAATGCACAAATCAGTCCACCTCTATAGAGTGGTCCCTCAAGTTACCCTATTAATTGGTTACTGTTTATGACTATAACTCTGTGGAAGGATAGTTCCAAAGCCCCAAAATATCATCCCAAGAAAAATAAGCACTTAAGAAAAAAAAAATAAGTCGACAACTAATACCACGGATGCCGACCGGTGAGTAATTTGCAGAACACATGACCGGACACCCTGTTGAAAATGCCTATTGTTGTCCGCTATCATGGACAAGAATAGGACATGTCCTATTTTTTCTTGTGGAGCCGCATCTCAGCAAGATCCCGCGCCGGCCATTGAAGTGAACGGGGCTGCATCTATTCCACAAAATTGCAGGATAGATGCGGACCCGTTCACACGGTCATGTGAACCGGCCCTAAGACAGATAAAACAAGTTCTATCAGGAGTAGATAGTAGAAGCTGCAAATCACTTTCTATGATGAGGACCTGGTCCTGTATAGCACACAATGTACCAAAAAAGTAAAATGGAGCCACCCTCAGCAGGCATCAAAATTTGCGGTTCATCCTGGCACAGACAGAGGGCAGTAGAGGACATGTAGTACCACACTGTACTGTAAATAAGAGCTACTAGACAACCAATACAGGGGTTTTACCAGTGAAATGGCCATGTTGTTGAGTTGTATCTGAGTTGAGGCCTAATATGTTCAGTCTAATTTCAACTTACGATGTCCCAGGAAAGATCATTGTATGTTGAAAATATTGTATCCTGAAGCCAGTGTATCTTGAGGAACCACTGTATGGACTTTTATGAGGCGAACTGAGTGATGTCTACGTTAGGCCCTTAGTAATGAAAGGGGTGGAATATCGTAGGAGTGGTAGATGCATGTGATGTGGACATGGTCCTGCCACTTTGCAAATCACTAGTCAGACCACACATGGAGTACTGTGTACAGTTCTGGGCCCCGTGCACAAGAAAAATATAGCAGAGCTGGAGAGGGTTCAGGAGAGGGTAACTAATGACTGGAAAGGGTGGACTACAGTACCCAGAAAGATTATCAAAATTAGGGTTATTCACCTTAGAAAAAAGACGACTGAGGGGAGATCTAATAACTATGTATAAATATATCAGGGGACAGTACAGAGATCTCTCCCATCATCTATTTATCACCAGGACTGTGAGTGTGACGAGGGGACATCCTCTGTGTCTGGAGGAAAGAAGGTTTGTACATAAACATAGTAGAGGATTCTTTACGGTAAGAGCAGTGAGACTATGGAACTCTCTGCCTGAGGAGGTGGTGATGGTAAGTTCACTAAAAGAGTTCAATAGGGGCCTGGATGTATTTCTGGAGGGTAATAATATTACAGGTTATAGTTACTAGAGAGGGGTCATTGATCCAGGGAGTTATTCTGATTGCCTGATTGGAGTCGGGAAGGAATTTTTTTCTCATAAGATGAGGAAAACAGGCTTCTACTTCATGGGATTTTTTGCCTTTCTCTGGATTAACTTTGCAGGATAAGAGGCTGAACTGGATGGACAGATGTCTTTTTTCAGCCTGCTCCACTCTTCCTGCTCTAAAAAATGCTGCCTGTAGATTTGACTGCATTTCGCTGTGACAGGTCCTTACAATGAGTGAATTTCTGGGTAAAGCTTGAACATCAATGTGTGGACCCAGGAGAAGAGCTGATGTTTGCTCCTCATAGGCATGCATCAATGCAGCTGTTGAAAGCAGATAACGCCTTCAGACGACCCAGAACCAAAATGCAATATCTGAACCCATTTCTACTTCCTTTCATTTCTTTGTTTCTATTTCTGTAAGTATAAACCGAGTTAAAGAACAAATGTGCAATAAAACCAAAATCAATAAGACATCAAAATATCGTATGACCTATTACATTCTGCATAAATCTCAACAGATTCTTGTGGTTCTCCAAGTCTTTAACCGTCACTTAGTAAGATTTAACCCACTACACCATCCTATGCCAACAGCCCACTTAGTCCTAGACTTCAAAGGCGTGCGGCCATTTGCACACGAGTGTAACGATGCTGGCTGGTGTCCAGAAGCTACAAGCACCTTGCGTTATAAAATTATTTGGAATGGATTTGACCTTATCGAGGTCTTGAGCTCAAAGCAGAAAACGAGAAGTCAGCTCTACAAATAAAATATTGAAAACTCTGGCCAGATTCGGCGGTGGACTTCGCTGATTCCATTTATTTGTATAGATCTATTATTGTTTGCGGCGTATTAAAAGACGCTTTACCTCAAGGAAAAAACGTTCCCTTCTGGAGACAATTAATTATGTTCTTAAATCCCTTAATATTCAGGGAAAAGTCCAGTTTTAGACCCTGAGAATCCCACATTGAGTTACTATTCTGATTTTGATAAGTATAATTGTAAACATTGTTTTAAATATTTAGATTGCGCTAAATCTGGCAACTAGCGGTCCGTGTGTCACAAACGGTTTCGACTTGAGAAGAAATTCCACGAGCATATAAATAACCTTATTTTCATGTATTTGCTGCAGCCGTTCCCATGTATTCAACTTACCATCTGATTTGACTTAAAACTCATCAAATCGCCACTTAAAGAAATATTCATCTCATAAAATAATGTTGCTAGGACATGACTGATCGACTGGTGGGGGTCCCAGCTCTGGGAATCGTGAGATACTTCACTTGAATTAGCTCAGTGTCCTCTTCATGCTCAGGACCGGTGAGTTCAAAGAGGTCTTCCTCCACAATCATAAATGATTGCATACTCTACCCCTTTAAATGTACATGATTCCAGAAACTCAATGGAAGCGGCCATTTTGAAATACAACTTCAACTTTCAAGGTCGCATTATAGATAGAGCTCATTATATGTTCAGAAAAGATGACATGGAGACGGGACAGAACTAGAAGTCATCAAGTGTAGGCATCATGGCTATTGACTACAGCAAATCAGATTGGTGCTGAATAGGGTTGAGCTAAGTTGTGTTTCGGCATAAAAGGTTCTGGTTATCTAAGAATTTCGTTATGGATTCCACTACCATGGACCATAACCCAAACCTGAACCTTGAGGGCCAAACTTGAAACACAAGTTCACTCAACACCACTGCTGAATGAATGAAAACTGAGCCTTGAAAGTGAAGTAGAGCACTGACCTAGGGACATATGGTGAGTTGTCAAGTTAGCTGACTGTTTCCACTGATTATGCGGTGAAACCTCACCATGCTGCTTCTATTGTAATCAAGAGGAGCTTTGGAGGAGAGATTTTCCTGACAGCTTTACAGGGCTCTCTGTTCCTGGAGCTTTTCAGTTAGTAGCTGGAGTGTGTCGGAGCTCAGAAATGAGGAGGAACTACAAAAAAAACGTTAAATAGGTTGTCCCACAACAGGATAGGTGATAAGTATTTGATTGTTGGGGCCCCTGTGGATCAAAAGAATGGGGGCCTAGTGTTCCTCTGTTTGAATGATGTGGCGGTCATGAGTGTGCAATGTCACTACATTCAACTCTATAGGACTTCAAGTATCAGCATCGAACTTCTAAAGTAAGAGTGCTCCCAATAACAAATTAGGAAACCCATTGAACAAATACTGAACATGCATGTAATACTTAAAACAATATCAAAGTCACACACATAGTGTATATAAACAGAGTCCATATTTTGTTATTTAGTCTTTAAGGAGCGCTAATTATACTGTACTGAGTCATATTAAAGTAGTGATTTGAAGAATAGTGAATTTAAAATGCCTCAGTTTTATCTTTAAGACACAATCCAAACTCTATGTTCCACACACGACCACATACAGTAACAGTTAGTAACAGTTTATAAGGCCGAAAAAAGACATCTGTCCATCCAGTTCAGGCCTGTTATCCTGCAAGTTGATCCAGAGGAAGGCAAAATTTTCCACTTTAGGGGGAAAAATCCTTCCCGACTCCAATCAGGCATCAGAATTACTCCCTGGATCAACGACCCATCTCTAGTAACTATAACCTGTAATATTATTACCCTCCAGAAATATATCCAGGACCCTCCTGAACTCTTTTAGTGAACTTACCATCACCACCTCCTCAGGCAGAGAGTTCCATAGTCTCACTGCTCTTACCGTAAAGAATCCTCAATAAGTATATAATTAATGTTCATAATGACAGGACTTTAATGAAGTTACCTATAAAAACTAATGCATACAAAACCCTATAGCTAGCTACAAAGGGTTTGGTTCAGAAGAACTGCAGGGGGTCACGGTACGGTCCAGTTCACTTTCGCATTAATAGGCTCCATCAGTAAGGATGGCACAGACTGCAGAGATATTCTTGTCGTCAAATGTACCAGCATCAGGAGCAGATAGTATCTGTCTTGCAGCTCGACTGACATAGATGTCATGATGCGATGACCTACAGGTTCCTGAATCCAGCCTAAGACATTGCATTTGCTTTTACAACTATATTATTTAATAATAATATATAACTATTATTATATCAGAATTCTGACATTGCTATTAATTATCCAGGTTTAATTTCCCCAAGATTTAAACCATTTGGAATCATATTTATACACTGAGATTGGCTGCTCCCCTGACACCGGATGCTGTCATCTGTGTACAGGGAGAAGCAGCAGCGGCCATGCAAGGACCAGGAGCGGGGTAAGTACCCTATATTACCTGGGGGGGCTGTTTCAGAAATTGGATAATCCCTTTAATCTAAAGCTATTAGTCTACCATTAAACCCTGTGGTAAATCAGTTTTGATCTTCAGTTGCTGTAGGTTACGTCCTGTATTAAAGCCTTGTAATGTAGGACATATCAATCCTCATTGGTAAAAACAGGGGTTGTGGATAGTGTCACATGACCTGTTCATGTCAGGACACATCTCACTGCCCTAAGGCTTGATGGGATAGCAGTCACATGACAAACCTAGTAGAGGTTCAAGCATGGGGGATAAGAGAAAACTGCAAAAGATGTAAATTTGAAAACACATCAAAGGAGGAATGGGAACTAGAACACTTGATGAAAATACACTTTAGAGTGAAAAGTAGTTTATGGCACAACCACTTGCAGTATGTAGGTGACACCAGCAGATCGCACACACCTGTACAGTGTCACCCTGGGGTGATGTATTTATCACACATCTTTAAAGGCTATGTATACCTTTAGGGCAATTTTGTTATGTATACCTTTAGGGCAATTTTGTAAATTATTGCATTGTACTCATTTTGAGCTAGAAAATATGTTTTTAAATCGGTCTTTATTAAAAAATATGGTGTCCTTTTTTCTGTGCAGAGCTGACATACTCTAATAGCCCCCTAGATTTATTGTCTTTTCCATCAGACCAGGAGATGACGGACTCCTTATCTCTGCTCTCTAACCTTATAAACATTTATTATAGCTCAGTTCTTATCTTACTGATAAGAATGTGGCTTAAATAAATTTTTATGACCTCTCAGCAGTTTACAGATAAGGGTTATTAGATGACCTGCACAAAGTAAAAGTGAAAGTACTAGTCACACAGTTATAAAAACAGTTAACCCTTTGTGACACGTCTCAATATTTTTAATAAAGGCCAATTGAAAAAATTATTTTTAGCCAAAAATGAGTACAATGCAATCATATACAAAAATTGCCTCCGAAGGTGTACATAGCCTTTAAACGATACATGAGGGCTGAAGTGTGAATTTCATTTTTTTTACGATTTTGAAGTTTATAAAGGACCATGGACAGGGTCAGCAGGATTCTTTATATCAGCCCCATAATTTCTGTGTCATGAACTGTGACTACGCCTGCTTTACTTCTATAATGATATAATATCAAACTATGGAACATGACATGTCAGCTTTGTCCTGACGTGTTTGCATGACTCAGGGCAGGGTCTGCAGTGGTCAGCTCTGATGGGGATTGCTAGAACATGGCTAATTTGCACTGACGTTCAGCATGGACACCTCTATTTCTCTCTACACCGGTGATGTGTTTATTGCTTCATGACATTTATCTCTCACCTGTCAGTGATGGAGTGTGACATCCAGTCTCGATACAAGAGCTGCCAATCAAACACTTATGGAATTAAAACAAACACAGCGAGGAGCAAAGTTGGGTTCAGGTGTGTAACATAAGCAGGAAACCTGCATTAACATGCTGTATTACCATCAAGGGGTTTTCTGGGACTTCGATATTGATGAACTTTCCTCAGGATAGCTCATCAACATCAGATTGGTGGGGGTCTGACATCCGGAACGCCCATCAATCAAGTGCTCCAGGCGGGCACAGGAAAGAATACACTGGATGGAGCGGAAGCAGAAGGCTGTGTCGGCATACTGAAGCTCAGCTCCCCTTTACTTAAAAGGGTTTTCCGAGATTTTAATACTGATAACCTATCTTCAGGATCGGTGGGGGTCTGACATCCAGCTGTTTGAGAAGGCCCCGGCCCATCTGTGAGCGCCGCAACCTTCTCTGTGCTTACCAAGAACTGTACTGTACATTGTATTTTCCAGATCGTGCCAGGTCTAAAAAAGGTGGTGTGGCATGGGTGGGGACGGGGGATGGCTGGCCAGCCCATCTCATTTATCATTTTCTACGCCAGGGAGCTGGGATAGATTTACATCTGTGGTGGATGCGCCTCAACATAACTAAGACCATTATACGCCAGTGCAACGGGTATTAAGACCAGCGTCTTAAACTCCAGTCTTAATAAAAGACCCCAATAGTGCATAGCTTCTTTAGAGAAGACAGTATTAAGGCAGGCATGTCTTACACCAGTTTTCTGGTGTGTATGTTGACAAAGTTGGGCTGCGAAGGTCTCTCCCGTGGCCTCCTTCCTCCCAACCACATTTTGTAAAAGTGGCAAGAGTGGCAAAGAAAGTGAAAATTAGCAAATTGTATTGTAAAATGGGACTTGTGCCAAAATTTGCATCTTTTGTCTGCCATTTTTCTAGGGTACGAGATTAATATATTCCCTCCTATGTGTAAATTATGCATACTGAACTGCATTGACTACAGTCAGAAATAAGCAGGGGGTATAGGAAGGGGAGGCATCGAAAGGCTGCAGGACACACAGACCACTTGCAGACTATAGACGAGCAGCTGCATCATCTTGGTATACACAGGTCTACCTAAGAGCCGTACACAAAAAAATTAGGGTATTTTGCTTAAGACTAGTTGCTAAGCTGCTCCATCTATTAAAGTAGATGTAGTGGAGGCAGAAAGCCTTTAAGCGATGCCACAGCCTTTGAAATAATACATAAGAACAATAAGAAATATGTAATATGGCTAAACACAACTCTGATATCACAAGGAATGTGCAAGCAGCAGCTATAAATCTGCAGGATGTATAATAAGAAAAGATGCCTGCTGCTGATAGATATTCTTGATAGCGAGCCAATCATCTGCACAATCATCCGCCTGTTAGTAGATTTACAGTTTTGCTGGAATTAAAGGTAATTTTCACACACTCCTCTGATCGGTGATGTTCTCTCTTGCTCCCCAACCTTTTCATGCACTTGGCAAATGATATATCTCCTTAAAAGGTCTCAGATGAGATAAAATTCCTATTGTGAACACCCAACGACCTAGAAACGGCCTGCAAACACAACAACGAAAAAACAGAATCAAGCACGCGGAGCATCCTATGACATAGAGGACCTGTCACCGCCTGTCTGCTTTATTAAATCTTGTATTCTTTATGAATACTTCTCAACAGTGAAGTTCCAACACCAAGAAAGACAAGCCATAGTGGCTAAGATCTGCAGATAATAAAATTTTCTAGCACCTAGCCCCAATGTGGGAGGGGCATAAAAGCCAGACAGAAAGCAAAGCCACGTGAAACCTCAAAAATCTGATCAAGTCATGTGAGATGATTGCATGGTGCCTCCTGGTTGTTGACTTGCAAGTCATCAGTTATCTGCACTTGTCTCTGAGAGGGACAGAATACTCGAACTGAGGGACCTTGGTTTTCCACTCCAGCAGACTGTTACACTTCTAGGCTGAGATGTCTACACTGTTCAATGTTGTGTGTCCCGGTGGTTGGGAGAACATCGACGAACTGGAATGAAAGGAAGAAATGCACTGAGGTGAACCTCTTCACAGACAAATTGTCTGATTGGAAGAATGGCGCATAATGATCAATTCTGTACTGCAAGTGCAATTAAGACATCACATCTGAAACCCAGGGTGCCCAACAGTGTCTACACAAACCTTCAGAAGGTATTTGCACAACACTGGGCTGCAAGCCAGACATCCAGCTACAGATGTTCCACTGACCTCACACCACCGCTGTTAAAGGCTATCATTGTCCACAGTAAGACAGCAATGGAGGCTGGAATGGGTGTCTATCCTCTTCAGCAAAGAGTCCTGCTTTTGTTTCAGATGCATTGCCAGTCTGATATTTGTCTGTAGACATGTGGGCAAAAGCATGAAGAGGCCTTCACACAGGAACATCAAACCCGTCCTACTCCCGGGATTATGGTGTCAGGTGGCTTAATGTACAGTTGGCTAGGCTCTTTACTATTCAATGCCAGTACACTAACGGCTTGGCATTACACTGCATGATTTTGGTTGTGGAACAAGTAAGGACATTTCTCTGAAGTGTCCCCGGAACCATTTTTCAACAGGCTGTATGTTGCTTATGCTACAATGAGCAGCCTGCATGCTATCATGGCCTGCAGCATCTCTGGACGTGTCTACCATTGAGTATAGTGCAGACCAAAAGTTTGGACACACCTTCTCATTCAAAGAGTTTTCTGTATTTTCATGACTATGAAAATTGTAGATTCACACTGAAGGCATCAAAACTATGAATTAACACATGTGGAATTATATACTTAACAAAAAAGTGTGAAACAACTGAAAATATGTCTTATATTCTAGGTTCTTCAAAGTAGCCACCTTTTGCTTTGATTACTGCTTTGCACACTCTTGGCATTCTCTTGATGAGCTTCAAGAGGTAGTCACCTGAAATGGTTTTCACTTCACAGGTGTGCCCTGTCAGGTTTAATAAGTGGGATTTCTAGCCTTATAAATGGGGTTGGGACCATGAGCTGTGTTGGGCAGAAGTCAGGTGGATACACAGCTGATAGTCCTACTGAATAGACTGTTAGAATTTGTATTATGGCAAGAAAAAAGCAGCTAAGTAAAGAAAAACGAGTGGCCATCATTACTTGAAGGTCAGTCAGTCCGAAAAATTGTGAAAACTTTGAAAGTGTCCCCAAGTGCAGTCGCAAAAACCACCAAGCGCTGCAAAGAAACTGGCTCACATGAGGACCTCCCCAGGAAAGGAAGACCAAGAGTCACCTCTGCTGCAGAGGATAAGTTCATCTGAGTCACCAGCCTCAGAAATCGCAGGTTAACAGCAGCTCAGATTAGAGACCCGGTCAATGCCACACAGAGTTCTAGCAGCAGACACATCAACTGTTAAGAGGAGACTGTGTGCAGCAGGCCTTCATGGTAAAATAGCTGCTAGGAAACCACTGCTAAGGACAGGCAACAAGCAGAAGAGACTTGTTTGGGCTAAAGAACACAAGGAATGGACATTAGACCAGTGGAAATCTGTGCTTTGGTCTGATGAGTCCAAATTTGAGATCTTTGGTTTCAACCACTGTGTCTTTGTGCGACGCAGAAAAGGTGAACGGATGGACTCTACATGCCTGGTTACCACCGTGAAGCATGGAGGAGGAGGTTTGATGGTGTGGGGGTGCTTTGCTGGTGACACTGTTGTGGATTTAATCAAAATTGAAGGCATACTGAACCAGCATGGCTACCACAGCGTCTTGCAGCGGCATGCTATTCCATCCGGTTTGTGTTTAGTTGGACCATCACTTATTTATCAACAGGACAATGGCCCCAAACACACCTCCAGGCTGTGTAAGGGCTATTTGACCAAGAAGGAGAGTGATGGGGTGCTACTCCAGATGACCTGGCCTCCACAGTCACCAGACCTGAACCCAATCGAGATGGTTTGGGATGAGCTGGACTGCAGAGTGAAGGCAAAAGGGCCAACAAGTGCTAAGCATCTCTGGGAACTCCTTCAAGACTGTTGGAATACCATTTCAGGTGACTACCTCTTGAAGCTCATCAAGAGAATGCCAAGAGTGTGCAAAGCAGTAATCAAAGCGAAAGATGGCTACTTTGAAGAACCTAGAATATAAGACATATTTTCAGTTGTTTCACACTTTTTTGTTAAGTATATAATTCCACATGTGTTAATTCATAGTTTTGATGCCTTCAGTGTGAATCTACAATTTTCATAGTCATGAAAATACAGAAAACTCTTTGAATGAGAAGGTATGTCCAAACTTTTGGTCTGTATGGTACATCAGGGAAGTCCTTGGTCGGCAATTGTATTTCTGCATGTGGCACTCATACTCGACACTAAATAATTCAAAATGTTTTGAACATTTCCTTTCCATTTTTTTATCATTAGCATGTCTATTGATCCTGCTATTTCCATAATTCCACAACTTTTCCTTCATGGTGTTGCAATTTCAATATTGAAGTGTCTAATAAAATTATTGTGCATCTTATCTCATATCACTGCGATGTGCTGTTCTTCTGTTATTCCTCGGGCTTTACCATGATCCTTATCCAATAGGTGTATTTCTACACAGTCTGATACTGTCAGCCCTGATTGTACAAAACCAGAGTGTATAGGGATACTCCCCCAACTGGTAACACGCAATCTGCGCCAGAATTATGGCTAATTTAGGAGTATTTCTGTTTCATAAATGACCCCCAAAGTCCCTCGGTGCGCCGTCACAATGGAGGCGCAGTATGTAGCAGGCTATGGGCACTTTATTTGGGATTCATATGACCAGGCTGTGAGGCTCAATGTTATCGAATGGACTTTGAAAAACCATTTTAGCCTTTCAGTCACCAGTAGATGTGGCCAGCAGGGGCTGTAAGGTAGCCCAGTCATTATGAGACTGAGACTAGGGGTCATATATAGATTTATAACTGGCTTACCTCTGTAAAAGTATGGAAAGGTACCGGTTGACCACTTTGAAGTAAAGAACTGCATGCCCGAGGTCAAGGCCTAGGTATGACCCTGCTCAGAGGAGCATTGACGTCTCCAGTATTTAGGATATATTTGTGGAGATCAAAAGCAGTCACTTTAAGACTAAAACATCTTGCCATTTTAGGCGTAAGCGAGTACATTCGATTACTTTGCAATTTGGAAAATGCAGCTGGACGGTGACGAGTAAGCAATGTAAGCTTATGATAACGCATGAGCACTGGAAGGCACCGGCCACAAAAGTGGATTTATGCAATTGTAAACCACTTCTGAGCCTCGTTCTTGACCTCCATCAAACAGAAAATAATAACAGTAGTTGCGGAACAGAATTCGTCTCTGTGGGAGTTTCATTATTCGGAGTTCATCTGGAGTTCTGTGTACAGAATGTGGCATAACTCACAAGTTCCTGCCCACAGCCAAGAGACGCTGCCAAAACAAGCTGCCTACTCTGTGATTAAAGGTGAAACATCAAAAATGTACAAAGTGTGCGCGAAAAACATCAAAGCAAAGATTTTTTTCTAAATCCTAGTGGATAGCAACAAGCATCCTTCTAAGCCCGGGACGTGCTGTGATCAATGAAGGCAAACACCTTCCTCAGCTGTTTTTCCCCTTTATAATATGATGAGGGCATAAGAGAAAACTATTTCTACTTGCAGCAGAGTACCTCACATGCCTCCATCTTTACTTTATGAACAGATATTAGAAGGAGAGGCTTCTTCTACACAACCGCTTTCACTTGGCAGGAGAGGTTGATGGCATCATCATTGGCTCTACTTTATGGAATGGAGAATATTGAATGTATACCCCACACATGGAGCAGGGTCTCATTGACAATGCACATTCTACTCGTGATGTCATGTTTTTAAAGGAATTTTCCAAAAGTCAGGCACTAATGACCTATCAGTCCAACCCCTGATCAGAATCAAGGTGAAGGCCTGAGCTGCAGTACCACATCAAAAGACTATGGGGGACATTAATGAAGATCTGCGATTTAGACGCTGGTCTTCGTCCCTCCTGCGTTGGTGATTCATCCACATAAGTTATGTAGAGGAGCCGGCCCAACTTAGGTGGACTTTACACTTGGTCTAAAGCAATCACTGGTTCCGGGGGTTGGAGCCCTAACCTATTTAAGAATTGATGACCATCAATGTTTTGGTCTGTAAAATCTGAGGACCAAACCGAATACAAACCTGGTGCCCTCCTTTTCATCTTTTTAGTGGCAGATCTGCTAATTATCAGGCTCCTCTTCAGTGATCCCAGACGGCCGCACCATTTCTCAGACTGTCTGATGCATACAGTGCATCAGTAGCCCAGGACAATTCCTATTTGTCCAGCCCTGCTCTTGGAAAGGTGAAAATTGATCACATGTCTTGGCCTACCAAATACACAGCATGCATTAGACCAGGGATGGCCAACCTTTGGCTCTCCAGCTGTTGTAAAACTACAATTCCCACCATGCCCTGCTGTAGGCTGATAGCTTTAGGTAGTCTGGGCATGCTGGGAGTTGTAGTGTTGCAACAGCTGGAAAGCCGCAGGTAGGCCCTCCCTGCATTTTACAGTCTTAGAAGTATTAGATGGCAGAAGGGGAGCCTGGGGATTATCTATGTGCTTTCCAAATTCATTACGTCAGTTCTGCAAAAAGATAGAATATGTCCACAAAACGCATACCACGGATCTCTTGAAATCAATAGGTCTGCAAAAAATTGCAGGCGGCACACAGACCGCATCTGTATTTTGTGGAACAAAAAATGGATATGGTCATGAGGTCTTATAATAAAGACCCTGTACAGAGGTTTAGTTAGGGGTTCAGCATGAGTAGGAGAACACATCTGAGGCATCAGAGGAGGGGTTGCACAGTATTCTATCCTGTAAAATGACAAACACCATGACAGACCCTGATGTTCATTGTGCAATGGATGAGGCACTGCCTCATTGTTCTATTCCTCTGATAAAGTCACAGGCAAGTTTTAAACTCTCCCCCCCATCCCAACAGACTGTCTGCTATATGGACTCCTTCAAGATGCCTCTAAATCATATTTGTTAGTGGTGACCGTAAGCGTGGACCCGCCCCAAATCCGCTCCATTGTCCCATAGACACCAATTTAGGCTTGAAACTGGTTGCTGGACTCACCAAGACCACGGCCTGTGGGAGCCAGCTAGTGTTGGGGAGGAAGAGGCTGTTGGACAAAAACTGTCACGAGCAAGAGATGTAGGTGGAGGGAACAGTCGCAGGTAAGGCTGTGCGCCAGTGCAGGAATACATATGCTATATACTCATATATCAGCGGCCTGCCACCTGCGCCCCCAGCTATTGTAAAACTGCAAGTCCTGCAGCTTGTTAGAGAGTCAGAGGATGAGGGTCAAAAAAATAAAAGATGTCCCAAGCCAGCAAGAGAGTTTTCAATTTTTTGGAAGAGAGCTGGATGGTAAATCCGTAAAAGAAAATAAAGATTACAAATTATTGCTGTAGTTAAAGGGGTTGTCTGAGATTTTAATATTGATGACCTATCCTCAGGATAAGCCATCAATATCATATCGGCAGAGGTCCGACTCCTGGCACCCTATGCCAATCAGCTGTCTGAAGAGGCAGTGGTGCTCTGGTGAGTGCTGCAGCCTCTTGCTAGGCCAGTGACATCATGTTCATCAGACACATGGCCTAGGTGCAGCTCAGTACTATTCAAGTGAATGGCTCTCAGCTGCAATACCAAGCGCAGCCATTATCCAGTGGACGTCACTGTGCTTGCTAAGCTGTGGACCTCCTCAAACAGCTGATCGGAGATGCAAGGTTTTGTACCCCCCGCCAAACTGACATTCATGACCTGAGGATAGGTCAACAGTATCTATGGTAACTCTTGGAAAACCCTTTTAATAAGTACATAAATTTGATAAGTATATATAGCATGCATGTACAATGTCATGGTATTCATAGTAGTAATAAGTCACATATTACTGAGCTAGGAAACATTTTATGTTATATCTATGGGCAGGGCCTACTTTTGATAAGGTCTTGGTTTTCAAATACACCCTTTAAAACTCATCTTTCTCTGGAAATGGTTTGGTGGAAATGATGTGGATTCCCCGGGATACTGAAACAAGATTATCTCTTAAAACAATGTTATTTCTCAACTAATGTCATTGTAAATAAAACCTTTTTTATCCTCTGAGAACGAACTGTTTCCAAAAGCTTATGGAAAGTGGATATTGAATTACTGTAATATTTCTGATTGGATAATCTTCGTCTGCCTTTAAAACCGTAAGTCTTGTAACAGAAAACACATGAGGACTTGTGTTTCATACTGAAAATGATGGTCGGCTATTGTAATATTTCCGCTTATGTTTTATAGACTGTTCCTTGTCCTATTCCATGAACACTGGCAAAGGGGGTATGTCTAAAGACCACCTATCCCCGAAAACTCAAAAAAAACAAAAAAAACACAAAGTGTGAGCATTACTGGATGGTCACCAAGTCTCTGAGTTGCTCTCTTCTGTCAAATTATTTTAAAAAAGACATATTAATTTTTTATTTCGATGTCTGTTTTTTTAAAAGTTGGGTGTCAAACCAATATGGCCACCACAATACCCTCAAAAGTTGTGGTCAAGCTTTCCTAGAATACTCAAGAGCAAGTCTGCCTAGATATGCAGTAAGGAATCTACAGGCCTCATGAAGACATCCTGAAATTCAGTTGAAAACTGGACATCAACCAGAAAGAGCTATGACATAACCAAATATCTTGACGGGCAATGTCAAGTCCACAAAGGTCAGTAACTCTAAAGTTGGTCATACACCCTCAATAGTTGTCAGTCAAGCGCTTGTTTGGCTATTATTCGGTCAAGCATGCATGTGTTTTTAATGTGGAAAGGGCAAAAGGCCACTGCCAGACACCTCTGGCTGCTGCATATCTCCCATGAGAATTAGGCACACTGAAATTCACATTACCAAAGATGTTTTCCTGACATATCAAGTGGACGTCGGTCTTATGGAAATCTGGTTGGGTTCCACTGACATAAGTACAATGTAAATGGTCAATTCAAAATAAGTCTTATTGAGGTGCTCTCATCTTATAATGTTGTGGCTATAATCTGGATCTTTAGAATCATTAGGACACACATTCTTTTGATAATTCCCCTGCAGAGCAGCGCTCCTGGCCTACTACCACAAGGATCTACAAATCAGCTCTACTGAATGGGGTTGCATTGTAGGTACCTGAGCAGTTGGTGGTCAAGAGCATCACTGTTCAGGTAAATCAGTGATGGAGCACCTTCATCTGAAGACTGGTGGCAGTCCTGCCAGTTGGTCTATAACCAATCGGTAAGTAAAGTCATTGCCTAGATGTGATTTCCTATATCCCAATAATGGGAAAACCCCTAAAGTTACAGAAAGACATCGACCAACTATAGCGTGGACCCCCTGTTGATAATTCAAGAGCAGCTGGACATCCAGATAAAATTCAGAAAGATCACAATGTAAGAAAATAAACCTCACATATTGCAAAAAATACGTAAAATATCATTCTAAGATGGTTGGCCCAAAAACAATTTTGTTGAAAGATGCTCGTAAAAATGTCAACAGGAGAGATACATGGGCATCAGAGTCAATCATTTAAAACACGAATGGTGCAGCTCAATAGCTGTCTTGGTAAGGTGGGTGCTAAGCCTTCCCGACTCCTGGCAACCTTTCAATACAATGTTAAGAAGCAGAGGAGGAAGCACGGAAATATTTCAAGCAAGGGGTTAATTTTTTATACCAGTGTTCACAGAAAAAACATTTCAGCTCCTTCAAACTATGTATAAGGGAGACATAGAAACCAAGGGGCACCAACCAATAAATGCACATGTGGCATCTCTAGCAGCAGATGATGATTGGCATGCACAGGTTGGCATTGCCAGCTGCTATGGTTCCTTAATATATAGAGTGATGGTGCTTTTAGTCAAACCAATTTAAAGGAACATAAGACCAAAGAGATACAATAAAGAGTAAAGTAGAGATCAGCTTAGGTTACTTTGGACATTCATACCTGAACATTTGTATTCTGGATCTACACCCTTGAGGAGTGCATCGAAGAGAGATATTTCCACCTTCTGTTTCCTGTGATGGCAGCTTATGAGCAAAGAAGGTTGGGAAACAATAAGATGTAAAAATGGATTCAGCTGTAAATCTCCAGTTCCTCTTCTTCCAGGCTGGCGCACAATTGTGCTGCCTAGAGCTTGCCGAGCAGAAGACCTGGTAGAAGCATGCAGGCGTTCTAGAGACAGCAGACCAGTTTTTCCATTTGCTGGGGAAGAAGAGTTGCTATTGAGAAGGTCCTCGGCAGTGAGTGAGGATACACATGATGGCCCATGTCTGTCTGGTGTTTCCTCAGAATCTGGAGTGGACTGGTTCAAGGCGCTTTTGCCCACTTTCTCACCGTCTCCATTATCCATTTTAGATTTAGGCACAGCGGTGCATGAGTAGGACATCAAGGATATGCGGCTGGCAGTGATAAATATATCGAATGGGATGAAATTCAGATTCTTTACAATCGATGACTGCTTGGATGGTCTCACTATTCTGTGATGACTTGTGCCGCTTTGTGGTTCAATCTGAACTATTCTTATTTTCACACTGTCGCTGCCAATGCCACTGTCTTGGGCTCCACTATAACGAGAGGATGAGTCCACTGGACGACCTTCAGGGCAATCTTTTTTCTGTTGATCTTGTTTAGAAACCTAAAAAAAAACAAAATAAGTATGTAGTTAACACGAGTCACTGGCTGTTGGGATTATCCACCAGACAAAAAAAATTGATCGATTAATAACTGATTTAGCCCCTAAAAAATCTCGATCTTCTTTTCCAGTTTAATTAAAAATGGCCACGTTAAAGGGCATCTGTCAGCAGATTTGTACCTATGAAACTGGCTGACCTGTTACATGTGCACTTGGCAGCTGAAGACATCTGTGTTGGTCCCATGTTCAAATGTGCCCGCATTGCTGAGAAAAATAATGTTTTAATATATGCAAATGAGCCTCTAGGAGCAACGGGGGCGTTAACATTACACCTAGAGGCTCTGCTCTCTCTGAAACTGTTGCATCCTCTGCACTTTGATTGACTTTAGGAGAAGTCAGGGCGAGGTTTGATCACGTTTACACTTTCTGGTCCTGTCATTCAAAGTGCAGAGGGTGCAGCAATTGCAGAGGAGCAGACCCACTAGGTGTAATGGTTACGCCCCCGTTGCTCCTAGAGGCTCATTTGCATATACTAAAAGATCATTTTTCTCAGCAATGTGGGCACATATGAACATGGGACCAACACAGAGGTCTTCAACTACCAAGCGCACATGTAAAAGGTAAGGAAGTTTCATAGGTACAAATCTGATGACAGATGCCTTTTAAAGGTTACGCACACTTCTGACATAGAAAGAAAAAATATTTTTACTTGTGTTAGTGCAACTTTTTAACTCAAGACAATCAGTCTGCAACCTTTATTCCTTTTTCAGGCTCACTGATATTCAATTTACAACCTGCTTCTAGATTCAGACGTGGAATTGTCTCTCCCTGTAAGACAAGCTAAATGTAAGCTATGTGTGTCCAGGATACTGCTGCCTTCACTAGTTCTCATACGTCTGCACTGCTTCATTTCCGGACTGATTTCTTCAACAATAGGGATCTCTTCTCCCTTCTGTCACAGTCAATGATGCTAAGGAGTGTGTAAACACTAAAGCTTATATTAGTAAGTTCCATAACATACTGCATGTTGTAATTGAAAGTGTTTTAGCATCACAATTAAAACATTTTTCATTAGACTGTATATACATCTCTAACATCAAATTAATTTCATCTGGCAAGAAACATTACAGAAGTGGATCCAGGAGAGGTGACTAAGATGAGTGTAGCTACAGGCTAGTGATCCGGAGTCATGCTCTTACATAACAACGGGGCATAATGACCGCTTGTACTGTAGTCATTGGATGAATGACTTGTTTAATGAAGAAAGACCTCCGGTACCTAAAGAGACCAACAAGGCAAGCGTTTTACAACCGTTTAAAAGTGTAAAGAAGCCGGGATCCTCTAGACAGTGATTTATTATGCACGCTTCTGAAACTAATTGAGTATATTAACATTCTCCCAAGGGTACAGTGAAAAAATATGGCAATTAGTTAGAATGACTACTGGAAAACGAGAAACTTCAAACAGCGCCCAGGGCTTAACTACCGATTCGTGTTTGCCTGCAGTCACCTGTTGTACTGATACAAAAGATGCCCTTAGGTATAGCATTCCTCTGGGTGAACTCCAGCGCAAGGCGGGGAGGGTAATAAAGGCTAGATTTGTGAACGGGGGAACAAAGCGAGTAACCAAAACCAGCTATCTGTAAACATTTAAAGTGACCTGGGTTTTACATGGAGCCCCAGCTGCTAGAATGTGACTATAAAGGCAGCATTTATCATTGAGTGCTACGAGCAGATCCCTACTTGTATCCCTTGTACAACCCATTTAAAGCAGACAATAAAAGTTTTCTTTAATTAGCTACCGGTGTGCATTAACATGATCATGATTAAACCATAAAAACCAACTGTACATTACTCTTGTACCCACGGCCAGATGTTCTAAATTACTCCGTCCGAAAACGTACTTTGAGCCTCTCTCTTAAAAAAAAAAATAAAAAAGATCGACCTTCTGCTTTCAGAGAATTAAATGCATATTACTGCAGTGAAGAAGATAGTGTTTCAGACCTCCAGGCATATATTAAATATACTGGCAGGACATTAGACAAAATGCTTGACTTATTAGATACTTCCTATTCTAAACAGTGTCATCAAAGCCTAAAAACAAAATTCATATAAAAGCAGCACAAAGCTTCCACATAGAACCGCTGCCAAAAATCGCTCTACTTTCCAGCTAATGAGGAAAGGATGTGTACTCTTAACATATGAATGTAAGAGTTTCCAAGCATTCGCGTTAGGAAATGTTCCTATTGGTTCCATATGGTGTAATGTTAAATTAAACTATATCGGTGAAATAACCTTCTTAAGATGGCTGGCACGATACATGGAATTAATTGGTATTCAAGGGGTGGAGGTAACGTGGTTCAACAATGACCAATTAGGATAATAGAAAAAAACTCCAGACCTACAGTATTTATTTAGATGCATTTAGGGTCGTCGTGCCGATTCTCACAGCAGTTGACATTGAAAGTCATTCTATTATTGACTTTATATAGTTTTATATTTTTATTTATATATATTTTATATAGTTTTTTTTTCTATGCACTTGTTTGCATACATGTTCTCATGTATAGGCTACTTTCACATCTGCGTTTTTGCTGGATCAGCAAAAACGCATCCAGTGTATAATACAACCGTCTGCATCCGTTCCGAATGGATCCGATTGTATTATATCCCAAATGAACGAGAGAGGTCCGTCACTTCATTGTAATAATGAAGAAGGACCGGCACTCACTGTAAGTTTCTTTTGAATTGCTTGTACATTGCCACATAATCGTGACGCGTTTGGGCACTACCTGTGCCATCCTCAGACTGTCTGTGGAAGGCACAGTTAGTGCCGAAACAGATCTCAATACGGATGTCAATAGTGGAAATCTCAAGACGGATGTCAATAGTGGAAATCTCAAGACAGATGTCAATAGTGGAAATCTCAAGACGGATGTCAATAGTGGAAATCTCAAGACGGATGTCAATAGTGGAAATCTCAAGACGGATGTCAATAGTGGAAATCTCAAGACGGATCTCAACAGTGGAAAGGAAAATGCTGATGTGAAAGTAGCCTATGAGATGTATGCATAATATATGAAAAGAAGCGTAAAGCCACTAGCGATATGATGGATAAGCAGAACAAAGAGTTTTCATATGGTGACAAAGAGCTTGGGGCAACAACTGCTGAAGGAATACGGTTCGGATGGAGGTGTTTGTGGGGGGTTTCTTTTTTAAGGGGTATTCCAGGATTTTAATACTGATGGCCTTTTCTCAGGACAGGGCCATCAATGTCTGATCGGCAGGTGTCCAACACCTCCCCCTCCCCCAATCAACTGGTCATGAGCAGCTTTGTCCACTGTGTCGCAGACTGAGACAGTTACTGCAGCATTTCTCCCTTTGAAGTGAATGGGAGCAGCGTTGCAGTGACCAGCTCTGTCTACTACCCAATGGACGGAGGACAGAGTTGTGTAATTCTGGAGTCTGACCTACTGCAGGACAGCTGATTGGTGGGGGGGGGGGCAGGGTGTCATACCCCTGCCAATCAGATATTGATGGCATTCAATATTTAAATTCTGAAATACCCCCTTTAATTTTGCTCAGAAAGTGGCTTTTCACTTTAAATTCTAAAACACGCGTATGTACAGTAATTGCAAGCTTCTTAGCTGGTCCTGTAGTGGAGCTTTTACTATGTTCTGCCAGGGCTTGCTGAATCACAGAGCTGCAGTTAAACAGTTACAGAGCCGAAGACTTCACTATTCCACTGAAACAATATATTGCTCTCTCTGAACACTGCCAGATGCTTTATAAATCTGCAAAGTGATGGTGTATATGGAAGCGTTCCGCAGCCGAAAAATTATAGTTTATTCCTTAAATCACTCCAAGGCTTTTTCCCATCATATGTTTTCCAATGTTTGCAGTAAATGTGAAATAGGTGATGAAGGCGTAAGTAGCAGAACAGAAAACATGAGTATTTCCCCTTTTCTCATGCAGACACTTTGTATTAATAGCTGGACACCTAACAAAGCACATCTATGGCTAAGAAAAAAAATTGTGAAGAAACCCAAACTTTAGAACCCACATGTGGAAGCATAAGAAAGCAAATTAAAGAAAAGCTCTGGTGAAACATTTCCCCTATGTTATGCAGACTACTCCGCAGAACCCATGTGCACGAAAAAGAGTAGTAATTTTTTTGTATTATTCTATGTACTAACAAGAGCTTGGGCCATGTGAAAGCAAGGTGACTACATCCCCATGCCTTGGTTTCAGGGTAACGTGGCTGACACTTTGTTATGAGAAGCAGTACATCCTTTTGCCCCAAGACTGAAGTAGGTATAGGTAGAACTGTCTCCCTGTCACTCTTTTAGGCTACTTTCAAACTTGTGTTGTTGTTTTCCGGTACTGAGATCCGGCAGAGGATCCCCAAATGATCTGATACTGATGACCTATCCTAAGGATAGCCCGTCAAAGTAACTGCTGGAAAGCCCCTTTAATGTTTACTTAATTCCAGGTTATGTTCTTGTCTGTTATTTTTGATCTCCTCAAAAGTCTATATAAATACCTTGGCCTTAACCAGATTGGCTAGGTGGTGACCTTGCCCTATTGTATGTGCCATGACATGCCCATGTACGGCATGTACATAGGCATGGCACATACAATGGGGCAAGGTCACCACCTAGCCAATCTGGTTAAGGCCAAGGTATTTATATTCAGGGCAGCAAACTGAGCTTTTGGCCTGGGTGGAAAAAAAAGTCTAGCTTTTGAGGTCTTTTTAAGGTCCATCCAGGGGCACAGCTATAGGGGAAGCGGCTGCTTTGGGGCCCAAACTCAGAAGGGGTCCACCCAGGAGACTGAAAGATTTTATTGTCAGAGCCCCCTCAACAGTATTACACAATGACATAATATACAGTGACACTATAGGGAACGGAGCAACTTCCGGGATTCATCTGAGACAGCAGCCTTGACTAGCCACAGGAGTTGGGGTTGCACGGAAGGAGGAGGTTGAGAAGTTGTTGCTGGGGGGAAAAGCCTGTTCAAAAATTTGCTGTGGGGTCCAATCATTTCTAGTTACGCCACAGGGTCCATCCTAACAAGATGGCTCCGCTGAGGGAAAATCCACATCGCATCTACTGCAATCCCATCTCGAGGAAAGGTCATCAATATTCTAAACCTTTACAAGCAAAAAGATACCTTTTTGGGACACAATTTATTAAACGTGTGCTGGAAAAACGGCTGCAGTATGGACACCAGGAACATGTCAAAGTCCATCATATCTGTTAATGCCTAACGTGGTCTGTAGGTTCTAGTCCTTTACGTTTTGTATAAATACCGCAATGTTTTAGCCATCAAATACAGTTTGTGATAAATAAGGGTAAAACAGCAAAAAGTTATAAACCAATAAAACTGTGGCCAGGCAACACATTGCCTATAAGACGATTTCCTCTCCGGGATTAAACAGCCTGATCCAGACCATATGCTCCCTGGCATTACATACATATATAGAGCAGATGCCTTAAACATTTTTCTGGAGAACAATTAGTTGATTTCTGCAAATACCTTCAGGGTGGGTTTATAATTGCAATACCAGAAAAAGGACTTGGGAAATAAAGATACATCTGAAAAAATAAACTGGGATACCGATGATACATGGAGAAATGCGTCTAAATGTGTTTCTGTGACTCACCGCAAGCAGTGGAATCTCTACCCACATTCATTTATAAAAGGGCTATCTTGTTACAGACACTCCTTTTGCTCGCCTGCCAACATACACAAAGATGTGAAAACTACAAAATATTAATTATGAAAAGGGATAAAGAAAATGGTGCTAAATCAAATTTGCCACCTGAGACGTCCAATAGAAATAGTTCATGTTTGTTCTCCCACCGCATGCCAGTAATTCACATAATACATTAAAATGAACAAATTACTTGCGGCTTTACATGTTTCCAAGTGAACTGGACTAAGGCCCTGTCTAGAGCAAATGTTCAAGTCTTTATAAACTGATGGGCTCGCGAGTCTCATGATTAATGTGAGCACTAAAAACCACTGTAAAAAAATTAGCAGGATTTACATGTAAATGATTTCCTAAAGCAAGCTCTGAGCGTAGGCCAGGTTCTCCTCACTTCACAATTGAAAGCTATGAGGTAACCGGCCTATGGTCAACCTGAAGAGCTGAAAAGCTTGGCCAGAGTTCTAGGTTTCAAATGACTTCGGACTACCAAAGGGCAGAGTGCACTGAGAAGCTGGTGGTCATTTTACAAAAATGAAGAGGAGAATGGGAATTGGAGGAGCCCTGCCATTAAAGGGGGGTTTCTGAGATAATTATAAGTCTCCGACAAAACTTGTAGCAGCTGAAAATAAAAAAAATCTTTGTATGGTCATCCCTATCTCCAGCGATGGTCCACTCCTCCTTCCCCGCTTGTCTACAAACTGCACTGATAATGTGCAAGTATACGGTGCACAACCGCTGCAGCCAATAACTTTTCTCAGTGGACTAAGGAGGACAGTGATTGGCAGCAGCAAGGGCATTTTTCATATAAAGTGGTTGGCCCATCAGGGACATTGATGGCATATTTCTACGCTATGCCATCAATGTCAAATAGGTGCGGGCTCCACCTTTGGGACCAGCTCCTATCTAGAGAATGCGGCCTCCAAAGTGAAGGAAAGCACACAGTGTTTGCACGGCATGATCTCCATTCATCAATAAGGGAGTTCCGAAAAAAGCTGAGTGTGGGCCCTCCATCCATTTTAGGAAGCCCCATAGCAGTAAATGCAGAGCGCACCCTCTCCATTTACCGGAAATAGCAAGACAAGCGCTCAGCTATTTTCAGAAATCCCACAGCAGTAAACAGAAGGTGGCTGGCACCTATTGATGGTGTATCCTACAGACATGCCATCAATGTCCCAGATGGTCCAACCTCTTTAATAGTTGGACCAGCACCTACTGATGGTGTATCCTACCGATATGCCATCAATGTCCCAGATGGTCCAACCTCTTTAATAGTTGGACCGGCACCTACTGATGGTGTATCCTACCGATATGCCATCAATGTCCCGGATGGTCCAACCTCTTTAATAGTTGGACCGGCACCTACTGATGGTGTATCCTACCGATATGCCATCAATGTCCCGGATGGTCCAACCTCTTTAATAGTTGGACCGGCACCTACTGATGGTGTATCCTACCGATATGCCATCAATGTCCCAGATGGTCCAACCTCTTTAATAGTTGGACCAGCACCTACTGATGGTGTATCCTACCGATATGCCATCAATGTCCCAGATGGTCCAACCTCTTTAATAGTTGGACCAGGACCTACTGATGGTGTATCCTACCGATACGACATCAATGTCCCAGCTATAAAAACAAAAAGGTCTCTCTCTCCAGAAGATCCAACGCATTGCATAGACAGCCCTTTGATTTCAATCAGAAATCACCCTGTGGTGGTGCTGCAGGGGTACGAAGCAGTTGTAGATGGATTCTAATACAGATTAGATCTGGTCGTTGTAGGTTCTAAAAGTGGTTATGATTCACTTCCTTACAAGGAAGACAACCATTAACATCCACTAGTCAAACAATAGTAATAACAATTCAAAATGTTAATTCACTGAAAAAAAATCCTGAACTTGGTGAAAATCTATGTTCTGAAAATTCCAGATGTAGTCCAGGAGCACAGACCGCAGATAAAAAGCTTGAAAGAAGCCTATTATCTGATCACACTCCCACACTGTAAACTCCGAGAGGGAGTAAAGACAAAAGGCAGATTACAAGTCTGAGTCAGGGCAGTGTCTTCCTTACACAAATTAGTTGCATTTCCCTTTTCACAGACAGAAAAAAAGAAAAATTCTTATCGGTCTAGAGTTTAAATGTATGAATGATGCGGTTTACAAGACATACCAACACTACTGCAGCTGACGGTGTTTACAGCATGGTTTCCTAGATAGCCGCAGACCCATAGAAGGTCTTATATAGCTGCTAGCCGTGCATTGCCCTGGAGGCTGCATTAACCAGTTCAGAGGCCAAACTTTGGTAATGCCTCACACGTTCCCTAACAAGGTGCAGGTGAAACGGCGTGCTCGTAACCGCAGGAAGTAAGAGGATGTATTACCTAGTGCATTAACAAGCTCGAATGGAAAAATGGAACCACATCCAAGAAGAAAATAATTTGTCCATTGTAAAACTCCTTGGGCAAGCAGCAGATGACTACCTGTGGTGTTGTACACAAAGTGGAAACCAAGCAGATAGGTCCTAACAGGTACCTGTTATAAAACAGGACCTAAATAATAGTTACTGGTTAGAAACCAATGTCTGAAGGAAAAACAGTATCTCTGAACAAATAGCCCCATATCCAGGATCCATAAAGTATTTTAAACCTGTGTTGGTCTGATGTTTGTATGTGCCTGCATTGTTGAGAAAAATAAAGCTTTAATATATGCAAAGGAGCCTCTAAGAGCAACAGGGGCATTGCTCTGCTCTCTCTGCAACTGCCACACCCTCTGCACTTCGATTGACTTGATTATGTTTACACTGCCATGTCCTGCCAAAGTGCAGAGGGAGAGGCAGCTGCACAGAGGGCTGAACCTCTAGGTGTAATGGCCTCCAGTGCTTCTAGAGGCTCATTTGCATATTTTAAAACATCATTTTTCTCAGCAATGCGGACACATATGAACATGGGACCAACACAGATGTCTTCAGCTGCCAAGTACATACATAACAAGTCAGCTAGTTTCATAGGTACAAATCTGCTGACAGATGCCCTTTAAGGGCTGCCAGAGATATGCTTTACAAGAGCCACATGAAAGACCACAAAAACCTGTAGTCTGGAAATCAGTCACTGACTTTTACAAATAGTGTTGTGAGCATGCTCTGTTACCTGTCCAGAAGTTATTGTACAGAGAGGGGGCAGAGGTGAGATGCGTCCATCACCAACTATTAGGGCCCGTTCACACGACTGTGTGAATGGGTCTGCATCTATTCCGCAATTTTGCAGAATAGATGCGGCCCCATTAATTTCAATGGGTATCATTAGATCGCGCCAAGCTCTGCAAAAAAAGATAGAACATGTCCTATTCTTGTCAGCAATTGCGGGCAAGAATAGACATTTCGTTTGGGGTGCCGGCCATGTGTGTTCCGCAAATTGTCTGCAGTTCTGCAGGAAGAGCGTGCTAGACATGCCCAGTGGCAGTTCTGGCTGATCTGAGGTATGATGAAGATTGGGGAACTGATCTGAGGTCTGGTCAAGATTAGGGGTCTGATCTGTGGTCTTATGAAGAGTGGAGGTCTGATTTGGGGTGTGATCTGAGGTATGAGCAGAATTG
This sequence comes from Rhinella marina, assembly GCA_900303285.1. Taxonomy (NCBI): domain Eukaryota; kingdom Metazoa; phylum Chordata; class Amphibia; order Anura; family Bufonidae; genus Rhinella; species Rhinella marina. The sequence goes on from ONZH01019961.1 coordinate 367,692, forward strand.
GTGGTCTGAAGAAAAAAATTTTTTATTTTTATTTTCATTCTCTAAAACCTATAAAACCTAGGTTTTAAGATATATATATATATATTTAAATAAATTCAAGGGGAATGCAGGGATCCTACAAGGGTAGGTTCTTTTCTGACAAGGACGAATACTACGCTTTTCTAAGTTCAAGTGCAAGAATTAAGAGGCTTTTTTTTTTTTTTAAAGTCAAAATTATTCCTTACTCATTTACACTTGTATGTACTGTGCTGGTAATGTATTTCTTCTTAATTAGGCTTGTAATATGTCAGAAACAGTTTCAACTCCCGTGTATGCATTCAAATATAAGGAAATGAATCTCTAAGACACACAAAAATTGATAAACAGTATACACAGTTAACATATTAGTCCAAGCTTAAAAAAAAAATCTGAAAATTAACTAAGCTCATTTTAAGATGAAGTTCCTGTATTTTGCAGATGATTTGGTAAAGGACTAAAAATGCATCATCATAGATCTGCCTTTGCAGATATAAACATGGCACATTATTATTATTGAATGCAAGAAATATAGAAGAGAGAAAAGGACCAAGTCAGAAACGAGCAGGTTTACATAGCAAGAAGTCGTGTAAACACACTTTATCCACGTTAAGAAGCTAAACATACAGAGCAATCCAACACATCATGTCCGTTAAGCACACCCATTTGTAAAATGTCAGCACACCTTGTTGTTCAATCAATTATCTGGGCACTTAACCCAAAAGACCCCAGCTACATAAAGGTTCATTAATCACACTGGTCATTTAATGCACTCTAAGACTTCTGAGTATTTCAGGATCACCATCAAAGAGGCTCTTTTATGTGCACGGTAAAAACAGTACAGTAAAACACTATGCCACAGGAGATCTGCCAAGTGGATCTCGGCCAAGTGGCAAATTACTGCATATTGATGAACTTGTTAGATCAAAAGAAATCACAGCCTGGATCGGACTCGGAGGAGAGAACACCTTTCAGTACTAAGAAAGCGCAACTTTGTAGAACTAATCAAAAATAAAGAAAATAAAGAAAAATCAGAACAACAGTTCACCAAACCACAGAGGCTATCTACAGAGGTGTACTACAGCTGTTCCAATACCGCATATTTCAGATGCTAACGAAATATATACCTAAATGTGATGTCATGTAAGAACGTTTTATGTCTACTTAGCAAACACAAAATAAACTTAGAAAAGCAAAGTTTTTTTTTTATGCCAGTTAGGAAAAAAAAAAGCTGTAAAAAGTCAGGCAGGTTTACTGGTTTAAAAGGAGAACTCTGTCTAAGTTTAAGGTTACTTTTACACCGGAGTTTCTCTTTTCCATGGGGACAAAACATAACTGAACAGAATGGAATGATCCAAAATGCATTCCGTTCCGTTTGGTTGTGTTCTCATACCGGAAGGAAAACCGCAGAAAGCTGCGGATTTCTTTCCGTCATGAGACGCAGAGCAAAATGGATCCGGCGTGACCCACAATGCAAGTCAATGGGATGGATCTGGTTTCTTTGACACATTAGAAAACGGATCCGTTCCCCATTGACTTTCAATGGAATTCATGACGGATCCGTCTTGGCTATGTTAAAGATAATACAACCGGATCTATTCATAACGGATGCAGATGGTTGTATTATCAGTAACAGAAGTAGCCTACATCATCATGCTGTAAACATATAAATTTAAAACAAATTTTTACCAGAAGAACTAGAGGTGACACTGGGTAATATATTAGCCAACTGCTTAAAAAAAAACCTTACAGCAAGGATCAGCAACCTCCAGCACTCCAGCTGCTGTGAAACTACAACTCCAAGCATGCAGACATGCTCGGCTGCTCTTCTAACTCCCACAGAAGTGAATAAAGCATTCTGGGGGTTGTAGTTTCTGAACAGCTGGAGTGCCAGAGGTTGCTGAACCCTGACCTACGGCCTCACATGCACATGGCAGAACCAGAAACTCTGTATGCCACTATATAGGGTTGATACATTCGAGAGAAGAATAGCACCATAACATGATATCTAATAGACCATACAAAAAAATCTATTGGATTTATATGGAATATATATATATTTATGGAATCCACGAGGAAAAAAAAACTTTGCATGAATCCATGTAAAACCAGTATCTAGAGGTAGTAGTGCTGCTTTGTACAGTAGAGGCGGCACAGTGGAATTACACCTACTCCGTCCCTTTCAAGTGAATTGGACGGGCAGTTGTAATTACCCTGCAGCACCGTTGCAAAGGAAATGGTAATTTTGAAAACTAGCGCTGCTTCCCCTTTAAACAGCTGATCGGTGAGGGTGTCGGGAGTCGGACCCACCACCGGTCTGATATTGAGAACCTATCCTGAGGACAGGTCATCAATACTGTAGCATTGCGCAAACCCTTTCATAGTAATTAATGCAGAAATCCAGGTAATTCCAAAGGGTTCCGTTTTTTTCTCACAATTGTATGTATCTTTGTGCATGTAACCTTTTTAATTAAAATTAAATAAACAGAATGTTTGATATAGCATACTGTCAGTCACGGGGTTAACCTTAATTCCCAAACATTCTCCCCAGAAGTTTTAGGCCCTAAATAGATCAATGGCGGCCTGGACTGACAGTAAACTAAATAAAGATTAGGTTTCCATTCCCCTACGAAGCACAGAATGTTAAATGAACATTTCAGGATTAACAAAACAAAAACCCTTGTACAATTTCCATTTGATATCCCGACTCCGCAGTCTATTTTTATCTCCGAGCGGGCTGAGATTTTCTCGTAAGCAGCCATCGGAACCGTTGACAGATTTGCTGACAGGTTGTCATTTGAAAGTGTTTTTTCAAGACATAAAAAAACCTCAATCTATCTGTAAACATTTGTACATGTAAAAGTAAAAACAGGCTGAGACGTGTGAAACTTCTATCAAGATCCTTGTTCACGGTGCATCAAAAGTCCAACTCTGCTACCTATACTTACCAGTAATTACATTAACCCGACGTTTACTCCCGGAGCATGTGAACCTTCACTACAAATATTCATAGATGTCGATCCAAAACAACCATCCACTGCAGCTTAGTGAGAAGTCAGCGGGGGTGCAGAGGTAGAAGTCTCAGAAATGGTAGTTGGGGGGGGGGGGCTTGTTATATATTTGGCTTTGGAACTCAAGAGCTCCACATTACACCTATGTATAAAACTACATACTGACACTACATATCTACAACGTCAACTTGTAGAACGTCTTCCCCCATTTGTGCTGGGTAATACAGATGTGAATAGAACAGTTGGGGTGAGAGGGAACATTTACTATTAGCTGCTGAATGTGCTGAACCAGTTCTGTGGTATGTCTGTCTCTCTCTACTTCCTCTTTCATCTTCCTCCTTCCCCCTCTCCAGAGACTTCTATGTGATAAAATAATCTGATCCTTTAGTGAGCAGGCAGCCATCTTGGTCTCACAGAATTTCTCATAAATTTCAAAGAGGAAGTTAGTTTAGAAAACTGTGGGAGAGGAAGAAAACAACTGATAACTCTAGAACAAGGCATTTTTCTCCGATGAGATATGTTACAACGTTTCTTATAGTCTCCTGTACTATTGATTTATGTGAAATTGTGTGAAAGTACAGTCACCATTTAACTAAGTAAAGATGGCCAAGATGGCCACCAAGGAACAGAAAAGGGTGTTCTGGTGGAGAAATCTAAAGAATAATCTAAGCCCAGAGATACTGACAGGGAGGTATCTGAGGAAAAAGGGATGAATGTCTTGTGGGGCATGTACCCTGGCTGCTGTGTAGGGCATAGGGGCAACAACCACCCACTTTGCCATGGCTAGGGTATCAAGATACAAGGTTGGCCAGTGTACTGAATCCTTGGCAATGCGAAAGAACATCTAGTGATAGTTTTTCAAACCGTGTATCTGTGGTCGGAGAAAACTTACAAATGTCTCTCCAAAAATATTTTAGTATGACGAACTTAATAACCACAAACTGAGGCATCCACACCGCTTTTTTCTTCATTTTTGCATGTACGTATTTTAAAAAAAATCTGTTTTTAAGTAACACACTTGTGATATTTTTGTTTGTAGATACAAAAGTATCAAAGGTGACTATTAGAGAATTATCTTACTGTATCATTATTTGTGTCAGTTTAATACCTCTTTATGACTTCAGACCTCTTATATTTATTTAGCTTTTTGGTTGCCTTTTGAAAAATCTATGTTTAAATCTTAAACTTATACCATTAAATAAAAAAACAATAATAAATTCTACATTATCATCATAGGCCCAGTTTGTAAAGAAAAACACAAAAGCTAAAGAAAAACAAAAGGACTGTTTCAACATAAAATGAATCTTAATATAGTTTTTCAGAAATATTCTGGTTGGTAGCAAAAGGTAAAGAACACAGAATTGTGTGACCTTTGGGTTACAAGCCTAGCGCCTGTAAAAATTCAGGCCGTGACCTTTACAATTAAATTTCAATTAGGTCCTACCGTGCACGTTTGTCTGGGGCTTATTCAACAGAGACCACCTACATGTTCTATATATTTTGGTAACAATTTTCAGTCACAACTAGACTGGGCCATAGCGAAGCTGAATAAGCGTAGCTCTCTCAGTTCATGGCTCTGACCTCCATACCGAGGCACATCCATCAGTTCTCCTGTGCTGGAGACCTCCAAGGGACCTCCTGATCGCTAGGAAAAACAAAACAATACCCAGCTCACCCACTGGTAAGCTGCACAAGAGAAATAGTACTTACGATATGTGGAAAAAGCAATACTTATTATAGTTAATGCACCAGACTGAGGGTTAGTAACCTGCTTTTTCTGGACATCTAAAACTTTTACAAATTGTAAACCAAAAGTAAATCATAAAGACACTATGGACATCTACGGCAAACGTACTGAAATCAGTTCATCTGCAATGATGATAATCACGTTCACTTTAACCTGTAAAAGCTCCTCAACTTGAAAAATAATCACAGGCTCATCTAGTTTTTATTACATAAACTGCCTAAGTTCCTTATTTTTACAGACTCTTTCTAATTTACTAGACTGTTGTCAAACCTAACTAGAAATTGGTGGCCCTCAGCAAAAAGCAAAGCAGGGACCCCACGCTCACTATTTCACATTTTCAGTTTTCCATATAAATTTAAAACTCCTGGTTAAATGTAAATTCTTTGTTGCTCTAAGGCAGGGAAAAATTTTGAGGGGGTTATCTGATATCTAAAATATCCCCCCCTATGTCCAAGCGCCTTGTATGGATTATACTTACCTGCTCCACAGCAACCGTGACGCTCTGGATCCCTGCACGGCCACCGCTGCATCTTCCCTGTCTCTTGGATCAAAGCATCCTGCGACGGGGGAAGCAGCCAATAGAAGGCTGCGACGGGGACGAGCCCCCGGGAAGATGCAGGGGTAGCCGTGAAGGGATCCAGAGTGATGTGGGTGCCGGAGAGCAGGTAAGTATAATCCATACAAGGGGCTCGGACAATGGGGGGAATATTTTAGACATCGGATAACCACTTTAATTTTACATTTTCTTGTGGTCTAGGGCAGAGAAGGTGGTTAATGTTTAAGAGGCCGTGCAATGATTTATATTGACCTATCCTCATGATAGGTCATCAATATCAGTTCGTTGGGGGTCCAACACCCAGGACTCCCACCGATCAGCTGTTTGACGAGGATGTGGTGGTCCATGTGAACGCCATTTCCTAGTCTTTACACTATGCGTTGTCTCCTCTGGAGCGGCACTTCTGAGATGAAGTGCAGGGTAATGAACAGAAAGCACAGCATGGAGCACAATCTCCTCTTCAAACAGCTGATTGGAGGGAGTGTGGGGTGTCGGATCCCCGTCGATCAGATATTGATGACCTATCTTGAGGATAGGTCATCTATATAAATTGCTGCAAAACCCTTTTAAAGGAGTTATCCCACTACTTTTAACTGATAAACTATCCTCTGGATAGGTCAACATCGTTTCGGTAGGACCTGGGACACTCCCCGATCAGCTGCTTGAGAAGGGATGGCATTACTGTGAGTGCCACAGCCTTCTCGCTGATTACCCTACCTCAGTGATGTCACGACCATTGGTCATGTGACCTAGGTGCAGCTGAGTTACATTCATTTGGACACAATGGTCACGTGGCCTAAGGGTAAGTAGTGAGAAGCTGTGGCAGTGTGAGTGTTGGACTCCCACCGAACAGCTGCTGATGACCTATCAGCCACGTCCGCTCCACTTTGACTGACAAGGCCAGGCAGTGAAAATATTATAACACCCTGCCCTGTCAATTAAAGTGCAGAGGGCATGGCAGTTGCAGAGAGAGCAGAGCCTCTAGGTGTAATGGTAACGCCCCTGTTGCTCCTAGAGGCTCATTTGCATATATTAAAACATCGTTTTTCACAGCAATGCGGACACACATATGAACATGGGACCAACACAGATGCTTTCAGCTGCCAAGTGCACATGTAACAGGTCAGCCAGTGTCATAGGTACAAATCTGCTGACAGATGCTCTTTAATGATTTTATCTCTACAAGGCAAACAAAAATTCTCCATAATCCAAAACATAATCAAAATACAGTAAAAATAGGAACAAGCAGACTTTGAAATCCAGAATAACAAAAAAAGGTTACGGTAGCATTATCAAGCCTGGGACAGGCCCAAATGCAACTTGTGCATGGCCTGGGATCTGAACTAGCCGGAGGCGTTCTAGACCAATCGCAGCAATCTTTCTATTCAGGCTCCAGAAGGCGCAGATGTGCCCTTTAGTAAATCCCACCCTTGCAATGTCTCCGGCATTGTCTCAAGTTTCATTAAGTAAAAATATTCTGTTTCCACTCACACATCTCTTTACAGGATTTCAGATATTACTCCCATTTCAAAAGCTCTGCAGAATTCTGATCTGCCCCAATATGCAACATAATAATCTCTGAAAAACAATAGCAAAAAAACACTCGGGGAAGAGGTTGAAAGTGGCACAGCAGCTTTCATCATATGTCAGCGCTGTTTAATGTTTTCGTTTTTCTACTACAATACAGCCAAAGTATACTTGGCTCCGGGATCCAAGCTGGCTCTGCAGCTCCGATTGCCAGATGTAGCTAAACATGCCAGCAAAAAACACACAAAACTATTTTACTATGTCTTTTTTTTTTTGTAACGTGCATCAAATTAAAAAAAAAATGACCTCAGCTTTACATGACACATCCTTTCATTTCATATTACATTATGCATTAAATGTAAAACATATTGGTCATAATTAAAACAGAATGATCCGCATTTGTCTGCTGTTATGTTGCTACATGTAGATCATATGAAAATAATATACACATGCATACAAACAGTAGTCCTGCTCTATTAGTGGAGACGGGGATGCACCGATGACCCATAGGCCGGGGCTACATGGTGACATTCAGTCATACGGAAATGATGCAACCTTCTGAATGCTGCAAACAATTCTACTGGCTCGTTTACCGTCATGAAAATTTTGGTTGTTTTGCCATGTTTTGCTATTTTACCATGAGCTGCATGCGACCAAATGTCACCACGTAGGCTACAGATGTAGCAATCATTAATCAGGCCTCTTAAAATGGGTTATATAATTGCAGTAAACCTTCCTAAACTAATGATACTTTCACACTGGCGTTAGGCTTTTCCCCCTGCTGGATCTGTACTACCGTTTGCACATGTCTGCTGCCGGAAGTCTGCCCAGCACCATTCACTATATCCGGCCACAGCATGGCAAACATGCTGAGAGACAGCAGAACAAAAAACGCTGCTTTGACACCCGGCACCCCCGCCAATCTGACATTGTTGACCTATCCTAAGGATAGGTCATCAAAAGAAAAAAGCCTGGACAACTCCTTTAACACTTTCTTGGCCTGCCAGTCGCTAGATTTATCGGCAATCGAACATTTATGGGACCAACTGGAATGCCAGCTTCGGCAACCTTTGAGTGTGCAGGATCTACATGTGCCACAGGATCAGAGGCGTAGCTATAGGGTCCAGGAGTCTGAGGGGGCCCAAAGACCCCTGTAGCACATAATTCAATTTTTGTCCCAGGCAGCATGAAGGCTATGTACTTCCCTGCCCCTGGCCACAAAGCACTGAAGGAAGGGGGGCCCAAGCTGAACTCTTGCACCAGGGCCCATGAGCCTTTAGCTACGCCCCTGCGCAGGATCCATGCCCAACCATATCTCATCTTTCAGGATCCATGCCCAACCATATCTCATCTTGTATCCAGGCTAGAGGCCGTATCTCATCTTGTATCCAGGCTAGAGGCCATATCTCATCTTGTATCCAGGCTAGAGGCCATATCTCACCTTGTATCCAGGCTAGAGGCCATATCTCATCTTGTATCCAGGCTAGAGGCCATATCTCATCTTGTATCCAGGCTAGAGGCCATATGTCATCTTGTATCCAGGCTAGAGTCCATATGTCATCTTGTATCCAGGCTAGAGGCCATATGTCATCTTGTATGCAGGCTAGAGGCCGTATCTCATCTTGTATCCAGGCTAGAGGCCGTATCTCATCTTGTATCCAGGCTAGAGGCCATATCTCATCTTGTATCCAGGCTAGAGGCCATATCTCATCTTGTATCTAGGCTAGAGGCCATATCTCATCTTGTATCCAGGCTAGAGGCCATATCTCATCTTGTATTCCAGGCTAGAGGCTGTATCTCATCTTGTATAGAGGCTAGAGGCCATATGTCATCTTGTATCCAGGCTAGAGTCCATATGTCATCTTGTATCCAGGCTAGAGGCCATATGTCATCTTGTATGCAGGCTAGAGGCCGTATCTCATCTTGTATCCAGGCTAGAGGCCGTATCTCATCTTGTATCCAGGCTAGAGGCCGAATCTCATCTTGTATCCAGGCTAGAGGCCGTATCTCATCTTGTATCCAGGCTAGAGGCCATATCTCATCTTGTATCCAGGCTAGAGGCCGTATCTCTTCTTGTATCCAGGCTAGAGGCCGTATCTCATCTTGTATCCAGGCTAGAGTCCATATGTCATCTTGTATCCAGGCTAGAGGCCATATGTCATCTTGTATGCAGGCTAGAGGCCGTATCTCATCTTGTATCAAGGCTAGAGGCCGTATCTCATCTTGTATCCAGGCTAGAGGCCATATCTCATCTTGTATCCAGGCTAGAGGCCGTATCTCTTCTTGTATCCAGGCTAGAGGCAGCCCAACAGGTCCTAGAGCCTCCTTTCAACTGTACATTTTCCCCAATAAACGTATCCTTTTGCTCTAATATTGTAATTGCTTACATAGATCATCATTACATTCACACACAGAAAGTTTCATTTCATTTCAACAACTCCTTGTTGGTGCGCTATTTTTTTTTTTTATTTGCCAATGAGTTTAGATAAGAAGCCAGCAAACCAAGGAGCAGAGACTCAGGAGACCGTGGTTGAGCAATGGCAGCTCACCTGTGGTTATTCCTGATCTGCGGCCATAATGGCTTAGAGCTCAAAATCTACCTGAGAAAAGCAAATAAGAAATCTCCATGATACACGGCTGTTTTGGGGCCGGAACTCAGAAGGGGCCCACCCAGGATGGGATGAGGACTAAAAGATTTTATTGTCAGATCCTGCTCAACGGTATTATACAATGACATCATATACCAGGGGTGCCCAACCTGCGGCCCTCCAGCTGTTGCAAAACTATACTTCCCAGCATGCCCGGACAGCCTACAGCTATCAGCCTACAGTAGGGCATGGGGGAGAGTTGTAGTTTTACAACAACTGGAGTGCTGCAGGTTGGGCATTCCTGTTATATACAGTGACGCTATAGAAAACGGACCGAGCAGCTGCCAGGCCTCATCTGAGATCTCAATCTAGACAAGAGGAGGGAGTTGCGAAGAAGTTGTTGGGGGGAAAGGGGGGTTCAAAAATTTGGGGGGGTTACAGGCATTTCTAGTTACGTCCACTGTACAGCATAGTAATATAAAACTAATTAAACCTGGGGCAAAGCTACGGAATTGCTTGATATAAATCAACAACTCCTTTACAAAATATGTAATGAGCTAGGTTCGTGTTCTTAGCCTCAGCTCAAGATGTCCTGTAAACAGCCTTGAACTAAGCATGGCAAGCCTAACCTCCAGTCCTAGCTGTGAGTACATTTATGATGGAATTTTTCTGGAACTTCTCATCTTTAGGTTACAGAAAATAATAATGAATGACTACCCATCTGTAGGACATCAGGGGTAATGGGTGGGGTCCAAAAAAACCACTGAGTATTAGTCATAGTGCTCCATAAATACCAACCTCTAATATCTTACGTGTACTGCTTTATGCACTTGCCAGATTCGGAATGAGCCCAGTAAAGAGTAATGTGATGGTTAGTGTGTGCAGGGCATGCTACGAGCCCTCTGTGCTCCTGGTTCCAACCCCATGGAATTATTACATCAAGAAATAAGCGTATATATTATTGAACGCCCTCGCTTCAACTCACTGAGAGATGTGACCTTTGGTGCACTGTAAATGTGGGGGCAATTAGGAGCAGAAAGCATCAAGGAGACGTCCCAGATGGCATTTGGGCCTCTATATACTGTATTTGGTAAAGACTTCTGCTAGCAAAACAAACAGAGCGTCTCAAAGCAAGCGCTTGTTTTCATGCCGCTCATCCCTTATACGGTCTTCACATTTGTTTGCAATAAAATAACTACACATACGTCTATTAAGATCTGTCCCGCTAGGTTAACTATTGAGATTATCCACATTGGCTTCTGGCTGACGAGACAGAAATGATAACAAAAACACAAGTGATTCCCCCCGTCCCCCCCTGGGCAAACACCTCTATGGACTATTGTTCCTTGCATCTCCTAAATGAAGCAGAGCCCTGCATAGCGTTCGAGGAGACGCTTGAGAACAGAGCGCACGGCAGAGGACTGCACAATACAGATCACTGCTGTCTAGGGATAGGTTAGTAGTATGAGATCAGGACATAAAAGTTATTTATTTTATGCACTTATATAGCGCTACTTTATTCCGCAGCACTTTACAACCATTAGCATCACGTTGTCCCCAATGGGGCTCACAATCTAAGTTCCCTATCAGGGAGGAAACCCACACAAACACAGGAAGAATATACAAACTCCATGCAGATGTTGTCCTTGGAGGGATTTAAACCCAGGACCACCAGTGGTGCAAGACATCACTGCTAACCACTGAGCCACCATGCAGCCCATAGCTGTAGGTATAATAATAATAATCTCCACTTGCGACAGTACTTGAGATGTCATATTCCATATCACTTTTGATACTGACTTTTAGTTATCTTGTGCTATTTACAAAGAAGACTGTCAGCAGTCATTTCATTATCATCACAGGGTTAAATTGCAATGACAGGTAACTTATTATAAAGTCATGGAACCGCCATCTGTGATGTTAGTATCCAAGATTTATAATTTATTGTCCTTGTTTTCATCGTATTCATTATGTTCAATATATGTATTATAGGCCGTGATCAAGGTCCGGAAGGACCGAAACGTTGACGTTGGCCTAGTATGACAATGTGGATACTAAATAAAGCGTCCTACTGATTTGCAACTTACCTGTTGAGTGCCGTGATTCAGCTTCACTTAGCATCCAAGATAGGGCACTAGTGCTGAATTCCTGACACACAAGCCCCCCACCGGCAGCACTGCATTACTCTTTTAATGCTACTGTATATTTAACACTAACAAAGTGGCCCTTTACGTACTGCAATAGCAATTGCTTCTCCCATTCAGTGGCAAAAGAAAAATTCTTCCGAAATGATCAACAGTAACCTATTCCTCTCCGGGCACAGAACCTCCCCTCTGTTCAAATATACTGAACTTCATCTTTGGTCAAGTAACCATTACTGAGGACAGCAGTGAGATCCTGCTTGTGAAGGTCTTGTTCTTGGATCTTACATACACTGTACTTATGAGTTTTTGTTGTTTTTATTATTTTTTTGCTTACAGAATTGAACCATCATTTACCTTACTTACAAGCACCCCCGAATAATCACATCTCAAGTGCTGGGAGTGTCTTCAGTGACTCTTTTAAGTTTTACCCTATTATGAACTTATGAGGACTTACAGTATCGGACTGAAGTCCCTTGGGCCCACCCTCTGTATATATAGGACCTTAAAGGCCCTGTTTTACTAGGGGTCCATTATTCTCAGAGCCTGGGCCCACCTGAGGATTCTCTGGTACTGTATTGGGCCTGTGCGACCCTAAATACTTAAAGGGCATCCGTCAGCAGATTTGTACCTATGACACTGGCTGACCTGTTACATGTGCACTTGGCAGCTGAAGACATCTGTGTTGGTCCCATGTTCATATGTGCCTGCATTTCTGAAAAAAATGATGTTTTAATATATCCAAATTAGCCTATAGGAGCAATGGGGTTGTTCCATTACACCTTGAGACTCTGCTCTCTCTCTAACTGCCACGTCCTTTGCACTTTGATTGACACGGCCAGGCAGTGTAAACATCATCATACCTGAACCTGACTTCTCCTAAAGTCAATCAGAGTGCACTGCAGTTGCAGAGAGAGCTGAGTCTTTAGGTGTAACGGTAACGCCCCCGTTGCTCCTAAAGGCTAATTTGCATACATTAAAACATCATATTTCTCAGCAATACGGTCACATATGAACATGGGACCAACACAGATGCCTTCAGCTGCCAAAAGCACATGTAACAGGTCGGCCAGTGTCATAGGTACAAACCTGCTGACAGATGTCCTTTAAGGGCTCATTCTTCTGGATGAGAAATTACCGTTTATGTTTCACATGTGATTACTGAAGTTGATGCTATGAAACTGGGGGAAAAAACAAACAAAAGAAGCTGGAGTAATGCTCCATAACAATGGGGCTTTATATAGGACACAAAGATTTAATTTTGGAGATTCACATACAGACAGGGGACATACAAAGCCTAGAACAGTCTGTCTGTAAAACCACAAGATAGGGGAAAAAGCCATAAATGTTCTCAGAGGAAGCAGAGAGCAGAGTCATAATAATATTTCACAGCAGATCTCTGCAACGGAATAAATATTACTGTAGTAAAACCCAGATATACACGTGTTCAGTGGAACTTTCCCAACTCAGTCACACTGGCTTTTTGTAAAGCACCTGCATGTAAGGTCTGACCTTCCAAACACCTACTGCTATTACTATTGGTTCTTGGAAGGTACTGTTAATAGCAAAGAAAAAGTACAAGGTAATGTGATGAGAAGCTAGTAGATGGTCAACTGATATAGACAGAGGTCCCACTGTCACATATGCAAAAATGACCACGGCAGAAAAACTCACTGTACATACTTACCGAACTAGGTTTGATTTACCAGATCACTAGATCTAAAGTCATGCCACTGTGACAAATACATTCAGTGGTGTACATAGAGAAGTAAGGGCCCCATAGCAAGGATCAAACCAGGCCCCCACACAGGACAGAAGGGTTCCCTTTCAATTACCCTTGGGCCATTTTTTCCACTGCCTCATGTGCTAAACGTTGTTCCTTTAGAGCATGGGTGCACAACCTGCGGCCCTCGATACCATTCTGTGCGGCCCCCAACTATCTGTTGACAGACATGTATGTCTATGTCTTGTGGCTGCTCACATGTATTTTTTATGTATTCTCCCAGTAGATGGGAGTCCTGAAAGTGTAACCAGACATTTATAGTATATACTGTATGTATAATACGCCATAAATACAGTATTTAAGTTGGTTATACCCCTTTAACTTTTATTTTCGGCCCTTGGGATTCTCACAATGTGGCCCCCATCCCGAAAAGGTTGTGCACCCCTGCTTTAGAGGGTGAAACTACCATGGAAAGCAGGGCCAGTAATACCATATTGCGGCACATTATACCACCCCAACAGAGCCAAATACCACAGTCCATCACAAAATACTGCCAGCAGCGCCAAATACATCCCCAAAAACTTCCACTGGCCGACCATGATGAGGGCTCAGGCGGCCCCCTGGGCATCGGCCCACTGGGAAATTTCCCTGTAAGGTCTATGGCCAATCCGCCCCTGTCCGGAAGGACCGGGGCCCTATGACTGGGTCCCCTCTTGCCCTGGGCCCCATATGGTAGTTTCACCCCTGAGTACATAATAGGACTGATGGCACCAGTCATTAGATTTTAACAGCAAAAATATATGAGGCACCATTAATTCACATTGCATTTTGTAGAATTCTATGACACAAAATGACTTTCTATGCGACAAAATAAACTTCTGTACAAGAAAATGAGTAATGTCTGTCAGTCAAACTAACCAATATAATGTGTCTAAAATGTGTATTATTGCCATTATAATTATTATAAACCAGCACTTGGATCTGAATACTTTTGTAATTGTATGTAATTGAAAACTCAGTATAGCACCACCTAATGTTTCTGCAGCAGAAAGGACACGTCCCTGAGCTGCGACAAGGAGAGAGCTGCAGCAGAAAGGAAACATCCCCTGAGCTGTCAGCTTGATATAAATCTAGCAGAGCAACGAATGGGGAGATCTCTGGATCCATGTGAGGTACAGGGCTGGTTCTAGCTTTGTTAGAAAGAGATTGTCATGTTCTATATGGTGTCTGATATTTATGTTTACATCGATCATCGGATGACCCCTTTCAGAGCACTTTTGAAGTTTGAACTGGCTGGAAAACCAAGGGTTAACTCTGCCACGTCTTACCTCGGCGTCCATGTTTGTTTGTTCAAATCCGACCATGTTCGCTTTCAGCAGCTGTTGCAGGAGTTGTACTTGAGCCACACTTAGGAAGAAGTCCAAGCTTGTGGTCATGTTCACTTCCAAGGAATGGCCACACACTAAAATATCCTGAGGTGAAAAGGTAGATCTCATGTCATTTGTGTTTACTTGAGCTCAGGGGACCAAAGAAAGCTCAGAAATATCCGTGTCTAACATATCTTAAATCAAATGCACCTGAAATACCTACACGCGGGTGCCAAAGTCTCTAACACAGATTATTTTCATTTGTAATCAATACATACGTTCCGCTGCTGACCAAGTCAGACATGTCAAAAATGCAGCAATCACGCACACGTAGGAGAACCTCTACAAACACTGTGTGAAGCTGCAAGGTTAACATAACACGTATACCGATGCAGCACAGACAACGGCAGGGCAAAGAAAGCTTCATGTAAGGAACTAGGGACTACAGCCCACAGTCCCTAAAACTGCTGCAGTCTTCTATTCTTTGCCCGTACAGATGAACGGTTGGACAACCGTTTCAATTACAGCTCTTTCTCTTCACCTTCCCATCAGGAGGCTTAAAAGGGTTTCCAAGACTTTAATACTGATGACCTATTCTCAGGATAGGTAATCAGTATCTGATCGGTGGGGTTCTGTCACCTGGCACCCCCAGCTGATCAGCTGTTTGAGAAGGCACTGGCGCTCCTGTGAGCACCGTGGACTTCTTGCAGGTCACCAAGCACAGCACCGTAGATTCTATAGCGGCAGTGCTTGGTATTGCGCTCAGGCCCATTCACTTCTAAGCCATGTGATCGATGAACTTGCCATCACTTGGCACAGAAAAAGTAGTGAAATGGCCACTGTGCTACTGCGAGTGCCGGTGCCTTCTCAAACAGCTGACCAGCGGGGGTGCCAGGTGTCAGACCCCCACCAATCAGTTACTAATGACCTATCCTGAGGATAGGTCATCAGTAGTAAAATCTTGGGAAACCCCTTTAAGGCCCCTTTACACTGATAGATTTATCAGCCACTTATCAGTAAGGAAGCACTTGCTCGTCAGTGAAGGAGACCATTGCTATTACATTACATGCGGCAATCTCCTCCACAGTAATGCCATCGCTTGTCTCCATATAGAATCATTATTGCATGCAGCAGAGCGTGGGTAGATGGGACGATTTGCTGCTGGCAAACAATGATTTAGGTGCCTGCACAAACCATCATATTACCCGATGAATGGGCATTGAGCTCGTTCATCAGGTGATCAGATAATCACTAACGAGTGTTCCTACGCTCCTACGTCCGATGCTCGGCCAGTGTAAAGGGGCCTTAAATCAGTAGCAAAGTGGCTTATCTCCTGGCAAAAGAAAACAACTGACCATGTTGTAATTCACCATGGCTAATCTGTATTATCCCTGACATCTGGTGGACAGTGGGGAGACTCCTTTATTAAGGGTATATATATATATAGATTATATCACCCGATCCCAAAATTTACTTAAAGAGGCTCTGTCACTAGGTTGTAACCTATGTATTTAAATACATAGGTTACAAGGCCTAGTGACAACTTTTAAAATCATACCTTTCATGCAGAGTTCTGCGCAGCGGTCGCGTAGAAATTTAAACTTTAAAAAGTATGCAAATGAGCCATCGGAGCACCGGGGGGCGCCCCTTTCTGTATTTGATAGACAGCGCTAAACTGGTAAGTCTAGCGCTGAACTCTCGCGCATGCGCCCTAAAATTTTCCCGGCGCATGCGCAGTAGCGCTTGCAGTGTCTACACTGCAAGTGCTGTCTTCTCTTCTGCGCACGCGCCATCACTTCGCTAGTCCCGGGAGTGACGGCGCGTGCGCAGAAGAGAAGACGGGAAAATTTTAGGGCGCATGCGCGAGAGTTCTGGTAAGTCTAGCGCTGTCTATCAAATACAGAAAGGGGCGTGATTAGAGACAGGGGACGTGCCTCGGGCCCGGGGGGGGCGGTGAAGGAGCGGTGCTCCAGAGGAAAGAGGCCGCCCCCCGGTGCTCCGATGGCTCATTTGCATACTTTTTAAAGTTTAAATTTCTACGCGACCGCTGCGCAGAACTCTGCATGAAAGGTATGATTTTAAAAGTTGTCACTAGGCCTTGTAACCTATGTATTTAAATACATAGGTTACAACCTAGTGACAGAGCCTCTTTAAAGGGGTATTCCCATCTCATAAATGTAGTTTGTATAGTTAGGTATAGCCATACCAATATTATTACTAATAGAATGTATTTATATAAAATGTACCGTTTAGAAGATTTTCCTATTTGTATATCCATTGTCCCACACACATCAGTCAGGCCGTTGCCCCTAGTTACGACTACCTCAGCCATGTAGTAGTGGTGGCCGGCTTGCTCCTTTTCAAACCCGCTCTGAGGTAACTGCTGTATTGTGAACGCACATTGTGAGATGGGAATACCCCTTTAGTGTGCAACGTTAGAGGACATTTACACCTTTACAACCATTTTTTATTCAACTTCTCCACTGCATCTAAGGTGAAAAATGAAGTGACTTTGTAAATAGTCTTCACTAAAAACACGGTAAAGTTTGGTCTACAGTGGATATGCAGATTGGTGAGTATCCCTGGTAACTGACAAAGCCTGTGTAGATTAATACTGCTTTTAGTTAGTGCAGTATATATAGCTGAAGCCTGCTCTCCCTGAATTCATTGGAGGCTTTATGACACCAGAGAAGGTATCACATGGGGTAGGTTCAGTATATATGTGGAACCTGCTTTCCCTGAGTTCATTTGAGGCCTAAGAAGAGTTATCAAAAAGAGTTAGGTTCCTGTCCAAAAGAGGTCACCTTGCCGTGGTGGATGGGCACAAACGATTTAGAACAAAATACATTTGCCAAGTACCTCATATTCATTTATACAGTTAATATAGCATTAATTCATATAGTGAGTAGCATAATGAGTTTAGATTAACACTGCAGTCATACTCCCTTCTGTACCATACTTCTTCTTGCAAATCTACCAAATGAAGAAGTAAAGGACAAACATAAGTGAGTATGACTGACTGATCAGACTACACAGGGTTTGTTTGTAGTCTGTTACCATGGAGATATATAGATCTACATAGCAGCCATAGACACAAATATAACTCTTGCAAAGTCGCTTTAATTTTAATTTTAGACTAATTGTAGAAAATAAAATGCAATTAAAAGTTAACATATCATATAAGGTGATGCAGCTTAGTAACATTATTGATAACATACAGCAGAAACTGTTGAAAAAACACAGTCTAGTCTGTCTTTATGTTATTTTTTTACATTTTCTTTTAGGATAGCTATACATTTACCCCAGGCAGGTTTACAGTCAATTACTGTGGATTTTAAAACCACATCAGTTGTAAGTTGGATTCAAGCACCCACTACTTATTCTGTAATTAGCTACAGATAAGAACACACATTACTAGGGTAGCATAGATTTACTGCAGAAAATATGTCATGTAATAAAACAAAAAATAGACAAAGCACTCTTATTATCTATGACGCAGAAATATCTCACAAACAAGATTTGTTTTCCTTCTGAATACTTTCATTTTCTTCGGGTTACTTCTGGAAAATTGGCCAAAATTTGGTATCAAGTGAGCTTACACTGGAGGCACAGTGGCATTTCTTAAAAATTCTGAATGTATCTAATCCTGTAGCATATTCAACAGATTTGTGCTCTCACCTCAGTATGCAGACTGTCATGGGACACTTTACTGAAGATGATTGCTGGTGCAGCAGTAACTCGCACTGTGAAGTCTGTTAGAATTGGGCTCAGTATTGCTCGTCGTTCTTGATGTCTTCGGATACTGAAAAGGAAGAAAGTGCATTAAGAAATGTAATAACCATTGGTTCCCCTAACACATAAGACTGTGTTTACCTCTATTCTCCTCTAGTAGCTTTCATTATATTTAGATTTAAACTTAAAGGGGTTCCTCGAGTTATATATATTGATGACCTATCCTCAGGATAGGTCATCAATATAGATTGGCGGGGACCGACACCTGGCACCCCCGCCGATCAGCTGTTTGAAGAGGAGGCGCGCGCCTCCTTTAGGATAGGTCATCAATATATATAACTTGAAGAACCCCTTTAAAGGGGTTGTCCCAAGAAAAATATTATACAGTTTTCAAACCAGCTTCTGGACCTGAATACGTTTGTAATTGCATGTAATTAAATATTTAGTATAGCCACTGAGCTATTCAATAAAATGTATCTGTACAGCACCACCTGCTGTTTTTCTTATTTCTTTGTCCTGCTCACTGAGAAGGCCGCACATGCTCAGTTTCATCCTTCAACTGCCTCCTGAGCTGTGATAGGGAGACAATGGACACGCCCCCCTGAGCTGCAGCAGAAAAGACACTCCCCTTGAGCTGTCATCTTGATATAAATCTAACAGAGCAATGAATAGGAAGATCTCTGGATCCATGTGAGGTACAGGGCTGGTTCTACAAAGAGATTGCTATGTTCTATATGATGTCTGGTTTTCATTTTGATATTACTCATGGGATAACTCCTTTAAGGACACCTTTGTGGACCATTCTTGTTATTAGAAACATTTTTATAATGGGTTTTTATTGCACATTTCAACCATTTCATTTTGCAACCTGCACATTTTCAAATACATTCCATGCTGCTCTGTCCCATTCAGTGCTAATTCCATCAGATGAGCTGTTTGTAGCCCCTCTCCTGCTGCTCATAAATGCTCACTCAATGTGAATTCTGATCAAACTGATATATTTTACAATGAAGCATTATACCAAGGAATCCACATCTGAATTACGAGCAGAAGCTAGGGGCAGTAAAGCTCCGTGTCCATGTACAGCTCAGCCCCATTCACCCGAACTGATGCTGGCTGCAAGTTCAGTAGCTAAAACTTGGGAGAGGCAACCTTTTTATTGCAGTGGATGCCGCAGGTGAAATGTAGTATAACATGACATGCAATAAAATGAATGGGCCACCATACAATCCAGGGGCGTAGGTATAGGGGGTGCAGATGTAGCAGTTGCTATCGGGCACAGGAGCCTGAGAGGGCCCAAAGACCCTTGTTACACTGGTATTACAGAAAGTGCATGATGGTCAAGTTACACCTCTGGAGGGAAGGGGTTAGGTAAAAAACTTTGCGTGGGGGTGGCATTTCAATTTTTAACTTGAGCAGCATGAAGGCAATGTACTTCCCTGACACTGGCCACAAAGCACTGAGGGAAGGGGGGCCCAAGCTGAACTCTTGTACCAGGGCCCACAAGCTTTTAACTACGCCTCTGAATCAATCCAATCCTGAACAGGGACATATGGAGAAGGGTTGTCCCCTAATAAGACAACCCATTTCATGTGTGTCATGTAATAATGTAATATGCCAGCATCATTCCCAAAAACAACATAATATCCCCTGAATAAAAAAACAATAATAACAGCAAAACAAAAAAAAAATATGTTATAGAATCCTAGAAGTAATAAAAAGAAATACATGATAGAAGCGCGCTTTCTCATCTGGAATTGCTACAAAGGTTTTTTATTTCATATGTATCTGAACATGTTCTCTCAAAATTTATAAGGGAGTGAAGGGGGTCTGAACGGCGTGCAATGCCAAGTCTCCTCAGACATAATGCTTGTAGGATGGAAATCCAAGTGGAAATGGAGACAAGAAGGATTTTCATGAGAAAAGAATTCCAAGCCAAAAAAAAAGATAAAAGAGTCAAAGTTATTAATATTACTGGGAAAGAATTCCATCCTTAACATAAATGATATGATCTGGTAAGAAAAAACATCACTGCATGTATTATGTGGAAGAAGGATTATACAAGAACATTACAAGGGAAGCAGGTGCATCCAGAGGTGCCCCCCACTCAATCAGATCTGTACAATCAATGAAATGGATTACAAAAAGAGCAGGTGCATCCAGACGTACCCCCCACTCAATCAGATCTGTACAATCACAGGAATGGAAAACCTCTGAAGTATTTACAAGTGCAACAAATAACTGTCTCTGAACAGAATACAAGTAATAATGTCTTGGGCCAGGTTTCCTTCCCGATGATCATGTTCGCAGAGTTGCCTTTGATGCTACTACCACTAGGTGGAGCATGTCATATGTAAAATGCATTCACTGCATTCATCGGAGCAGCAAATAACCCACAGAGCTTGAAGATGATCCATTGTGTGTAAAAAGCCATAATAAACATAAAACGTGATAATTACATAAAGTGACGCAAGGGGTTCATATGATATATAATAAAAAACAAAATAGTAGCAGAATTTTGAATGAGTAGATTGCCTTAATCTTGCACCATCGCTGTGCAATCTTTCTTCCCAGAATTCCAAAGGAGCATGTATGGCCTATAAGTCTCCTCACGCCGATTAAGGCGCTCTCTCCCCAAGGAGAGATAGTACCCACCCCCTAAATCCCGTGCAACCTCTAGTCCTGCAAATATCTCCCCCCCCTTTTTCCCTTCTCAGCAAGTTCTCATGAGGTAAAACAGCTCTAACATAAGCGCCACACATATGCAAGCAATGAGAGGGAGCAGAGCTGGCAGCCGGGTACAACGCAGCCTTATCACCCACAAGCTATTGAGAAGGAACATAACTCAAGGCATATTATACATCTGCATCTCTCTCATTTCAGACGGGGAAAAGTATTAAAAATGAGAGACTGGAAACAATTCAACAGCTTAGACCCCAAACAGCAGAATACCGTAGTCGCAGATGTTGCTGGGGCTACTTTTGGACAAAGAACGAAGGGTGTGGAGAAAAGCGAACTGGGAGCTGTCGTTCCCTGTTCCTTTATAGGGATCTAAAAGATGACATGGCCAATTACAAGAGCGCATTACTGTTCTGCACTGACGGAGCCCATCTGTTGGATGTATTTTCGGATCCTTGCTATGTAATTCAGGCCAGCAGCAATTTCTCTGAAACAACTGGAGCTGGCAGGACAGGAGCACTTCATGCTAGTCACTGTTCTTGCTCATTTCAGAGGAAGAGATCACTGTCTGGTCACTCTTTGTAGAGAACTAGGAGGAGAGATGAGTTATTGCCTGATTAATCTTAAAATCCCATCAACGGTGCATATGGGAACCAAACCATTTAGTGATGGGTACTTGGGATTCACACACTGACTTTCCATCCATAAACTATCATGGATCCCATAATTAGAGCTGTTGTCTGCTAAACTTTTCTCAAGTGTTGTGAAAAAACTGTGGCTTCCAGGAAAAAAATGAACAGAATCAGCTTTATCCATGAAAAAAAGATGTTACGCTACGTGTACAAACTGGGAGCAAAAATATAGACCTTAGACTAGGATGGAGGGGCAGACTTTACTTTGTACACCTTTTTCCCTATAACTTGTAGGTAATAAGGGCAGTTTTCAAGTCTCCTTTGGGTAATACCCCCAAGTAAAGTTTTACAAAATCTCATCCACACACTGAAAAAAATAATCCTCACATTTTCCTGCCAAGGACGTAATCTCCTTGCAGGGTGGCACTTCAGTAGCCAAAACTACCAGCCAGCTATCTAACTATAAAACCAGACCAAAAATGCAGAGAGTTACAGCGCTTAGAAATGGATCCAAGTGAGAACTGCAAGGCCTGATTTCTAAAGGCTATATTTTCCAATGTAGAGCAGCTAGCATTGCAACCTTCGTGTTGTACATAGCTTAGACTGCCAGCTTCAAAACAAGTTCGCATCTGTAACCGCTACAAAGCCTGAGATATGTTCGGATAAATCAGCCCGCCTCACTTCAGCCGGCTGTGATCTCAGCAAGCCTAGGGAGGAGAGGGACATGTGGGAGACATGCTGACACGCTGCACAGAGGAGAGACAGATTCTCTCTCCCTGTATAACTTCACATGACCCCAAGGGGAGGATAACATAGATTTCTGTGCATGTTATCAATCCCCATGTACCCCATCAATTAGAGAACATACCTGTTCTATGACTGTCACATATGGGGGATCTTAAATTTCCAGAAAAGCAGGGAGAAGATGAGCGCCTGGTCATCTAATAACCCCTCAGTGTGCAATTAAGCTATTTATTTACTCCATGACCCAGATTTTAGCAGCGTCCGGATCACAGCGATAAATAATACACCATACAGCTGCTTTTTTCAGAGGGTGTAATACAGGGGGATTTTGGGCCCATATTATGGAGCCAACAGATGGAACTCCTGTGGTTTATCTGAACCAAAGAGTTGGTGCTCTAACTCAATTTCTGATAAACTGCAGAAGTTTCAGGTGTCATGTTCACAATACAGGAGCAAAAATGCACCCATATTATACCGTTAAAGAGGCCTTAGTTAATGCATTATATGAAGTTCAGGGATTTATCAATGTTAATTAGGAATACATAGGGGGAGGGAAATTAAATACTACATAATTCCCAATATCCATGCAATTATTGGTTGGTGCATTCCTGCAGTTTTGGCATTTCTTTACACATGCAGCATTGAGTGGTGTTTATGAACGCCTCACATTTTACAGCTTTTTGCAGACTATGTTTTATTTATCATAAGGTTTATTCGCAAATATTAATTTTTATCCAGTTTTATTTTATATAAACACTGTTTTCTGCAAAGCTGCACAAAGGTGGTTGTGTGTGTATTAATGATTAGGTTATTTTGGGCTCAGTATACATTTTTGACACAAATGAGGATGATGACCATATGTTACATGGCATCTGTCACTGTGTTTTAAGAGCACCAGCTCTTGTTCATGTATACATTTCAGGTACACTACTCACAAAGGGGTAGGGGTATTTGGCTTTCAGGTAAAATTTATTGAAAATGTAAAGAGTTCACGCTACAGTGATATTATATCATGGAAATAGGCCATTTAAGTGGACGCAGCAATGGTGATTTCCTCATCTCAAACAATTTATTGAAACAAAAGCCAACACCAGTATTGCGTATACCCCCACAAGAAATGTCATTGTCTTAAAAACTTGTCACGTGGACTTTAAAATCAATTACAGGTTGACAACAACGTCTCATCCTGTTCACAAGTTGGCTTAATGTCTGCTGAGGCCTGGCATCCCACTCTTCTTGAAGGGCATCCCTCAGGTCATTGAGGTTCTGGGGTACAGAGTTACGAGCCTCTACATGGCGACTCAGCTGATCCCATAGGTTTTCAATGAGATTCAGGTCTGGAGAACGTGCAGGCCACTCCACTTTAGGTACCCCAGTCTCCGTCAGCCATTCCCTAATGATGCAACCACGATGATCTGGCACATTGTCGTCCATGAAGATGAAATTAGGCCTGTGTTGTTCATGCAGAGGCACAATGACGGATTAATGATGTTATTCAAGTAGTATAGGCCGGTCACTGTACCATTCACAAAGTGTAGAGCAGTTCTGTATTGATTAGACACATCTGCCCACACTGTAACACTACCAACACCAAAGGCTGGTCTGGTGACAACAGAGGCTGATGCACAGCGCTCTATTTGACGTCTCCAACATCGTTAGCAACCAGAATTACTGCTCAGCGTGAATCAGGGGCGTAGCTAAAGGCTCATGTGCCCTGGTGCAAGAGTTCAGCTTGGGCCTTCCTTCCCTCATTGTTTTGTGGCCAGGTGCGGGGACTTCATGCTTCCTGCTGCCTGAGACAAAAATTGAAACGGCATCCTTCCATGCCAAATTCTTGATCTAACCCCTTCCCTCCAGCCAGAGGAATAACTTGACCAGCATGCACTTTCTATAATACCGTTGTCTTCTTATACGGCATAAGGGTCTTTGGACCCCCTCAGGCTTCTGGGCCTGGTAGCGACTGTTACCTCTGCACCCCCTATAGATACGCCCCTGGCGTGAATCGACTTTCATCAGTGTACAGCATGGGCCCACTGGTCCCTGGTCCAGTGTAGATTCTCCCTGGCCCTTGCAAGTCAATGACGCCAGTGTCTCGTGATGTGGTCAGGTACCCTTGCAGGTCGTCTAGCATGCAGACCACGCTGATGTGAACGCTTTAGAATGGTCTGACGTGACTCTTGGGTGCCTCTCACCTCCATTAAAGGGGTTATCCTACCTTGGACAATGGGGGCATATCGCTATGATATGCCCCCATTGTCTTATAGGTGCGGGTCCCACCGCTGGGACCCGCACCTATATCGAGAACGAAGCGGGGGAGCTCTGAGCCTGGAGGACCCCGGGTTTCCCAGGGTCCGACCATCACCAGGTGCAGCTCCCCGCTTCGCTCATAGAAATGAATGGGAGCACACCGCACAAGCGCGGCCCGGCTCCCATTCATTTCTATGGAGCCGACGGAGACCCGCACCTATAAGACAATGGGGGCATATCCTAGCAATGTGCCTGGAGTTGTGTGGCATTCATCATCCGTTTCCGCAGGGCATTGTTCACAATGAAGTGGTCATCCACTTCTATGCCTTTCTGGAACTCTTCCAGTCTCTCTGTATCTCTATTGCAACCTGTTGATGACACTCGGACAATGTAAGCTCAGTGGCCACTTCCATCTTGCTTGAAGCCCCACAATGGCGAGGTACAGTGGATCAATTGTTAGGTGTTGTCTTGGTCTCATGATGTCTAATTCAACCAGAAATTTATTGGGCCATTCATTGATGATACACCTGTTGTGAATTTTGCCCTTAAAGGGGTTGTCCGAGTTATTTTTTTGTTATTTATATGTTTCTAACTTGTTAAGTATAACAACTTTCCCATATACTTTGTGTTTCTAAGGCTTCATTCACACGACCGTATGTGTTTTGCGGTCCGCAAATTGCGTTCCGTATGGCATCCGTGTTTCCGTTTTTTTTGCGGATTTATTGTAACAATGCCTATCCTTGTCAGCAAAACGGACAAGAATAGGACATGTTCTATCTTTTTTGCGGAACGGAAATACGGACATACGGAAATGGAGTACCTTCCGTTTTTTTTGCGGACCCATTGAAATGAATGGTTCCGCATACGGTCCGCAAAAAAAACGGAACGGACACGGAAACAAAATACTCGCATGTCTCCCGCAACGCATCTACAGGGCTGGACTCCGCACGGACAGGGATCGCATATAACGCTATGCGATCCCTGTCAGTGCCGAGTCCAGCCCTGTAGATGCGTTGCGGGAGACATGTGAGTCTCCCGCTCGTGTGAAAGGGGCATAAAGCTGCTGGTTTCTCAGAGTTGACTGAGGGTCACATGACCTGTGATGTCAGCTTATCTCCCTGGTCTGTGATGTTTCGTGTACAAGCCTCAGAGTTCAGATAACAGTCTGTACAGGAGAGGTCACTGGCCACACCCCCTGGGCTGCTATCTGCTCTCTCCCTGGATTCCTTCAGATAAAACATTAACCCCTTCAGCCAGAACACACTGAGGGCTCAAGGCTTTACAACAAATAGTAGCTGCAGCAGTGAGAGGAGACAAATGCTGGGCAAGGAGCTATAGAGGAATTGTACAAGAACAAGAATTTCCTGTGTGTATCAGCAGTGTCATTGTACAGCTGGGACTTGTAGTCCTACACAAACAACATGCTGCTGAGTATCCCAGCAGGCAGACGTGCTCACAGCACTTATATTCACTGCCTTTGCAGAGAAGGGGGGAGGGGGAGAGGGGCAGAGATTGTTATTACTGCATGTAAACAAAGGCCAGAAGAGAACCAGGGAAATGAGGAAATATAGATAGGTCATCAGTAGTTAAATCCTGGAAACACCCTTTAAAGTGTGACTAAATGTTCAACAAATTCTGTATTAATCAGTAGTACAGTGTGTGTACACGAGAAATAACATTATCCCCACCCCCACTACCCCGATACATCAGGTTCTCCCCCAACATCCAAACTTTTAACCCACCTTTTCAGGAAAGGCTACCATGTGCAATAAACATGCTGCCACCACACAGCCACATGAGCAGCCTATACCCTCGCCTACTGTGTTAACTCTTCCCTTATAAATTGTAAGCTCTTGCAGGTAGAGTCCCCTACCCATATGTACCAGTCTGTTAATAGTTTGTTGTTTATTGTATTTTATATTTGTGTAACCCCCTCTGGATGTATATCGCCATGGAATTAATGGAGCTTTAAAATAAATAATAGTAATAATAATATTTCTGGCCACTACATGACTTGTATCTGGCATTTTTAGCAGTTTTCCTCTGTTCATACGGAATGTCTAGTTTGAAGTTCTCCAAGAGCTGGTGGGTGGAGGCCAGCTCCCATCCATTGCATACAGAAAGTAGAAGAGAATCTGCTTCCTAACCTTCTCTTACTCACTCAGGAGCAGCCCCAGGATCATGGAGGACAGGTCAGCAATCAGTGATTTCCATCAGGAAACGGCGTGAAGGCTAGATAGAGAGAGAAGGGTATAATGGAAAGATCTGCACCTGTTCTGTGTTTTGGACCTGCACCTGGATTTGGCTCATTGATGAAACACTGACTGTGTGAAAGTGGTCTAGGATACAGATTTCCGCGGTTCCAAGGAACCAAACTTAAGGCACTGTATGTTCATCTAAAAGAGGCCTAAAACTGGAATCTGGAGGGAATGGTGAAGATATACTGGAGATGTAAACTCCTGCAACAGCTGGTCAGTGTATCCTGGGAAGCCAGTTTTCTAGTCTAAATAAAATTACAAGGTTCAATATGATAACTTTACAATGGGGAGGAGGGGGTGAAAGGGAAGGACAAAAAAAATCTTCATGAATATCAATCTGTTTGGCTCTTTTCCTCTCAAGTCTACATGTTCATGTAAACACAGATCAACACATGATCAGGTCATTCTGCCAAACATACTCCTGTGTTACTTTGTTCTGTGCCGAACGCTGTCTTCCTCTCAGATAACACTTGAAAGCAGAAGCCTGCTTAGTATATTTTATCTGTCACTGATCCAGGATTTCTTCCTTCTAAGTGCCATTCAAACCGCAGTATTAGGTTTCTCTCAAATTTATCTGGCGGTTTGCGAAAGATAAGTGCAAAATTCGACTTGCAAGCTCCCTTAAATCCTCTTGTTTAATTGTGCCTATGTATTATGGAGGCCCACCTGTGGTTTGTTATTACAAAAGTGTAAGTTATAGATTCTGCGCGGTTACAGAATGCACAATTTCACGTCGTAGTTAAGATAATGCACGCTGGAATGTTATACATTATTTGATCACGTCCTCTGGCCTACTTTAATAAACATACCACTGCTATGTATACAGAAAGCATGAGTCAAAATTGGAAATGTAAACTCTGGCCTTGTGCTAATGTTCCTCGGGATAATCTGCCTATATTGATTGGAACGCGTGTAGCAGTAAAACAAATAATCAGGAGCTTATTACTGGTGGGTGTTAATAGGCACATCTACGCCATGTCAAACAAACCACAGCTCTTTCCACTCGGAGTGATACAACTGTATTTGGACGGCTCTGATCAGCTGAGATGATGGAAGTTGGATCGCTGCTAATATCTAGTATAGGCTGAAGAAGGATGTGTTGTTAATATATAATATGCCAAAAGTATTTCACTTGTCAGTCGGAGCCTCTGTGCTTCTGGCTGCCATACTTCCAAAGACCATTCGAAGATGGTTTCTCAGACCACCAACAAGGAAGCAAAGTACGGCGTGTTCTGAAAAACCTGACCATGGACAATTTTAGGATTTAAAGGGGTTGTTCAATCTTGCAGTTACTAAAGCCGACCACTAGGTGGCCAAGAAACAGGGGTGCAGGCCGGAGCTCCACTGTTTCAGTAGATCCAGATGCAGTGCATGGGAGGTATGGAAACAGCATACCACAGTTAGGGAAACAGTATAGCTTGTTGTGCTATGCTGTTTTGTAGCTCCCATGCAACTCGACTCCGCTTGTCCCCAGACACCTGGTGGTCGCGCTTAGCTCCACCTCACCTTCGTAATGGCCACACAGGACCCCTTTAAGAATTGTCCACCCTTGTATACAGACTGGATATTGCTACTCAATTAGTTGATAACCACAGGTTAAGCTGCTGAAAACTCTAACCTTCAGCTAATCTCCAGGGAAGTTACAGAGAGCAGCACATTTTCAGCTCCAGGAGAAATGTTGTACTGCATGACAACCATTCAAAGGGTTGGCCAACTGTAGTCAGGCAGGGCTGAGGTCAGAGCAGGCACAGTACATGCTAGGGCTCATGGACATGGTCGCTGACGTTTTTGCGGTCCACAAAACATGCAAACCAGCCGTGTGTTTTCCACATTTTACAGAACGTCCTGCAATCTATAGAACTGTCCCATCCTTGTCCATAAAACGGTCAAGATTTGGATATGTTCTGTTTTTTTGTGGGGGCGTGAAACAGACATGTGGATGCGGTCAACACAAGGGTGTCCTGTCCACATATTTTGCGACCCCATTGAAGTGAGTGGGTCCACCTCCGACCTGCAAAAAATATCGATCGGATGCGGACCAAAAACACTATGTGCATGAACCCTAATATGGTAAACAGGTCAGGGCGGGCAGCAAAGGGTCAATATCCAGCAAAAGGGGCAGACAACAAAGACAGTACACCTTTAGCAGGCTAGTAACCTATTTCTCAGGCTTCCTCCTACAGCACAAGGTGTCCTAAGTATCCCAAGGTGGCCAGTCATATGCTGGAGCATATCAGGGTGCATGCATGCTGGTCCTTGAAGAGCCGGAGTGAGCATGAATGAGCCCTACGGGCAGAGAGGGAGAGGAAGCTTTGCCGGCAAGAAGCAGGCCATAGACAGAGCAACCCCAGCGGCTAGACTCCTGGGGGAAAAAGGGGAGAACAAGATGCAGTGCCATTGGGACACAGACCAGGACAAAGAGAAATCTAACATAATACAGGTAGGTGATTAAGGTGAACACTCTGGTTTGTACGACATTTCCCTACTACTATAAAAAGCTTCACAAACTACAGGCATAGGTTCACACTATGGGTGACCGGGTCATATAACTCTAAGTCCCATTAGTGGTAAAATGGCTGGCAAGCAACTTTCCATGACCTGTCCTAGACAGTGATGTCAGGACAATTCTAGAACAAGCATAACTACTGCATGTAAGACATCAGAAGCACAGGCACGTTTTAATTTTTAGCTGGAGGTATGCTTCATCTTAATACTCTGCAAGCATCCTACCTGCTAGCCATGTTCCATTCCAGTGCTGGATTCTGAGATCCTCTGTCTGCTTCCACTAGAAGTCCTCCATGGCTGCTTTCCTTCTCCGGTTTCAGCTGCTCCCACTGAGCAGTACCAATGTTAATCGACTGCAGATCAATTTGATATTGTCTGTCTTCCACTTCTGACCCAGGATCTCGAAGGATGCCTAGATTCAAGGCACGCCTAAAATAAAGTTAGTGACATTAGTGAGATTCTGCTTGGCATTAAAAATGTAGACATAGATGAATGTTTAAGAATACATCTATGTTATCTTCAGAAAAGGCATCAATATTAAGTCAGTGGAGGTCCTATACTAAGCTGTTTGAATGGACTGTGTCAATGTTTACACTGCTCTGTACTGCACAAAGCTGTAGGTTTTGTCGCGGCTGTACTTGGTATTCAATCAAGCGAATGGCACAAAACTGCAACCCAACGTAATACGCTATGAAAAGTTTGGCGTTGTGCAGTACAAACCACTTTAACATAAGTGCTGTGAACAACTAGGGTGACAACATTTATAAGCCAACCATTTTAATATTGATAGCCTATCCTAAGGATAGCCTGGAAAACCCTCTTTCTGAATATATCACAAAGATATATCCCAGCGAATCCTCTAAATTTCCTCTCTTCTGCTGATGCTATTTGATCTCAATTTGGGAAAACTGAGAAATACATGAAGATTTCTTCTATATATGTTCCAAGAGTTCAGTCAAGTACTCTAAAGATGAAGAAGAAAACAGCCGGCATCAGAGCTTCCCTCCTTGTTCCTGATAATTGGCCTGAATTACAACTGGTCAGCCCAGAATGAGCGCCGAATGAAGATATAACAAGTCAACTGGTGCTTGTTTAAAGGACCTTTTACATGGGCCAATGTAAACTGTATGGGGGATGAATGATTGTTATTCCCATCACATACAATGGGGGCATGAATGCAGGGTGCACTGCGCCCATTCAGTTCCCTGCTCCGTTGTCGTTGTAGGTGCGGGTCCCAGAGGTGGGACCCACACCTATCAGACAATGGGGGCATATCCTAGGGATATACCCCCATTGTATGTGATGGCAAAACCCCTTTAAAACGACTGTTAGGTCCCCTTGCCATTTCCATATTGCCAGCAGCAGTTTCACTGTTTACTTGCCAACAACAGTGAATTTTAGGCCCATATTTGCTTGTTTCTTGGCTGACCACTGACATGTTTACACAAGTCAATGTGAGGGAACGTGCGTTCTTATACCCCTAAGGCAGATACAGTACTATTTACAGGATCTGCTAAAAAAAATAGAAAAATAAAAAAGCTTGAATGAAGTTAACATTATTTTTCTTTGATATTCCAGCCCACAGTCAAACGTTAGAGAGTTAACTAAGCGTTTGGTATGGAGGCTGTAATTAATAGCCTACATCCTAATACTGCTGCCCATGTTCAGGCAGCTAACCTACTTTTTATGGTTTTACTGACGGCGTTAAGAATGATTTCATTTATTTCTATAACCAAGCTGGTCTTATGAATTTGTGTACATTAATTTATGCTGCAAATCACTGAGTGACATCAGATCATACGTTAATATACCTATTTGCTTTGGCTGATCCGAATATAAAGTTGAGGTTTAAATCTGGAAATGTTAGCAATAACACAAAAGCCCTCACTGACGTGTTATGCCAAGACAAGCGACTTTTTCTGCAATGTTACACTGAGAAAATCTTACGAATGAGTCTTAGACAGTTTAAGTAGTAGAAGCAGAGAACTTTACTATAAGACTGCTGATCATGAACTGTCAAAAGGGAATCAGAACTACTGTGACGGCATTACCATGAGAGCTTCCAGTTTAGAATTATTAAAAGGGTTTTCTGGAACTTAGATATTAGACATCAATCAATCTGACCTCGAGGACAACTGGAGCATATCTGTAATCAGGCTCCGATTGGCCCACAGGGGTACAGGAGAATCCCCAGGTGGGCCCCTCAGCAAGGTGGGCCCCTAGCCTCCCACCACCTGCACAAGTGGCACATTACACAGTAGACTTACTGTACTACATACATATATTCAATGTACAGCACCTCAACCAGCCTATGTTCATATAAAAAACTTGCTAAATTATTTATTATATTTCAATGTATCCGTACGGTGGGCCCCCAAAACAAATTTTACTGATGGGCCCTAGGCACCCCTGTCCGACACTGTCTATAATCCTTGAGAGAACCAATTTAAAGATGTTGTTCATCTAAATAAATCCTATACTGCAACTGTGCCCTCAAAATAAACTTGTCCTGTTTGGTCTCCCCCAACCAAAAAATAATTGAAAAAAAAAAAAAAGGGTCTGTTCTCCTGAATGTAGATGCCCATACAGCATAGGTAGGTTTAGAGTAGGATCTGCCTGACCTAAGACCGCCTTGGTGCTGGTAGGCGGGCACAGATGTGTTTTGATCAAAATAAAGTAGCCAAGTCTCAGATTTTATCATTAGAGTGAGGGTTTAGTTTATGTTAGTTTTTATGTTATGTTTCCATCTATTGTATTACTGCATTATTTTCTGTGATTTTTTTCATTATAAATGTAGCCATGCACATCTGCATATTTAGTTATCATATCAAGCAGGATGTTTTGCATCTTTTTTTGCGATTTTTAAAAATTTTTCTTGAAGGAGTGGCACCTTCAAGTGTGAATGCGCTCCTATTATTTAGGGAGTAGCCTTCTTGTGCACTTTTTTGCCCCACCTATACCACAGACGACCTTGATTAAGTGGTACATTTAACTGTGTGGGCTCCTCCTCTCATTGATTGCTTGGTACACACAGAGATGACTAGAAGCAGCACACTATATGCGCAGGGTCTGGTCTCCTGAGTGTATATACCCAACGGCATACACGTAGGTTTAGAGTAGGACCTGTCTGACCTGAGACCAGTGTGGTGCTGGTAGGCGGTCACAGATGTGTTTTGATCAAAATGTATTGGCTGAGGTTTTATCATATCGGAGTGAGGGCTTAGTCCATATATAATGTTTGCATCTATTGTGTTAGGGTATTTATTTCCGTGATTTTTTCCTTATAAATGTTGCCATGTACATTATCATATTTAATTATCATATCCACATGCAGGATGTTTTGTATCTTTTTCTGTGATTTTTGATAAATTTATGTGCTTGAAGGAGTGGTACCTTCGGGTGTGCATGCGCTTCTATTATCT
Source organism: Rhinella marina (assembly GCA_900303285.1). Taxonomy (NCBI): domain Eukaryota; kingdom Metazoa; phylum Chordata; class Amphibia; order Anura; family Bufonidae; genus Rhinella; species Rhinella marina. The sequence goes on from ONZH01019961.1 coordinate 400,586, forward strand.
TGGGAGCAGCACTTTTGTCCCGCCTGTCCCACAGGCAACCTCGATTAGGTGGTACATATAACTGTGTGTGCTCCTCCTCTTATTGGTTGCTGGGTGCACACAGAGGTAACTAGAAGTAGCATACTATATGTGCAGGGCCTGCTCACCTGAACATAGATGCCCAACGGAATAGGTAGGTTTAGAGTAGGACCTGCCTGACTATGACCACCTTGGTGCGGGTAGGCGGGCACAGATGTGTTTTGATCAAAATATGTTGGCTAAGAGTCTCAGATTTTATCATATCAGAGTGAGGGCTTAGTCCATTGATAATGTTCGCATCTATTATATTAGTGCATTATTTCCCATGATCTGAAGATACTAACTGGCACCCTTCAACCACATCTATGCCCTGAGCACTTGGACACATTGGAAAGTAATCCAAATGATAATTTAAGTTGTGGTGTGTTGTAGGATGGAGTTGGGTCCTTTGAGCTTCTCCTTAATATTTCCAGTGCTCCTAATTGCAATGGAGGTTTGCTACACTGTGTCACCAATACATATCGACTATCAACTTGGAGTCAAGTCTATTACGATTGTTTCACTGGAAGAAAAAAGATGGAGTTTTTATATATGATACAACGATCATATTCTCCCATAGGAGCAGTTCTAGAAAAAGGTTATTGCCGTAATTGGTATTATCTTGGCAGCAATTTTTCAGTTAGCATTTCGATTTGCTTTTCACCATCAGTGAAGAATACAGATGTACGCGTTTTAGAAACCAAAGCCGCGAATGCGTTGCCAAATACTCAATAAACAAAGCATTTTATCAACTATCCGGTGACTTGCTCGCTTGGCTTGTTTGTGGATAGAAATTAGAATCTGCGTTTATGATCGTTCGCGGCAATCAAACATACAGAGCCGAACCCGGACAGAAGGGTCATGAACGGGACGCTGATTTTTTCCTGGATAAAGATCTGTGTGCGCACAGTGGACTGATGTGGTCTAGACAACTGGAATCCTTTTTTGTCTTCCTTTTCTGGCTTCAGTTTACGACTATTGCAAAATGTATTGCTTAACATCTCTCCTTGAGACGGACATAGATCCAGAGCCTGAAAATAGACTCAATTCCTCCTATTTTTAACGAAAGCTGAGACGTATAAATCATAGAAATCTCCAGGACAACTGCAGAGAAACAAGCAGTCCTAGCAGACCTGATGTTTTACCTTATTAGAGAATGGACCACCCTGAGCAGTCGGGTAAAAGTTTCTGAAACTATACTGATAAGAAGGACAGACTAATTGCTGCCGGTCCACAAATTAAAACTGGATTTTTTTTTTTAAATTTCAAAATAACATTATCAGACAATTAAAGTCAGTATCATAGAGACCCAACTCTCCCAACACACATTATTTATGGACTGTCAAAGGGCTGTATACCTGAGACCAGCAGCCGGTTTTCAATTTCTCGCTATGATACGATAAGGCATGTCGGTAAGCTATTCCAATGTTTCCTGACCGATGGGGTCCAGCTGCCCAGACTTAGAAAGAAGGGGCTGCGTTGCTAGTTAATTGTGTCTCCCTCAACCTCCTGGATTGCAGGGGACCATAATATTATCCCAATTAATTGAGCAATATTGATCAAACCTTCATCACTATGCTTTCTGTATTGGTGGGCGTCCCAGAGTTTGGATCCTCACTAATCAAAATGTCAGGACATATTAAAGAGGACCTTTCACCTCTCCTGACATGCCCTTTTTAATAGCTTCAAGCATTCCCCATGTAATAACAATTCTGGAGCATCTATTTTTATGGCTCTATGTTGTACCATTCCTTTATTATTTCTACTAGAAGTTATGAATGAATTGCTAGAAGTCTGCAGTAAGGGTACAGAGGGCAGGTAACCAGTTGGGGGTGTGTACCTGCACAGTCTGAAAATGGCATCACTGATTGGATAGAGTGAGTCTATGCAGGTACACACCCCCAACTGGTTACCTCCCCTCTGTACCCTTACTGCAGACTGCTAGTAATTCATTCATAACTTCTACTAGAAATAATAAAGGAATAGCACAACATACAGACATAAGAATAGATGTTCCAGAATTGTTATTACATGGGGAATACATGAAGCTATTAAAACAGGCATGTCAGGAGTGGTGAAAGGTTCTCTTTAAATGATGGGAATACCCCTTTAATCTTGAGGGATAAAGGCTTCAGCAAGCTGAGTACAGAAGCAGGGAGGTAGTACTATATTATTTATAGGCAAAGGCAAGGAGGTGGTTCTGTCTGTTCCAACAGATGAAAAAGTATCAAGGTCATAGTTATTGTATCAAGATACCCAGAATGAGCAACCTAAAAGAGAAGAGGTTAGTTTCCCATAATGCACAAAAATTCTGAACTACTTCGTGTCACGTTAAGCCTTTTTCAAACCTAAAATACTATGACTGAGACAGAGACACCTACTATTATACTTCCAAACCAGTAGATACTTCAGTCTCAGCTCCAACAAACGCTCCGAAAGGGGCAGTCACCCAGAATTCCCACACTCTAGGATATCAAATCCGACTAGTTAGGAAGTGACCTATACCATATCATACATCATATCTCTGCATAACTCGAGCCGTGGAAGTAGTAGTGACATTTGTATTGCTTTTCACCCCTAAACAGAAACAATAAACAGCTAAACAGTACTTTTAGGGTTTGATCACGTGTGGCGTAAACACTGAGGTTTTGACGCATGCAAATCCATGCCGACAAATCTGCGATGCTTACAGTTTTAGGGCTCTTTCACACGAACGTGTCCCTTGTGGGAATCATGCTCCACGTGAGAGAGGGATCGTTCGTTCCAGACTTAATAAGTGCACGAAATTATACTGTGTGCCTCTGCCCAACCTTTCTCTATATTGACATAAAGCTGTCAGTATGATTCCAGTACAGAAAGGTCTCACAGAGGCACACAGCATTGGATTATCAATCATGATAATGCCGTGTGTTTCCTATGTCCAGAACGCACGATCCCTCGTACAAACGGAACGTGATTCCTTCAAGGGACATATTCGTGTGAAAGAGCCCTTATAGTACCATCAAAGTAGAGAAGGTTTTAACAAATCTCATCCATACTACAATTTACATTCTGTCTCATCAACTATTTAAACTGAATTGCGGTGATGATGTTATATATAGGGTGAACATTGCGGCAAATCTGCAGCAAAAAAACTGTAGTGGAAGTAGAAGTTCGGAGTAGAAGTTCTGTAAATAAATCTGAAATTTGATTACAAGATGATCCGTGGCAGAAGTCTGAGGCTGACGCTTAGATTTTTCTGCAGATGTCCAGCAAATATGCAAAAGGATCTGCAGGAGGATTAGAATCATTGTCAAGAACATTCTTATTCTTCTCATGGGTGATTTCTTTTGTAGCGGTAAAAAACTGTAATATTTTTCAGGAGCATGTGAATTGGGTATAAAATAGCTTTTTACTAGCACTGATGTGGAATGTTAGTGGATTTGATGAAAAAACTTATGCAACACTTAAAGAAGCAAACATTTTTATTCTCTGACCTGTTAGAAAGGTGAATGATGTCAATCTGTAGTGAATGTAATCTTCTCATCAGTGAGTGTATTTGTGAGTTATCCCCTCCCTTATGGTCCTCAGCTGTGTCATGTGACCAGCACTCTCATCTCCAGCTGACACAGGGCAGGAGGTCAGTTACTTCTCTTTTCATTCTTATGAGACTGAGAGTGAGGCTCCCTCAGGAATACATAGAGACACTGGCTTCCTGTCCACATATAAGATGCTGTGTTATTTGGAGAGTCTGATTGCTGATCACAAGACACAGCTGATGATCACAGGGAAGGTTATAACTCACAAATACAGTCACCGGTAAGAAAATTACATTGACTACAGATTACATCATTTACCTTTCTAGCAGGTCAGAGAATACATTTTTTGAGGGAGTTCTTTAAAACATGAATTATACCAAATTGTCTTAATGCTATACTTAGGCTACTTTCATATCTGCTGCCAGCTGTTTTGGCAGAGAATGTTGACCTCTACATATTTGCTGGGTGGTGGCCAGATCTTGGCCAGACCTAATTATAGTCAATGGGATCCGGCGGGCAGGCAATGCCAGATCCTGAAAACTCCGGCAGGCTGTTCTATGCTGGAAAAAACCTGTCCGAGAGCCAGCCACAGATGTTAAACTAAAATTGTTTGGATTCATCTACTAACAAAAGATGGTCTTTTTAGATAGCAACCTACATTTTTATGAGATTTACATCTCCTGGGACTAGGCATACAAAATGCATTCAAAGCAATGTAGTGTCCAGCTATACTATGCTTTACCCATAAAGTTGACTCTGAGCACCCCACCGAATACAGAGTTTTTGTAGGGCTGCAATATCTCCATCAGTCCAACTTACTTAAACACCATCTACTTAGTAGCAGGAGTGCAGGATATTACAGGTTCACTCCAAATGGGATGAATTATACATCGCCACTAATAAGTAGATGGAGCCATGTAAACAATGAAGAGATGTGGTCCCTTCAAACAACACATTGGCAGGGGTGTCGGGAAGTCAGATCACCAGGATCTAATATTGATGAGCTGTCTGAAGATGGGCTATCAAAATTCTGGAAAAATCTCTTTAAATTTTAGGGGATGAGAGCTAATTTGTGGAAACTTTAATCACATGCATGGGAGGTAGATGTATGACAAGTGTGAACAGAACCCATAGACAATAGAATTGTACTAGCTCTGTACTTATAATTCACTACTAAACAAATCTGCTTCTGCTGCTCAAGAATGCTCCCTAAAACACTGATCCAACATAGCAAACAGCATAGTAATATTTTGGATTACTGTACAAGCGGAAAAACTTAAGCACAGAAAAAAATAATAACTTTTTGGCATTTGTCCTTAGGTTCTCAAAGGTTCTGTTTTTCTCAGGGTTTTGAAGCTATTATTTAAAAAATGTGTCTCTCCAAGATAATAGATGAACTTGCTCCCTCAAAGCTGATGAGAGCATAGCCTGGTCCCTCGTAGGGATGCCTTTAATCTTCCAGGCCGCAGGTGCCTGTGTAAGAGCAATATCAGGCTCAGCTTCTGCCTCCTGGGAGGGAAGAGCACAGAACACTACTAATCCTTGGATGTCTTAAAAACAGAGGCAGGAAACCAAGATGAAACTTAAAACTAGCCATTTGCCTTGGCAACGCAAATGTCAGGTCTTAAACGTGTCATCCAAAACCCTGTGCAATATTATGACACCGTATAATTACAAGCATGTAAAAATGTTTATTTTCCTCTGTGCAATCATTCGGACTGAGCAGCAAATAATGAAGAAGAATTTCAAGATGGAAGGAGGAAGAACATAAGAAGGACCATTGTCGTATTACCTAGAACTATAAAAATGTATGTTTAGTTTAACTAAAATAATGTACTGCAAACCGACAGCAATAAGCTACAACAATATATCGCTTGGTACGGTTGATTATGATGATTAAAATACTTTTATTCTTCATGCAAATGAGAGCTCCTGTGCCCTGAGGGTGGGGCCGAACCCTTCGGTGTATTCAGTACCACAGCATTCCAGTGATGGCCACGTCCCTCGCATAAAAGATTTTTTCCTCTGGAACATCACAACTAATTTTCACAGATATAATTTTAAAGGGATTTTCCAAGACTGGATAGGTCAACATTATCTGATCGGTGGGGGTTCGACAGCTGGGGCTCCTGCCGATCAGTCGTTTGAGAAAGCACTGTCACTCCTGTGAGCGGCATAGCCTTCTCTCAGCCTTTCCTAGGCCAGTGACGTCACGTTCAGCGGTCACACGGCCTAGGTGCAGCTCAGCTCCATAGAAGTGAATGGGGCTGAGCGCGATACCAAGGACAACTACTATACTATGTACGGCGCTGTGCTTGGTGAGCTTAAAGAAGGCAGTGGCATTCACAGGAGCGTCGGTGCCTTCTCAAACAGCTGATCAGCAGTGGTCACCTGAGGATAGGTTATCAGTAAGTCGTTGTGCTTAATAAACATGGAGAAAGCCACAGTGCTCACAGGAACGCCGGTGCCTTCTCAAACGGCTGATCGGCGGGGGTCCCGGGTGTCGGACCCCCACCAATCAGATATTGATGACCTATCTTGAGGATAGGTCATCAGTATCAAACTGGCAGAATGAAATCTATGGCTGCTTAGAACTGTCAGAGATGTCTGCCTTTATTTGCACCTGAAAACAGCCACGCCCACTTTTCAGTAAGTGGCGAGGGAAGTTAAAAAAAATGTCACTTGTGACACAAATTTACTGCAAACATGACTTTTTTACACCACAAGTGAGATGATACGTTTCCCCCAATGTACCACCTCACCTTAGAATGCACCAAGATGTCAACCCTCTACCAAAATAATCAACAATAATAAATAATCTAAACACATTAATAGTTTTTTGGTATAAAATGGTCAACCAAAAGCCCAGCATTTTACTGCGCATAAAAGTGACTCCATAAGGGCCCTTGCAGACGAGCGTGAGACTCGGACATCTACCGCATCGTGTGCCCCGTACTAAACTCCCAGCACTGAACGGGGTTACAAAGCATTATACTGATTTATGATGCTATGTACAGTTCTGGAATGTGTTGGATAACACTAACAGCATTATGTCAGTGTTATCCAACACATAGCAGAACTGTAAGGGTTACATAGCATCATAAATCAGTATAATGCTTTGTAACCCCGTTCAGTGCCAGGAGTTCAGTACAGGGCACACGATGAGGGAGACGTCCGAGTCTCACGCTTGTCTGCAAGGGCCCTAATACTGGCAAAACTTGTATAATGTAGGACATGATAACATTCTAACTTTAGATAGCATGTCCTTTCGCTCGTTCATCAGGTAATTGGCGGTACCTATGAGTGTTTGTTCGCAATTATCTGGTGTATTCCCGGCCAGAGTAAAGGGTCTTTAATCCTCCAGCTTGTGCTGTGACTATCTGCTTTGCTAGAGGCAGAGAGAGCTGCTTCATTCAGTGTCATGACAGAGAACTGTATTCTTTGCAACTACAGATAAAACACTGGTGAACTAAAAAGTATAATCATGGTGCTGGAAGTATTCCACATTATATGAATAAATGAATGGCTATACCGGTATTTTATTTTTTTGAGGAACAGTTTAGTTTGTACAACTATTTTCAGGCTAAAAGGTATTAATCATACAGAACCAGGTTCGTCTATAACTGTTTCATAGAATCCAGTCTGTCCAAGCTGATAATTGGTAGGTAGTAATGAATGTCTGCTGTTGCCTGCAGCTGTACTTACTATAAAAGTAGTTCAGTCTGTTCATTTCAGAACAGTGATTTAGTACAACAAGCAATGCATGCGTATTAAAATGAAAGATACAAAGCTTTTACAATTTCCTAATATGGTCCATAAAAATCAAGACGACACCCAAATACAGAGGTCATCCATTTCCAAACCCAGTGTGGATTACAGATGTAGACTGACTTATTCGCAAACGTGGGATGATAGAAAACACATAACTAAGAGTGCAATATACATTCTATAGTCACATATTTAATGTAATACAATAATACTCTGCCAGAGCAAAAAAAGTCTGTAAAATGATATGTATGTAAGAGGAAGCAAACAGGGAAAAGTGTCCAGGGTGATGGGCGAAGGAGAACATGCCACTCGAACTTGGTATTTAAAGGAATGTGTCATCAGAAAGTAATCTATAGTTTAAATCACGTTTTTATGTTTAACATTTTTTTTTATAATTTTTTACATTATTTTTAATTTTCCATGTCACTTTTTACACTTAAACTAAAACCAAAAATCCTGCAGTTTTCACACTGGCCACTATGTCTAATGGCTCCCTTTCTTGCTCTATACAGATGCCTTTCATGCAGTTATCTGCTTATCTGTCATTCTAATCCTGCCTGTCATGATACCACCTGATAGGTGATTGTCAGAGCTTATCTATTCCTTTCTTGTACAATGACCTCTGAACAGGTCACAGAGCATGCGTAGAAAACTCTCCCATAGAAGTCAGAGGTCCCCTCCTGATCATTGTGTCTATGGCCCACGGGACTGCTGTAAAGCAATTTTCTTAATGCTTCTTAAATGCTGTTAAGAACAGCTCAGGCAAAGTGGCCGTCCCCATAATCATGTTCAGAAAATAAAATATAAAAATGTACAATCAGAGTATAAAATTAGATTTGAAAAAAAGGTTAAGGTCACTATCTGAATTTAAATGGTAGATAACATTTTTTGGTGACACATTTCCTTTAAATAGAGGGCTAAAGGAAGACACTCCTAGAGGCAATTTTTTATTATTGCATTTTCCTCATTTTGGACTAAAAATTATTTTTTAATTGGTCTTTATTAAAAATTATCAACAGTTTTTCTTCTACAGCTTTCCATTTTAGTGCATTTGCAGGCTAGCAGGTTATCTGCTTCACAATGGTCAGGAAGCTGTTCTGTCCCCTGGATCTGTAGCACTTATGCCCCTTTCACACGAGCGGGAGACTCGCATGTCTCCCGCAACGCATCTAACAGGGCTGGACTCTGCACGGACAGGGATCGCATAGCATTATATGCGATCCCAGTTAGTGCCGGAGTCCCAGACCTGTAGATGCGTTGCGGGAGACATGCGAGTCTCCCGCTCGTGTGAAAAGGGCATTACAGTATCTTTACTGTCCTAAAAGCCCTACTAGACTAGACTGTGACAATTAATGGAAAAAAGCGTGCTTGTTCCTGATAACTAGAGCAAACACTCGTTCATCGACTGATGGGCATCTTTTATCAGGATGAAAGATGCTTGATTATTGGCAGCGCGTCTCCCTGAGTAATCCAGGATGTGCTGCCGATAACCAATAGAACATTCAAAGTTTGCATCAGCCTGTGTAGTCAGGACAATGCTATTTAGTTCTTATTAGTTTGATATAAATTTAGCTTAAATGAGTGCTTAGGCTCAGGGAGCTGTCAGGAGTTCAGAGATCAGGTCTACAAATCCAACCAACAGAACAGCTCCCTGATTCGGTGGGAAGCAGAGAGCCTGCCAGTCTGCAAATGCCGTGAAACTGAAGAAAAACTGTTGAAAATTTTTTATAATTTTATAATACCAATTTAAAAAATGATTTCTAGCTCAAAGAGAATAGAATGCAAAAAATGCCCCAAAGGTGTTCATAGCCTTTAATCATTGCCCAGGTGAAGAAAGCTACAATTGTGCCTGCAGTGAAAAAGTTGTGTAATATGACGCCTAAAAAGTAAAACACACTTTTGACTATGTAACAAAAGTATCCAAGAGAGTCTAATTTTGGTTACATCTAGATGAAGATATCATATCTCATATGTCTCAGTTGGGTTATAGTGGAAGATACTGCAGCTTTGAACGGAAAGACATGAATACATTTTAAGGCAAAAATAGCTCTCACTTCACGGATGTAAAGCCCCATCTTATCAGAGCTGTCTATCTGCAAATAAAGATTGCAGGCCGCCCATGACTCTGTGACATGGCTTATTTAGCAAAAACAACATCATTCAGTTATCATTTTGGTTTATTTCTACCCCATTTATTTTACTCCTAACAAAAACAATTTCTGCTCTAGATAAGTAACAGCTGTGTAAAAGTCAGTGGTCTAGGTCACGAGATGATACAGGTCCACCCTCAAACATTTTCACAATAAAAAATCATGGAGCAAAAGTAGTAAAATGCAAAAAAATAAAACTATATATATATATATATATATATATATATATATATATATCAGGTTTCCATAACACAGCCACTTTTCATCCGTTATTGGTCACTTTTAGGGGAAAGGGTGCTGTGGAGATCACTGTTAAGGGGTTGGGGCACTGTGGAGGTCACAGTTAAGGGGGCTAGATTCTGTGTAAGTCAATGGTAAGGGGGTGAGACGGTTAAAGAGGTCACAGTAAAGGGAGTTGGAGAACTTTTAGAGGTCGCTGTTAAAGGGGTGGGGTGCTGTGGTAGTCACAGTTAATGGTGGGGAACTGTGGAGGTCACTATTAAGGGAGCGGAGAGAGCTATGGAGGTCTCTTAAGAAAGTGGGACGCTGTGGAGGTCACTGTTAAGGGGGCGGGCTGCAATGGATGTCACTGTTAAGGGGGTGGGCAGCTATGGAAGTCACTGTTAAGGGGATGGGGCACTGTGGAGGTCACTGTTAAGGGAGCAGGACGCTGTGGAGGTCAATGTTAGAGGAGGTCACTGCTTAGAGGATGGGGCATTGTGGAGGTCACTGTTAAGGGGGTGGGGCTCTGTGGAGGTCACTGTTATAGGGCGGGGTGCTGTGGAGGTCACTGTTATCGGGCAGGACACTGTAGAGGTCACCGTTATGGGGCGCTGGGGTGTGTGCGCTGTGGAGGTAACTGTTATGGGGAACACTGTGGGAAAAGGAGAGAAAGTATAAAGGACAGATGCAACTTCTCCTCTTTTGTGAATTCATTCCTTCTTTCAGCTCCCAAAACTGCATCAGGAAGCATGAATGCACGGTCAAACCCTAAAGGGTACATTTAGTGAGGATGACTGCTGCCTGTAATTGCAACTTTAACAAGCTAATAATGATCGGGGATAAACAGTTCATTCCCGATCAATGTATGCGTATTGTCCGATGTAAATGGGCCCTAAGAGCTTCATGTAGAAATCTGTGGTTTCTTTTTTCCAGACTCAAAATGGAAGTAGGCAGGCAAAGAAATAGTAGATTTCTTTGCCTGCCTACTTCTTTAGATTTCTGAAAACTGCAATACACTTGTGATTCTAACTATTAAAGCTAATGACAGGATATCATCAAACAATTTTCTGCCATTTTAGACCACGTTTTTTTTCTGTGATTGTATTTGAACATTTATACCTGGAGGTGTGGCAACTCCAGGTCTGAGTGTACCATTACTTACATCTTATGGTAACATTCTGGTGCACCTGTGTAGCCTGAGTCACATGAGTCATTGGTAGGTGGGGCTCATAGTCTCCTCCCTCCTCCCATTGTATGTGTGATCTCACGCTAGAGGTAACTAGGAGTAGGTTGCTGTGTGTCGGCCTATATGCTCCTTCCGCAATTGCCCAACGGCAAGGTAGGTTAGCGTTAGGTCCCGAGCCACTCTGAGATACCTTGACGCTGTGCTCGGGCTCCGGTATGTTCTTGATATAAGAATATATTGGCGAAAGTCTCATTTTAACATCAGTGTGAGGGTTTAGCCATATATTGTCAATTGCATTACCGCCGCAGTGCACCTTTATTAGTAGAGATGAGCGAGCGTGCTCGTTACGAGCACTGTAGTGCTCGGCTCGTCTGCGAAAGAATGCCCGCAGGCATTTCGGATCCGTCCTCAGCTGCATGTAAGTCAATGGGGACGGATCCGTTTAGTATGACACATACCAAACGGATCCGACCCCACTGACTTTCAGTCGGGTGAGGAGGACGGATCCGTTTGGTATGAGTGTCATACTAAACGGATCCGTCCTCATTGACTTACATGCAGCTGAGGATGGATCCGGAATGCCTGCGGGCATTCTTTCGCAGACGAGCCGAGCACTACAGTGCTCGTAACGAGCACGCTCGCTCATCTCTATTTATTAGTGATTGTTTGATTATATAGTTCGCCACATCCACACAATTTGTTACCTTGTGTAGGATGGTTTTGTGGTACATGTGGTCCGCTGCAGGCATCCTTCATTGTATGCATTTTTGCTGGGGATTGCTGTTAGCAACGGATCACATGTGGAGGAATTGCTCCCCCGGTTTGATATGCGCAACAACATATGGGGTCTGAGCAATTTTCTGCCATTTTAGACTACGTTTTTTTCTGTGATTGTAATGACAGGATATCATTATAATATGTCAGAAGCTGCTATTACATGGCATAGTCAGGTCTGTATATTACATCAGTATTTGCAAGTCAAAACTAGAAGAGGGGAAAAAAGAAGAGTTGCAAATATTCCCATCTGTAGGTTGCATTTTTGGCTTACAAAATGTGATATAAAATACAGACCTGAATGAGTGTGAATGAGGTCTAAGAATTCAGGTATCGCGACAACCTGGCACCCTAGCACCGGGGCAATTTGTCAAGTACTCTCGATATTTTTCCCTGCACTGTGCCATGCTCATCCAGGCATTGTAACTCAAGTGAAGGAGGCTGAGATGCAGTTCTCTGCAGGGCACCTGGACAGGAGAGGGGCTGAGTAAACTGCAACTGCCTCTCCGTTCTCATCACCGGTAGGGGTTCTTCTCTTAAGACTGCTTTTCATGGTACGCAAGATGATGGCGCACACCAAGAATGCTTGTAAGACACTTTCTGGTATAAAAAATGGCAAATTATGGTGCATGCCATATTTGCGCCATAATTTGAGACTTTTTGAACTTCATAATACTTTTCAGAAGCGTTGTGAAAAGGGTTGGGGTTTATCAGGAGGGGTGTGGTCTCACACAACCTGCTGAATTTACTATAATTTATGTCAAAAATTTCAGTTTCTGGTGCATGGACACTAGGATGGTGCACAAAATGTATTTGGCGCATCTCACTGGATCAAGACATAAGGAACACCAGTTCTGATAAATTCCCCCTAATGTGTTGCTAAGGCCAATCCAACGGCACCTCAGATTGGTCTCCACGCTCAATAAGAGTTCTGCTGTATTTAGTATAACTTCGGATTTAAAGAGTGCCCCCACCATTCTGAGTGGTATTGGAAAAATTCTCCGTGCAGTATCACTGTAATATGTAGTTACAGTATATGTCTTAAGAATATAAATTGTAGATTTCCAACTATGTTCACTAATGCTTTTACCTGTAGGTCCAGATTCATTTTAAAGGTCAACTATATTTTTTATAGGGACACACACCCTTTTTTTCTAATCTGTTTTTATTTTCCAATTGCAGATTTTTTAACTCTATTTCCTGGACATTTTGCCTGATTTGTTCTTAACAGCATTTAGAGATATGCTTTACAGCGGCCACTGTAGGCCATAGACACAATAGCCTGGAGACCTCATTGAGTTTTCTAGGCATTCTCTGTGACTTGTACAGAGGTCAGGAAGGAGTAGATAAGCTGTGATATCACCTATTGTGAATGGTGGATCTTATGTTATCTATACAGCGGAGATATCGGTTAGGGGGCGTTCAGACGGCCGTGGTATTGCAGATTTTGCAATATGCAGAACACACGGCCTGGCACCCCGTTCTAAATTCCTATTCTTGTCCGCTATTGCGGACAAGAATAGGACATGTTTTGTTTTTTTTGCGGAGCCACGGCTGCCCGTGATCATTGAAGTGAACAGGGCCGCACCTATTCCACAATTTTGCGGAATAGGTGCGGACCCGTTCACACTGTTGTGGGCCCTTATTGTAATCCTGACTGGGATGATAAACAGAAGAAAAGTGATCTATACAGATCATGAAGTGGCACCTATTATTAAACTTCTGGATTTTAGGATTAAAAAAAAAACATGGAAAAAATTATTCAAAAATATATCTAACATAATAATTTGATTCAAGCAATAGGTCATTTTCTGATGACACATTCCTTTTAAGACAATAGTGTATATTTAGGTCCTTGAACAAGCAGTTGGGTAACCAGCTGTACAATGCAGCCCTAATAGTCCGTGTACACCTCATACTGCTGCCAGCGGAAAACGCCTTCTGCATCTCCACAAAATCACTATATTGCTCACAGAAGAATCTCCTTACACCTTAGCATCTGTGTTTGGGCAACCACATTGAAAACACAATTTATGTACTGAGAAGCGATGAGGTCAAGCAGTTGCGAGAGGAATACTGCAAGTACTTCTCTTGTCCCAGCTGGAGTATTCTATTTTCTCTTACTTTATTTTTTTTCATCTAAAGGTGTTTCTTGAAAACAGGAGCGATCCGAAGGCCAAGAAATACCTTCCCTCCTGGCCAGAGTCATCTACACCTCCTTTTGTCTGTAATTCTCTGGACTAAAAGCCTGGTAGAACAGAGACAATCTTAAGAGGCAACGTGTGCGCACACGCGGAACATGCTGCATCCCAGTAATTGCCACCAATTGTTTTAGACCTGTCTGCACATTATGGTGGAACACTGTGCTTTGTTCATGTAGTAACACAGTTTTGACAAACCGCCAAAGTGACAGCACCTTTCCAAGAATTAGTAATAATAATGATCAACAATATGAACCTTGAATTCATATGTAAAAAGGGATTAGTACATAAGCCGTTCAAAATGTGTAGGATGATGTGGATTTAAGGGCATTCTCCGGCACTGAACAAATGATGACCTCGCTAATGACCTATTTAGTACAGGAGTTAAAGGGTTCTTCCAAGATTTACCTATTGATGTCCTATTCTTAGAATAGGTCATCAGTATCAGATGGGTGTGGGACAGACATCCCGAAACCCCCCAATCAGACGCTTGGAGAAGCTCTGTGTACCGGAACGTTACAGGTCCGTCCACTGTGTAGTGGCTTGGGCCGATTAATGCAATGCTGCTCCTTTCCACTTGAATACAGATGAGCTGCAATGGCGCACAGTCCATGGATAGATGAGGTGTCTATTTTGGAAGAAAATCAGGCACTTTTCTGCAATTTGGAAGTAGTAAAAACATTCTATTAGGCCTTGTAACAATGACTACATCTCTCAGAGGTTCTGTTGCTTAGCAAACATGGGGTTCTCAGGGGCAAATCTTGGTAAAATTGAATAAAAAATGGGAATAATGCAGCTGATTATTCCCATCGGAATTGGAGTACATTGGGTTTTTTAAAACATTTTCTCTACATTTCTAGTAGTGTTAGGTATACTTTTTGCCTTTAATTCCCCTTTGTCAAAAGAGGAAACTCCTAGGACTTATTCATGGGGGATTTGCTCTTTTAAAAATACATCTAAACTCTGGCGTCATGGTGTCAAAAACATAGGTGAACAATTCTGCTCTATCCTTGATTTTTTTTCTTCCTATTATTACGTTTTAAGTTGCTATGAGTGGCCGTTTCCCTCTGTAGAATAGGGTTAATAAATACAAGACAGATTCCGTACATTGTGATGACGCTCACTTGCATCATACAGAGGAACCCTTTCACGTCTGTTTTTTTAAAATTTTTGATTCTTTCTTGAGGTGTAGTCTTTCTGCTCCGTGTACTAATGGTCCAAAAACTGTGATTTTACTCTACTCAGCTATGGCTCCAACCTTTGTATACGTCACATTTTGGTATTTTGCTTGTATTTCTTTTTTTTTAATCAATAAAAACAGACTGAACATGAAAATACACATCTGTGATGTAAAGTTTATGGTGACATCTGCCAACAAGCTGGCAGCATCTATGGTAAAGTATATGTACTGTAACTAGCACAGCAGTTGGCCAGTCTTTTTCTGCTTGTCCATGGGTTACTGTAAGGGTTAGACATCCAAAAGTGTGAAGTGGGGCAACATGGTGGGTCAGTAGTCCCAATTTGCATCTGCATAGAGTTTGTATGTTCCCTTGTGTATGAATGTAATTCTTCTAGGTTGCACGTTTTCCTCCCATACGGATACGTCAATTGGATTACGTATAATTAAAATGGACCAAATGAGCGAGCATACATAGGAAAAGTTAGAAGGCAAGCTCCGTTGAGGACATGATGTGCATGATGAAAATCTCTGTACAGGATGGTAGGTTGTATTGGAAGCATATAAGCAATGGAAAGGACTGGCCCATGTACTATTAGGTTAGGTTCAGATCTCCATCCAATTACCAGAACTGCCGGAATATGCTGGACACGGAAGATGCCCAACGGACCCATTCACTGTAATTGGGTCTATTGGGTTTCTGTCCAAGTAGTGGTGCGATATTTCATCCATTCCTTCCGAGATTTCTGTCAGAATCTCTCGACGGAAACCTCTGCTGCCATTGTGAACCTAGCCTAAGAACACTTGGATAATTATTAAATATAATTACTAATATCAGGTTTACTTTGTAATACAAAAGCGGTGGGTGGCCTTTCCTTGGGCAGTGCTTTAAACATTGGATATGGGAGGCTTTCCAGACCCCAAAAAATTAGTATGACCGAATAAAATATGTCAGCATTTACTATAACAGACAGGGAAATGGTGTAGGACGTCAAGGGTCTGATTTATTTATTTTTATAATAAAGCCATCTGAAGTTAATTTAACAGAAATCTACACTGAGTGAATTTGTGGAGACACTGATCCCATTACCCATTCTTGCTACGGAGTCTCTTCCAATAGTACAATTCGGAAATGTAGCCCATAGAGAAAGCCATGCACCCCTTTCTAGCCTGAAGAGTAAACAGTGGCAATCTGACTGGTTGCTATGAGTCAATCTGCATTATACAATTTTACTAGTTTTTCTAAATGAGGCCCAATGCGTATAAGACAAGTATGATCTACACAAAAAACACTATTCTGTTGGAGAAAACTGGCAATGTTAAACACATAGACTAATACAGGCAGCTCCAGTAAGGACAAGGCTAATTGGCAAGTTCATGGGGCTTTCTCTGGGCTTTAGGCCAAGCTCAGTGAACTAAGGATTTGGATGCATAAAAGAAATGAGTCAAGTACCATTAGGGAACCAGAGCGGTGGTAAAAATGCTAAAGAAAAAACATAAAGATTAGTATGAAACGGCTGGCAGCGCTGCTGAACAACTCACATCATTGCCATGAAGGAAACTGCGCAACTAACGTGTCAAGTGCATTACCAGAGAGGTCAGGAGGAGTGAGAGTCTGCAGGTGAGAACATTTTCTGAGGAAACAAGATTATCTACTTAAATGAAAATCTTAAATTATTACATCCCATTTATTTGTAATCTCAATATCTCATCATTAAATCATCGTGTTCTTGAGGCTGAAGACTGCAATGCTAACTAGGATAGGAAAGAAAATGAAGTTATTCACTTGTTAGCTGCATGAAGGCAGTGTCCTATAAAATATCAGTAACATACATTTCGCTTACTTTCATTTTTTTTTTTACATATCATTAGAAAGGCCGCCCAGCCGCTTAGACTAATAACAGGCGCCACTTCTTGGTCTGTACAGATTACTGCAGTTATCGGCTCATCCTTACCTAGGTCACAGGGCATGCCTAGAAGTGAATGAGTTAATTGTATCTATCAATGTGTCCATTGCATCTATGGCCCATAGGACTACTGTAAAGTAATTTCCTTAAAGGGGTTGTCTGAGTTATTTTTTTGTTCTTTATATGTTTCTAACTTGTCAGGTATAACAACTTTCCCATATACTTTGTGTTTCTAAAGCTGCTGGTTTCTCAGAGTTGACTGAGGGTCACATGACCTGTGATGTCACCTTATCTCCCTGGTCTATGACGTTTCGTGTACAAGCCTCAGAGATCAGATAAGAGTCTGTACATGAGACGTCACTGGCCACGCCCCCTTTCTTTGCCGGGCTCCTGCTATCTTCTCTCTCCCTGGATTCCTTCAGATAAAACATTAACCCCTTCAGCCAGAACACACTGAGGGCTCAAGGCTTTACAACAAATAGTAGCTGCAGCAGTGAGAGGAGACAAATGCTGGGCAAGGAGATATAGAGGAATTGTATTGTACAAGAACAGGTAGGGAGAATTTCCTGTGTGTATCAGCAGTGTCATTGTACAGCTGGGACTTGTAGTCCTACACAAACAACATGCTGCTGAGTATCCCAGCATGCAGACATGTACTCACAGCACTTATATTCACTGCCAGAGAAGGGGGAGGGGCTGAGATTGTTATTACTGCATGTAAACAAAGACCAGAAAAGAACCAGGGAAATGAGGAAATATAGATTTTTTTTGCCTAAAACTTGCTAAACTTAGTTATATATTGCTACCCATCAGATTTACAGTGCTATATTTTTTTTCCCTTAACTTGGACAACCCCTTTAATGCTTTTTAAATGCTGTCAAGTACAGCTCAGGCAAGATGGCCGCCCCCATAATCATGTTAAGAAAATAAAATAAAGAAATCTGTAAAAAGAAAATAAAAACGGGTGACATCTTTTTTTAACTGGCAGAAAAAAATTCTGGTGACATGTTTCCTTTGAGAAACCTCTAGGAAAGAGGACCAGCTACCGATTTAGGAACAAGGGTAGAAAGAACTGCACATATTACGGTAATACATGGGTCCTGCCCTTCCACCTGTACAGTAACTAAAACCAAGTGTGTGTACAAAAAACATTCCCCTGAAACTAAAAATGAATGACCTAATAAATAATTACAATAATAATTACAATTCAGAAGTTTGGACTTTACTTGTATAGATTTAGTGTAAGCATAAACATCAGTATGTGAATATACAGTAACACCTACAGTTCTCTTCATGCCCATTACAGAGGCAATAGTTGAAAGTTCGCATGGAGTGTACGTAAACCACTTAAAAGTTTATTCAAAAAGTGCAGAAATCAGATATTTTGGCCAAAACTTTGGCACAAAATTGTAACACTGTGACTGTAGCTTTGGAATAGAGCCCCATGTTTTTATTTTTTTAATTTGCAGTATGATTTTTGCTCTGCAACTGATCTAAACAGATGACAAACTGGTGAAAAACTACACCACCCATTGACTTGACACTAAAAAAGAAAAAAACAAACAAAAAAATGACCATGACTGAACCAAGACCCGTAGAACTGAACAGGATTCACATACAAGTGGATAACTTGGGATAGCACTCCGGTTATAATAAAGTGGGGTGTCATTGGAAGGGTTCTTCAACCACGTAACCAATAGTGCACAAAAATAGAGGGCACTCTAGTGAATAAGTCTTTATTTTTCGTAAGTTCATTAAATAAAAAATCAGATTTATTTCTCCTATTATTTCACTCCAGCTAATGTGGCAAGGGTCCACCTATATCTTAGTATCTCCCTGATGCGACTTGACAAAGGTCATTCTGAACATCACCTATTTATCTCAATTTACCCTTGGACTACCCTACAGGACTCATAAACGGTTCCATAAAAAAAAGAGGGAAAAAAAATCACAAAATTGAAGATGACTATCTTCACAGTAAGGTTTCCATAGTGTAAGGGGCCCCAGAAGTACTATAACAGTACAATATGTGACGACTGGGGTCCTGGTGAAGATGAAGCTTCTGATCCAGCAGCATCAATACACAACAGGAAGTGAAATAAAGTGACTGTACACCTATCACTTGGCGCGTAATATACAGCAATTATCTTTTTTTACTTAATGACTTGTAATCATTACATAAATTAGTGCCACCACGAGGACCATGAATGGATCATTAGATGAGGTTTGTGGATTACATTAAAATTCCATTGCAGTCGCAGTAACAACCTTGTGATGTTAAATATTGCATTCTTTTTATGGACTGGGATTTTGGCAAATGCTTCTATTCAGGGCCAAATATTGCCATATGTTTAAAATATTGGAATTAAAATCTTGATAACGTTTCATTGCTTTCTTAAAATTGATCACTGTAGCTCAAGATTTACACTACTGCCAAAAGCGGCGTGTTCCAGATGGTGAGAGATGAAGAATCTGGCAGAACGAGTGCTTCAACTAGGCAAAATCAGAAATTATTTATTTTTTTGTAAATTAATTCCTTAAGGAATCCTGAAAGTTGTATCCCACAGATAAGTAAGATACAGGCTTTTATGCAGGATCTACATGAAAAATAACCACCCGTTATACACTATGGGCTGGATATTCAGCACACAAATCAAGCAATGCCTTCATTAATATTGACAGTTTAAAGATCTACTTATAGTTGGCGAGGGTTGATCATGTATTTAACCCCTTTCTGCTCAAAAAGACATAAAGATGGTGCCGGCTCAGGAGCTACATCACCAGTGTTCGGAGGTAACGCTGATCGTAGCTGTTCAAGTCCTTAGATAACATAGTCAATAGTAACCACGTCATCTAAGTGGTTTTCATTTAAGACGGGGGCTCCCTCTGTACCCCACTGGCCTTACCCCTACTACCAATATGTGATAACCATGGCAACTGGAGGCTTAACAATGACCTCTGGGGTTGCCATGTACAGAAGCCAAGGAGATGCTGGCACGGTCTAAAAAAGCAAACTGGAAGTACTGACAGGTAAAATACATGACAATATAGAAACATTTTAAGGAAAAAAAGAAAAAGTTAAAAATGTTTATATAAATAAATCCTTTATCCAGTCCTTTATTATTGGAAGTGTTGGGGTCAGCAAATAATATTGCTTTCTGGGGTTCAATCAGTCACTCCAAATCAAACAGGCATGAGTGTACACTTATATAAGAAAGGACACTGACACAGCATCAGTTCAGCATCAGTTCTATATCATGCCTCGTGGCTTGTCTCTATAGCTCTGATGATCCTCTTTTTATTATAATGATATATATCTTCACAGACAAAGGAGAAGGGGCGTAAGCATGCAAATAACTGACAATGTATATCTCTTCTTGTACTCCTACGTGGTCTTGATTGGGCAAGGAGCCTCATGCCATCCTGCATCACTGCCTTGAGAAGAGATAAGGCCCTCGTGTAGATAAGAGTACAGGCGCCATCTTAGACTTGTTGCATCAGCTAAATATGAATACATTTTATGCAAGCTTTATAAAGACTACAGAGTATAAAAGATATAAAAGTATATAAAAGTATATAAAAGGCACATTTGTTCTTGTCTCATCACACTATCCAGGATATTGAATTCACATCATGCTGGAGACGTGGGAAACTCAGGATTTGCAATAGAATACAGTACATTAAGTCCACATATACCTCGACAGAAGAAAATGGAAAAAAATAAAATATACTACACATAATTGGCATTGCCGCATCTGTAACTATTCGATCTATAAAACTCATTCTACACCATAAAAAATTTTGGAATTTTCAGAATTGTATCAACCCAAAGAATAAAGTTATCATTGTGCTAATCCCGCACTGGAAATCCCATGAAATGAAAAATAGAACTTCTATAATTTGACCACCTTGCCTTCTAAAATTCAAATAAAAAGTTATTGATATGCCAAATATACCCCAAAATAGTACCAAAAAACTACGGCTCTTCAGCTCAGGGAAAAAACTATTGAGTTTTCTTTTCTTTGTCTTACAAAAATGGATTGAAACTGAAAATCTGCAAATAGAAAATTAAATTTCATCATTTTGCATTGATTCCTGTGAAACACCTGAAGGGTCCCCAAACTTCCTAAATGCCATTTTGAATAATTTTAGGGATGTAGTTGTTAAAGTGAATGATTTACACACAAACCCACTTCAGAACTGGAGACTCTCAAAAAAACAAAACAGGTTTAGGAAATTTTCTCGAAATAAATTAAAATATGTTTAAAGGGGTTATCCAGGTGTTTAATGCTGATGACCCATTTTCAGGATAGGTTATCTGTAGGGGTCCTACTCCTGGCAATCAGCTGTTTGAACACTGCAGCCTACTCCTAGGTCAGTAACCTTCGGCACTCCAGCTGTGGTGAAACTATGAATACCATCATGCTCCATTTATTTCTATGGAGTTCTGAGAACAGTTTTACCACAGCTGGAGTGTTGGAGGTTAGCCATCACAGTGCTAGGCCATTGACGTTACATTCATCGTTCACATGGCCTAAGCGCAGCTCAGTCCCATTTGTGATGGGGTTGAGCTGCAATACCAAGCAAAACGGCTATCCAATAGATGGCGCTGAGCTTGGTAAGCTGTGAGGAGAGCGCCACTGCCTCTTCAAACAGCTAATTGACAGGAGTGCCGGGCATCACTAACTGAGGACAGGTGATCAGTATTTAACACTTGGACAATCCCTTTAATGGTGCAGATAAAAGCACATGGGATGTATTTACTGTTTTTGAGCCACAATCCATTATTGTACCCTCTGCAAATTTTCTCTTCTACCTGGCCAGAGCTGCACATTTTTGTAAAATTCTAAAACCTCATGCATTCTTGGTTTTATGAGCCTTAAGGATATCAGAAGGTACAGTCTTCACAATTGACATTTAAGAAAGAGCTATCTAATGCTGGAAAAACGCTTTCCATCCAGAGTGATTATACCTTTGGCTGAATACACGGAGACTGACAGTGTACGGCGTGTTCCAGCAATTACATGCACAGGGATGTTCTGTAGGCTCGATGTGCTTTGCTAACCTGTCCAAGGTCCCAGCACATACACAGACATTAGCGCTTTGTGACAGACTCATCACACACACTCTCCGCATTATTCGATTAATGGTGGTTTATGATGAAATGGAATGTAATAACATTGCTCGGATACTTGCTATCTATTTTTTACATTCAGACACAATGCATACTTGGCTGCCAAGTGGTCTCGTTCTGGATGTAGAGAATACTTTTTTAAAAAAATGTTGGCTTACTATCTGATAACTGCAAATCCTAGAATGTAAAACCAGAACAAAGGGTCTCTTGCTATGGAACAATAGAAATTGTATTTATAGCTGTGCTGTTAACCCATTGGAGTAACTGGGGCAGACACAAAAAGTGGAGGGTCCTTGTGCATAACAACAACCTGCTAAGTAAGTGAAGGGTATCCCTTTATAGATCTCTTTGTAAAATCCCTGACTAGAGCTCCATGAGAAACATTAGTACACTAATGTACACAGGATTAAGACCATGCAAAGTGTGAAGGTATCCCCTTGTCCACAGATCCATGGAGGTCTGGAGCTGGGACACAACCAACCCCAAACTGAATTAAATGATTGGTGTGGGTCTCACTAGAGCACTGCCATAAATGGAGAGCAAGGCATGCATGCACGGCCACCCCTCCATTCAGTGCTATGGAACATCTGAAAATAGTGCAGTGCTCTTGTTTGGCTATTTTTGGAAGTTCCGTAGAGGTACCGCCATGCTCTCCGCTCATAGTGAGGCCCCATTTGTGATGTATGAGCTGGTCCCAAAGGTGGGACCCAACAGGGGTAAGCTGGCCATAGACCCTACAGGGAAACTTCCTGGTGGGCCAATGCCCAGGGGGAGGCGCATGAGCTCTCCTCATGTCATCATCAGCCATGGTAAGTAATGATCTGACACTCCCTTCCTGATTCCTGAACTCAACTGTATTGCCATACTAAGGCAGCTAGAGTAGGAGGACTGAACGTGGCAGCTGGGGCTGACCCCCAAAGGAGGTTTTATGTGCTTTGTGGTGCACTGTCTTATTTGGCTCTGCTGGCGTGTTATAATGTGCCGCAATATGGTACTGCTGGACCTAACTTCTATCAATTTAGACCGACTACAAATGGGGGGCCACTTTCAGTTTTTTTCCTGGGCAATTTTGAGTTCCCAGTCCAACCTGGGACCCACACCTAAAGGACATTTATGGCATATCCAATCAATATGCCATAAATGTCCACCTTTAATTTTATTATAAGGTGGAAATTAGTCAAATCACTAATGTTAATTTGTAAGTGATGGCGCTGGAGAACACAAGGCAAAGCAAGTAATATGATGTAAAGTAACGCACAGATGCTATATGCATATATGGAGTACAAGAGCTTGGAGGAGGAAGTAAATTACTTACAGCAGTCTCTGTTTTTGTCAATGAAGCTGCTCTATCTGTGGAGAGCAAGCATAGAGTAGCAAGAGCTGAGCTTGTGGGAAAGCCAAATCCAGAATCACTGTGGACTTGAGTCTAGTGGGTGGAGCGTTTCAGTGATTGACAGCCTCTACTCCATGAACGTGAATGTATAAATAACTGTCAATCATTGAGAAGGACTGCCCAAAGGACTCTTAGGTCTAGTATCAAAAAAACATGGTGACTTTCTGTCAAAACTGCACCACAGGTTGAGTGTGCTACTGCAGCTCAGCCACATTCACTTCAATGGAGGAGCTGCAATGCCAGACATAACCCAAGGGTGGACGCTGTCCCTGGAAGAATTTTTTAAACTTTGTACAACCAGTCAAATTAATGCAACTCATATTGACTATTTCCCCAAAAAATGCATCTATCTGTTCAGTTGCTCCCTTACCTACCTGCAGATTGTAAAGAACACTCAATGTGACAGGCTCCCTTTAACAAGCAGATTTACAATCAGCAGACTGACTACAAGATGTCATACGATGGCTACCATTGCACTTCTCTATTTTCCTGGCAAGACGAGTGCCAATCAATGATAAACTTGATCAGTGCTCGTTTGCATTGGCCTATTACACTTGCCAATGCAAAGAAATGGGGGAGGAACGATCCCCAATACAGTACAGCACATCCCTGATTACAATAGGCCATGTCCACCGCTTAAATCAAGGACTACTGGACAGATCCCATTATAATCAATGGATTCCATTCTGGGCCGTTCGGGTCAGCTGTGTTCCAAGTCATGCACTTCTGTAATTCTGCACCTAAAACAAAAAACGGTGAAATGAACCCTGCCTTAAAGCTATCAAATTCTGTTTTTTTCTGTGGTCTAACCTAAATTAATGAATATGAATGTGGACAACAAGTGGGTATTAGGTTCTGTGCTATTTCTTGCTGCTTCCTGGCCCATACGGAATCCATTTACTACAAATGTTCCCTATGCATTTCTGCACTAGGCACCACAGACTTAGAGGCACGGATATCTTTCTGCTAGTAATTACAAAACTGGCAAACCATTTTACAGTTTCACAAAGAATGAAACGTATTTAGCCTGTAGTGCTTATAGTACGTATTGCTCACCAGACAGGTGCGCCTCAATAATTCTTGGTTTTTGGAACTATTCATTCTGCCTTCAGTGATTTATGTTCAGGAAAAGTGAGCCGGCACAGAGAATTGGAAGAGAAGTGAAATT
Organism: Rhinella marina; assembly: GCA_900303285.1. Taxonomy (NCBI): domain Eukaryota; kingdom Metazoa; phylum Chordata; class Amphibia; order Anura; family Bufonidae; genus Rhinella; species Rhinella marina. The sequence continues at coordinate 425,241 of ONZH01019961.1, forward strand.
CAATGGAAAATCGATAACAAGAAAGCTACGGCTAAACTTAAAGGATTATTCCTATTTCATAAAGTACGGGCATATCCTAGCTGATCTGTGATTGGTGGGTGTCCAACCTCTACCTCTGTGACCCCCCGCCGATTCAAAGGGGGCCTAAACCAGTGCTGCAGCCCCTTCAAAGTTTTTCCCTGCACAGGGACGCCCCGGCCAGCTGATGTGCAGAAAACGGCAGCACAGTTCAAGTGAAAGGAGTGGCTGCAGTTCTTGGCACAGCGGGTGGCCATAGTGCCACAGTGTAGGGAAAGCTTTGTAAAGCAGGATCAGTTGGGAAGCCCACCAGTCACAAAGTGATGGCATATCCTAGTGAAAGACGGGAATGATCCTTCAACCCACCAGATGTCTCAGAAGTGACAGGGAGTGAGGACATCTTCCCTTCCTTCACTGTGACCACTACACAATTGGTTGTAACTCAGAATTCAAGGGGTTGTATAAGATTTTCAAAAATTAGCAGTTTTTACTGTTATGGGCTGTGTGTTGCCTTATTCGTGAAAATAATTAAAGGGGTTCTGCAGTTCTTGTTTTACTGATGATCTATCCTCTGGATATAATAATGACAAGTAACATCTCTGTATAGATAACACATGATCCACCATTCATGAAAGATGATATCACCGCTTATCTATTCCCTCCTGACCTCTCCACAGGTCTCGGATCATGCCTACACAATTCTTCCATAGAAGGCAATGGGGTCCCCTGCTGACCATTGGGTCTAGGACTGTGATGGCTAGCCTCCGGCACTCCAGCTGTGTTAAAACTATAACTCGACAAGATGTACACTTGCTTGGCTGTTCTCAGAACTCTGTAGAAATGAATGGAGCATGCTGGGAGTCGTAGTTTCACCACTGCTGGAGTGCCGAAGGTTAGCCATCACTGGTCTAGGATGTAGCTGCTCTCAAAAGACAGGAAGTCTTAACATATTTTAGGCCTAATGGCCAAAGTGAAAACTGCAGGATTTTAGATTTTAGAGATAGTGACATGGAAAATTACAAATAAAAAATCAGCAAAAATTCTTAACAATTTCATTTAACAAAAAAACTATTTAAACAATAGATCATTTTCTGATCACACATTCCTCTTTAATAAAGAGATAAAAAATCTAATGGTTATTAGAGATTTTGCATAGGACCATGGAACACATTAACCATGGGATTTAGACTTGGCCCCTAAAACCATTTTGCAGGTACTCTAAACCATTTTTAGCATATAAGTGGTTGAAAGCAAGGGTTGTCGATTAAGGCAAAAAATCCCACAAATTCCTTAACAATTAGAGGCAAACAGCATACTTGGATTGGAACTTTGGGTTTTAAAACGTCCTATGACCTAAGTGATGAATGTGAGAGATAAAATGTTTAGGTTCTAAGCTCAAATGGAACATCTTAGTTCTTGGAAGAGGTCTGCTCATGACGTTATGAACCTCACGTTCTTTTCACTTATAACAAGGGCTTATTGTATTAGGAACACTGAAGAACATGGAAGGACTTCTGCAATTTCAAGACGAACTGTAGTTATCCACAGAATTGGAACTGAAAACATATATAGCAATAAACAGTGAAGTAATCTATGAAGTGTTAGAGGCAATGAGTCTCATGTGTTAAAAGCGTCTCTGAGAGAAAGGGGACTTGTTGTCCATGGCAATCAGCAATGGTTCACTTTTTATTTTCCCACTGCAGCTTAAGGGCTCATGCACATGACTGTTGGCTGTTTTGCGGTCCGCATATTGCAGATCCGCAAAAACGGAAACTGGCAGATGGGTGGGCAGTCTGCATCTTTTGCGGCCCCATTGAAGTGAATGGGTTCACATAAGACACACAAAAATGTGGATCGAATGCGAACCGTCTTTGTGTGAATTAACTCTAAAGCGGTTGTCCAAGTTATATAAAAAAATAAATAAAGCAAGTTTTACGCAAAAAAAAAAATTATATTTCCTCATTTCCCTAATTCTGTTCTGGCCCTTTGTTGACATGCAGTTGAAGAGCTGTGATTGCGTGTAACAACAATCTCTGAGGTTTTCATGATGAACTTTTGTGTGGGACTACAAGTCCCAGCTGTACAGTACAGTGACATTGCTGATACACACAGGATCTTCTCTCTACCTGTTCTTGTGCAATTGTCTGTAGACACTTTCTCACAGCAGGCAGAAGAGTACAGAGGAGAGACCTCCTCCAGTCTTTGTAAGGGTGAGGAGGGAGGGAGGATAATGTGAAAAGCATTTGTCTTTTCACTACTTGAAGAAGAAACCCTGCAGCTGCTCAGTACATGATGCACAGCCTCCAGCCCAGAGTCTGTGCTGCTGATGGTAGAAGGGGTTAAACTTTTCTGAAGAATGCAGTGGGAGGGAAGACACAGGGCAGACAGATCAGCCAGAAGATCGGGCAGCGCAGGGGATGCGGCCAGCAGATCAGGCAGCACAGGGGCATGGCTTATCCCTCCAACCAGCACAGCTGTCACAGTGACCTTCCATGCACAGAGGCTGACCTGCTCATCCTGTTCCCTCCGGCTTGTGCAAGGAACATCATCAGAGCAGGGAGAGACGCTGTCACGCTCTGGTGTGGAGGGTATAGCCACGCCAAGCGTAAGAGGGAAGGGAAAAGACCAAACAAGGGAAATGGTCACCTCCTGCAGGAATCCCTGAAACTAGGCCCTGGCTGACTACCAGTATGAACAGGCCTTAGTGGTAGGAGAGTTCATACACAGGAACCTAATAACAAACTGACCCTGTACAACCCTGCAGCTAGTGACAGAGGAAAGATTAAACCCGTTCCTCCAAAAGGACGGACGGACAGCAAACTCAGAAGGCAAAACCACAACAGGGAAAAGTAGGATAAACACAATAGGGAAAATGACACTTATCTTAAAGAGGACCTTTCATGGGTCCACACACTGCTAAATAAGTAGCAGGTTTTGGAGGGCATGGGCCGAGGAGTTGGGGGTACTTACATTGAGAATCCCTGGCGTTTCCTCCTCCCTGTTCGGATGCTATGAATTTGCATAGCGCGCGACGGATCTTCACAGGGGCGCAGCGGGCCAACGGAGCTGCGCCCTGAAGAAATAGTAAGTATCCCCAACTCCCCGGCCCATGCCCTCCAAAACCTGCTACTTATTTAGCAGTGTGTGGACCCATGAAAGGTCCTCTTTAATGCAGATATTGCAGCAACCGGATTTCAACTGAGAACACCACAACACACAACAATGTCAGCAGAAAGTATAAATCACAAGGAATACTGGGAGAGGAAGGGATAAATAGGGGAAAGATAATTACCACACCCGCAACAGGTGAGGTAAAGGGGTGTGGTAAACAGCAACCAAACCAAGAGGAAAATATGTCAAATTATGTCACTTTTGAAAGCCTAGCCGAATGCCTGCAACCTGATGCAAGTACGTTCGTGACAGACGCTGACACCACAAGTAATGTGATTCTAGTAGGAGAACAGGGCCTCTGTAGGAGAAGGAATTTATAGGAACAGGACAACGGAAAGGACGGATTCCGCAAATAACTAAGCCGAACTGAGCCTATGGGCCCCATAGACTATAATGGGGTCCGTTAGGTTTCCGCTCAAAGGAAGATTTTTGAAGCGGAGACAAAAGTCCTTTTCTCTCCACTTCAAAAATCATCCTCTGAGAGGAAACCTAACGGACCCCATTATAGTCTATGGGGTCCGCAGGCTCCGTTCAGCTGAGTTATGTGCCTATAATGGAGCAGGACAATGAAAAGGCTAAACGCTGATGTGAACTCAGCCTTAGGAGGAGGCCTGAGGACCCGGAGTTGATAGGTAGGGATTATGTGGACCCCCAGCAATCAGGACAGGCCATCAATATCAAAATACCAGACAAACTCTTTAACCAAGCTTAAAGGGGTTATCCAACCCTTATAATGTCCCGCCCCCCTGATTCCCAACACCCGCATCACTCCGGATCCCCACACGGCTGCCGCTGCGAGGATTCAGAGCGAAATGGTGCCGGGGAAGTGGGGTAAGTATAACTTATTTAAGGTGCCTGGGCATTGGGGGGGGGGGTCATTATAGTGGTTCAGAACCCCTTTAACTAATCAATAAATGAATAAATGGGGAAAAAGCCAATCAATATGCAGCACACACAGGCATCCAAAATTATAACAAAAAAAGTAAAAAAAAAAAAAAAAAAAAAAAGAAAAAGGACTAATCTATCTAAAATATTTGGGAATATACTGTGGATCTAACGACAGATGATCACTTTCGAGGCTCCTCCTTATCCTCTATAATACACAATATTTCACAAGAGAATACGAGGTGAAAGTAAAATATCTTTTCTAAAGCCTCCAATAATGGAACCAAATCGAAAGCATCTCCAGCGTTTGGGCAAAGCTTTCCATCACTTTAGGTACGTTTCCCTTTGCAACTGGAAACTCGACTGTACTCTTTGAAGTCCGACTAAAGCCATTAAACTGTTACCCTTCGGCCAATAACTCACGGATCTCATCAGTTCGGCCTTTGAACTTCGAGGCTGCTGCCACGGGTTTATTGTAACGTCGTGTTGCTGGCACTTGCCACCTCCATAAAAAGACGGTCTTGTGATTTTTTTCCCCTTTCGCTCACGATACATGATACAGGAAGTGAATAGATTGTCATGTCGAAGAATGTGAATTGTTTATACCGAGAAAAGTATTTCATTTTAACAACATCTGTTGAAGTTCAGTAGGAAGCACTTTAGAGCACGAAAGCTGCCACATCTGAGAAGCAGACTGGCTTTTACCAGGAACGACGGGATTACACGGCTGACTTTTCTCTGTGACTTTCCTCACTTGGTACCACTTACGTGCGTGCTTTTAAGTCTGGCAATGGTGCCAATTCCATTCAATGTCATGTATTATTTCATTGAGATCTTGATTGCCTCTATTTGCCAGCCTCGCTGCCCTTGTGATCAACATGGTTTAAATCAAGAGGTGACAAAAACCAGAGCACGGCATTTCACAGAAAATCAGTAAACGAGGATTTTTTTTCCTTTAGAACTTTAGAATTTTTTTTCCAGCTTTGATCCAAAGTAGCATCAACAGTCCTGTGTTTCAGATGCTTATAGTCAAAGTGAAAAAATAAATAGCCACGTTCTCCTTTTTTGTTTCATTCAATAAAGCTAAAAAGACCCTAATCATAAAAAGGTGCTCCTGTCAGATCCTTTGTTTGAAGTAGGAGCCTGTAGGAAGTAATGGCATCACGCAGATTTACACCAGACAATTATGACAAAAAGGACCACTTACACCTGGTGACACTTGTGTCACGTCACTCTACATCTGCCTACAGGAATAATAATGATCATATAGAAGATAATTATTATTAACAGGGTCAAAAAGTCAGAATGCACCTAGAAATTTGCTACTTTTTGCAACAAACTTTTTGGGCTTCTAATTTTGCAAGGTTACTAGAAAAGTTCAAGGGGCAATTTTTATATGATTCCATTTTACTCATTTTGGGCTAAAAATATATTTTTTTGGACTTTATTAAAAATGTTCAGCCGTTTCTGAGATACAAGGGTTAAAAATTAGCCAGACAGCTCATGCGTAGCTCTTATCTCTGATCTCCTGACAGCATAAGGCTACTTTCACATCAGCGTTTTCCATTCTGCTATTGAAATCCTTTATAGGATCAAAAAACAGGAGGAAAACGCCTCCGTTTTGTCCCCTTTCATTGTCAATGGGGACAAAACTGAACGGAACAGAATGGAGTGCACCAGAATGCATTACGTTCTGTTTGGTTGCGCTCCCATGCAGGACACAAAACCGCTGCAAGCAGAGTTTTTGTGTGCGTCATGGGAAACTGATCAAGAAGGATCTGGCATGAAACACAATGTAAGTTAACGGTGCCGGATCCGTTTCCTCAGACACGAAAGAAAGCGAATCTGGCACCCATTGACTTACAATGGTTTTAGTGCCGGATCCGTCATGGTCATTTTAGAGATAAGACAACCAGATCCGTTTAGCGGATGCGTTTTTGCTGATCCCCAAAAACACTGATGTGAGAGGAGCCTAAACTGTGCACGCTTAGCTACAGTCCATTCGTTTTTCTGGGACTGCTGAAAATAGCCAAGTGCTGGCAATTGGCAGTCCCATAGAATTGAATGAAGCTGAATGTGCTCTTCATTCATTTCTATGGGACTTCCACACAGCTTTTTTCGGAACTCTCATAGAATAGAAAGGAGAGCATGTCGCACATGCACTTTTGGGGGCCCGTTTTAAAGATGGAACCCGCACCTACCTGACTTTGATGGCACATCCCAGTAATATGCCATCAAAGTCCCAGATAAAGTATTTAAATTAGGATTTAAAGAGGTTATTTTAGAAGTTAGGACAGTGGCTAGAGCTGGAGCTGTAAGAATATCTATGCATTATAAGGATAGATTACTGATTTCAACAAGCATCTTGTAATATGTCATTACTCCTGTGGTGGCGCTGCAATGACAATGAATACTTGTAACCAGGTTCCCTTTAAAATTACTGCAGACCCCTGGGGATACCAGAAGCATTCCTTCAATTGAGATCTTAGAGACTGTGACTACTTGGAGGTGCTGTTTTTCTTTACACATTAAGCACCAGACTGACCTCAGCATGAGGACTGCACTGACAATGTCAAATTAAACGGTGCCAATATTCAGCAGTCCATGTAACATTATTGAATGAACATTTATTACATGAGGACATTTTTACATTTTTTTACCTCAAGCGGTTATTTTTATGAAATATGCTTGAACTTTACTTACTGATAAATATCTTTCCTCAAGACACTGCGGCTAAGAGGGTTGTCTGCCTGCGGAGCCATAGACACAGAGGCGATCTTTAGCACCAGCGTATCTTCACTTATATTCTGGTTTGCTAAAAAAAAAAAAAAAATGTAAAAGACTTATTCAGCTTAATTTAAAGGGTCTGTCACCACTCCTGAAACGTCTGCTTTAGCAAAAAAAAAGTAAACGGTGTATAGTGTAAGTGATGTCGAGTCTGGTTATGTAATTTTTATCTTCATACTCACTTCCATTCTGATGTTGTGCTCCCACAAACCTGCAGTAAAATACACTGAGAGGACTCCGGTGCTCACTCACATAATGGAGCCGACTCAAAGAAGAGTCCTCTGAATGCATTTTACTGCTGGTTTGTGGGAGCACAGCGTCAGAATGGAAGTGAGTATGAAGATAAAACTTACATATTCGGATTCAGCATCATTTACACTATACATCTCTTACTCTAGTTCAGGGGGTGTTTCGGAGATGACAGGTTCCCTTTAATTGGAGCTCCTATTCAGGTGAAAGACAGACATATAATTCACAGGATAAAAAAAATAGAGATCACCTGGAGAGCAGAGTTCTACACAGGTTTTTGCTATCCAATGGCAATATGGATGGGACAATCTACAGTAGATCTCCAGGGACCCACAAGGGCTGTCTCTATGGCACAGTACATATACCTTTGGTTAATTGAGAAATGATGTAGAGTTGCTACATACCTCCTATGGGCTGCTGCTTTTCTTCAGCTTTAGGAACAAAGACCCTGATGACGCTGGTGTTGATATAAATAAGGGGTAGATTGCGTGAGGTCAACGTGTGTGATCTCATGGGTTGTCCAGGAGATTTGTGTTTTTCTTTTTTGCTTTGTGGTCTCCTGACATCAAAAATAGTTGAAATTGCGTGAAGCAAAGGGAAGAAGAGGACAATGTCAAAAGCTTGTGCGGAAATTAAGATTTCATGAAGGAAGTGAGGGGAACAGTCTGTTGAACCTTCAGAGAACTTCTGAAAGCTCCGAGAAGTCCTTTCACTTCTAGTGGTCAACTTGTGGCGGACATTCCTGGTCACCGCTTTGGTGTAAGTTAGAGAAAGAAATCCATGCTGCTGGTGTGAGCTCTCTAGTAGCTTTGCTGTAGTCTGTGTCAAAAAGGAAATAACAGCTCAAACAGTTAAAGGACATAAAAGACAATGATGGCGGTAAAACAACAGTAAGGCCTCATCCACATGGGGACATACGGTATTTTGGATCCTTACCAGTTCCTCAAGTGGGAACACAGTGTGATATACAGCACTTGAAATGGAAAAATACAAGTTGTAATATCTTGTAATAGTTGTAATATCTTACAGCTTCATTAAGTCAATGCATAAACATTACTATTGGAGGAAACTGTCTAGAATGAACAGTACATTTAAAGGGATATTCTGGATTCTGAATATTTCTGTCATGTCCTCAGGATAAGCCATCAATAGCAGATCGCTTGGGGTTTGATCACCGGTACGCCTGTCAATCAGCTATTTGAAGTGGAGAACAGTGGTGCAGAACATTTACAGCTTCATCCTGTTCACCAAAGTAAAATCATCCTGCTCCACTGATACCATAGACAGTGTGCCAGTAACCACTGAAGAGGTTAATCAGCTAGAATGTCGTGTCGGAACCATCCAATCTGGTACTGATGGCCTCAGGAAAGGCAATCGTCTGAAGCCAGGATGCTTTTTTAAATGGGTTGTCTTGCTAGGATATGCCACCGATGTCTGCTTAGGCATGGGACCCACCTCTGGAACACACACCTATCTTTAGAACGGGGCAGGCAAAGTGAAGGAGGGCATACCGCACATGCGCGGCTACCCTCCATTCATTCCTATAGGAGTGCCAAAAATAGCCAAGTGGCACACTTCTTTTTGGCAGTCTCATTGAGATGAATGGGAAGAACACCACACAAGCGTGGCCACCACTCCATTAACTGCAATGGGGTTGATGGAAATAGACAAGCCAACGCTTGGCTATTTTCGGTGCTCCTGTAGAAATGAACGGAGGGTGGCCGTGCATGCGTGCTCCGTTTTAAAGATAGGTGCGGGTCCCAGAGGTGCAACCAGCACCTATCAGAAATTGGGGACATATCCAAGCGAAATAAACCCCCAATGTCTGAGGTGAGACAACCCTTTTAAGATATGTTCTTTTTTGAATGGCCAAAGGTGTCAGGGTTGGATAACAGTCCCATTATATATGGAGTGGGGCAGAAGGCTTATTGCCTTTTCAGACATGAAAGTTTTTTTTTTTTTAGTGATCGCAGAGGCCATGCAGGATAACAATTAAGGCTGCACACCCAATAAAACTTTTCATGATCATGTGTTTTACACACTTTATGTATTAATAATTATAAAACTGTAGGGCATATACTACCATTCTAATTAAGGGGTATTACATGATATGATTGTGGGATGCCGTTTTGGAACTGCTCCTGAAGTATTTATATTATATATTTATATTATGTAGAGAAAGTATCAAATACTATATAGAATATAGAATATTCTATTGCAGATTTTGCATTGGGGCCCCTTATGTCAATTCAAACTTTAGTGCCTACTAAAGTCATTTATTGTATGACTATTAGATATTTGTGTTAGGAAAACTGAAAACCTATGTACAACGATCTAACATTTTCTACCTAATTATTAATTTATCACCAATAGTTGGAATTACATTTGGATGCTAAATTTACATCCACAATTTACAAAACGTTTGGAAGCTATGTAAATAAAAGCAGAATGCAATTATTTGCAAATCTCATAGATCCATATTTTATTTCTAATAGATCATAGATGTTGAAAGTGAGACATTTTACCATTTCATGAAAAACAAATTAACTCAATTAGAACTTGATGGCAGTAACGCATCTCAGAAAAGTTGGGACAGGAGCAACAAAAGGCTGAAAAATGTAAGTGGTACTAATAAAATGAGCATGTTAGAGAGGTGGGGTATCTCAGAAGCCAAAATGGGCAGAGGTTCACCAATCTGTAAAAAATGTGGCTAAAAATTGCAGAAAACTGTCAGAAAAATGTTTCTGAATGTAAAATTGCAAAGATTTTGGATTTCCCATTGTCTACAGTACACAACATCATCAAAAGATTCAGAGAATCTGGAGAAATTCATGTGCAGAATGGGCAAAGCCAACAGTCAGTATTGGATGCTAGTGATCTTCAGGTGGCACTGCATTAAAAACAAGCATGATTCTGCACTGGAAATGACTGCGTCGGCTCAGGAACCCTTCCAGAAATTATTGTAAAAACAGACGATCCACAAATGCAAGTTAAAACTGTAACATTCAAAGAAGAAGATGTGTCATCACAATCCAGAAATGCTGCCAAAGGGCCAAAGCTCACTTAAAATGGACTGAGGTGAAATGGAAAATTGTTCTTTGGTCAGATGAAAGGAAAATTTTAAGTTATTTTTGGAAACAATGTATGTCGTGTTCTGCAGCCTCAAGAGGAGAGGGATAATCCAGCTTGTTATCAGCCCACAGTTCAAACGCCTGTATCTCTGATTGTATGGGGTTGCATTAGTGCCTTTGCTCCCACATGTGGAAAGGCGCTAGCAGTGCTGAACAGTATACAGAGGGTTTAGAACAACATATGCTCCCATCCAGACGTCTCTTTCAGGGAAGGTCTTATTGCACCAAGACAATGCTAACCCCCACACTGCATCCATCACAACAGCATGGCTTTGCAGACAGAGATGACAGATGTTGCATTGGCCTGTCCGAAGTCCAGACCTTTCACCAATAGAAAACATTTGCATCGTGAAACAAAAAATCCTGCAAAAAAGACCCAGGACTGTTGAAGCTAGAATCTTACATCAAACATGAATGGGACAACAGTCATCTCCCAAAACTCCAGCAATAGGTCTCCTCACTTCCCAAACATTTACAGACTGTTGTTAAAAGAAGAGGGAGTGCTACACAATGGTAGACATGGCCCCGTCCAAACGTTTTTGAGATGTGTTGCTGCCATCAATTTCTAAATTAGTTATTTTTTCATGAAATGGTAAAATGTCTCACTTTCAACATCTGATATGTCTACTCTGTGAATAAAATATGGGTCCATGAGACTTTCAAACCACTGCATTCCATTTTAATTTACATTTTACACAGTGTCCCAACTTTTTTAGAACAAATATGCCATTAACAACTTCGACTGTATTAGTATCATACATAATTTAGTTTCTCATTTACAATCTTGAACATAACAGGTGTGCTTAAAAAACTATAAACTATCAACAATCCCAAAAAATCTGATTCTGAAAGAAGCCATATAATTGGAGAATGGAAGATATTTTAGCAGTGAAAGCGATGTTGAGCAGCTGGTGAGGTCTCATAGTAAACTCATTAAGGCTTTAATTTATCAAGACATATTGATTGTAACCCATCACATGGATAGCTGAGTACACAAATGAAGGTATGATCAATCGCCAACCAAGTCATAATAAAACATAGTAAATCCCATCTAACAAGGCCCCCAGTTTACATTACCGGTGTCTTCATAAGTGGCACAGAAGCTTTTGAAACCACCTAGGCACCAGGTCCTGGTTCGGACTGCTATTTCTGCATTCCCTGTACCTATGCCGCCAATTCACAGGAGCTACTACTGTTCTTTATGCATATTAATAAACAGGAGGACCATTCTATTTAAAAGAGTTTGTGGTATCTTACTCCAGTCATAACAAAAACTATGCAGATTGATCATATCTATGTGTGTACTTAACTTGAAAACTTCCATCAACTGCATATACTGATAAATAGAAGTTGATGGAGTTTCTTAAACACAAAAATTTCCAAAAATGATTTCTTACAGAAGGGAAGAAGCCAGAAAAGTTACTGAAAGGGTCCTGCTTGCTGACGGGTCGAACCAATGTGGTGCGTCTGTTCAGCTTGTCGGTACATGAAAGGAACACCCCGCCATACTGCCCCAGACACCAACAGTTTTCAACGAGGCTTAAAGAATTAAAAAGAAAATAGAAAGAGGAGAGAGAGAAAAAAATGCAAAAAAAATAAAAATATGAAGCCAATTTATATTTTTGCCATAATGATGTTGACACCTGCTGGGATGCTATCATCAGTAATACACTCTGGAGATACACAATGGAGAGAGTGTTACAGGAACCCAATAGCTACAGGACATGGGCACAGCCATGTCGGCTCTAGTGGATCTACTAGACCAGAGTCCTGAAAATTGTTCCACGAAACAACTTCTCTGTTGTATATAATTTGTAAACTACAAAAGTAGATTTACAAAAGAGCAAATTAAACTTATTTACCATCCTGATTAGAACATTAACTTAGAGGAGTTGCAAGAGGATAGGGAATAAGTCTCTGATCATGAGGGGCCCCAGGAGACAGCCCCTCTATTCATGAGAATGAGGGCTCGTGTTCCACCATGTGAATAAAGCGGCAGACACACATGAACACTGCCACTCCAAACAGCTCTTGTAGTCGGCTATCTCTGACAGTTTCAAAAGGTTGAATGGACTGGAGGGCATGCAAGCTTGTCTGCCGTTCCAATCACACGGAGGAACATGAGCCCCATTAGTGATCGGACCCCTGCTGATCAGGCACTTATTTCCTACCCTGTGTATAGTGGATACATTGTTGTAATGGGACAACCCCTTTAAAGGATAATGTCTATAAAAACTGTTGCATGAAGATCAATTAAGTCAAATTTGAAGAGGATTCTGAATTTGACATGTCCATTCACAATAAAACTGATGTCTATTTTTGACATATTTATTTACTTGCCCGAAGTCTTGCATGTTAAAGTGTACCTCCAGTGACAAATGAGAATCAAAGAAGCCTTTCTCTTCAAAGCTCAGACGGTTGCCCTAAAGACTTCCCCAATTCACTAAAAGTTATTTAAATACATTGTCTATCATGCTAAAGATATAGTAAATTGTAGCCCAATCATTGGTAACTGCTTCTACAAGTGCACCAGTTCACATTACACTGCCATTTCTCCCTACACAATGCAGAGGCTGCTGTAATCACAGGAGTATATTAACTAGCAAGCTCCCTCTACGAACACCTTGTAATTGATTGGGTTCATTTTTCAACATGTTTTATCTCTTTCTCTCTTTCTATCCATGTCTCTCCAGATCTATCTCTCTACTGACTGATGTATCTGCCTATATCTATCAAAATGTTACTGTCATTCACTCTCTCTAACCCTCTATTGTTCTCTAACTCTCTACTGCTCTGTCTCTTTCCCTCTATCTCCCTTGAGCATTCAACAAATCAGTCTATATCTGTTTAGACAGGCTTTAATGCTAGATTAGAAACATGATGTAGATAATAAAGAAATATATACAGATATTATTATTTTGATCAATGGTGGTACAGATTAATACAACGCACCTTATTAGGCTAGCTTATTAGACATCACCTTTAAAGTGCAGTTCAAAGAACAATTGTTTGGCATCCATGTTTAAAAGAGCCTTGGCAGCAGCAGAATGATGTGTACACTGCATGATGTATATATTGATCTTCATGTAACATTGTATTATCAGCACTGATTGACAGTATCCTTGCATACAATGATTAGTATCAAAACCTTGTATGGACTTATTTCTGATCAGTTAGATGACTCCACTTGGAACGTGTGTTCAAATGTACCCAAAATTTCAGCAATCCAGCAAGTATAGACCACCGCTGCTCAACTGGAGATTATAAGCATATGAAGAGATCAAGGGGTCTGCCGATTTAGTTGTTGACTTATCTATTAGCTTCATTAGGCTTGTGCCATATGATTCCAAGAATAAGGTCTAAAATGTCCTTCATCAGGCAGTCTACCTTTAGATGACTTTAAATAATTGGCTTGGACACACAATTCTCATAATGTCGTTACATACTGTGTATCAATATTAGCATAGTTAGCTCTCTGTGCCCACGAATATGATAAGAATAGGCTCCATATTATGTACCCAACAACAGCAGCAATACAAGCCAATAACTTATAATTACCTAAAGGAGGACAACCTCTGGAAATAAAAACTTAGGTTGAGCTACAAGTACCATTGTAGACTTCATACATACAAAAATAATCTACATAAAAAATGATAACCATGCATTGGTTATCCTGAGATGCATTATAGTTCACAATTAGATTCTCACATCTGGTGATTGCTATAGGAAACAGTCAATAAGATTGTCGACAGATGCTCTACTAACAGGCAACATGAGCTCCTATAATGCAGTGGAGAATTAACATTTCCGATATCAAATCACCAGATCAAGCTGTTCATATCAAGACCCTCATTTGACAAGGAATGCTTGAAGATTTCAGCTCTGAGGCAAGCAGAAATGCAGCTCTGACTCCGTATCAATTAAGGATAAGTAATGTAACTTTTAAAGTGACTTTTTTATGTGGATTATTTCTATATTCACTGCTCGCAAAGGCGCCGTCATGGCTTTCATTTTTATAGGAACCATGGCTGGTATGCTGGATCCATTTTTTGATGGATCCTGATGATTACTCTATAGTTATCAGGAAAATCCTGATAGACTAGCAATAACGCCATTGTGCACAGAGTCTCCAATCGTGCAGAGACCTCAGACAGGGATTCTTGAAATCATATTGATGAGGGTTAAAGGATCACGCAGGCCAGATCGTAGGCTATCATCGGCATAAGTATCTACAATAACCTCACCACATTTTTTTCTTTGCATTGTAGGAATATCCCAAGAAAATCTCCTGTTTGCCAGCCTTCACCTGGCCTGGAATAAAATGTTTTTACAAGTTACCTATGTCTGTAATGTCTGATCAAAGATAAAAACCATTTAGAAGAGAAAAAATTAGGCTAGTTCCACATGTGAGGCTGTCCCCTCCGGAAGGATGTTCTGGCATAGAATGGCGGGAATCGGCCAGGCAAAAACTGTTGCGTGCAGAGGTTTTTGCCCAGCCGATTACCAGAATATCTGCAGGACCAAATTAGAGTGAATGGGGTCCGTCGAGAAGGCAGCAGTATCCGGCAATGTAGGAGAACTCTGCCGCGGATATGATACTAGACTAAAATGATTGCTGGTCCCCTACTTGGCCGTCAGGCGACATTACACATGGTAAACAAGAGCAGACATTATTTCATTCAGTATCTTGGTTGAATACATATTGCAGAACCAACAACACATGGAGAATTAGGAACACATTAGCAGGAAGGATGAGCAAAAGTTGTTTTCAGGAAACTGGATTACTCTCGTCTTAAAATCAATTTATGATGTCAAATAACAAGCAGATAATGGGAAACAGGACTAGCACTAGTTTCTAATTAGCAGGTTGTGGGGCGCTTACTCAGAGCAGTCAAGATGATAAGTATTAAAGATCGCCTCCATCAAGGCAATTAACAGGGCACTTTAAGGACAAGAGCAATCTTAAAGTCACTGTCTAAAGGAATTATTTTTCTCACAGAAACAGCGCCACTCTTGTCCAGAGGCAGTGCCTTGTATGTACAGTGCCATGGAATGAATGGTGCTTTAATAATTAATAATAATATTACAACTCATCTTCATTAAAGGGCATCTGTCAGCAGATTTGTACCTATAACACTGGCTGACCTGTTACATGTGCACTTGGCAGCTGAAGACATCTGTGTTGGTCCTATGTTCATATATGTCTGCATTGCTGAGAGAAATTATGTTTTACTATATGCAAATAAGCCTCTAGGAGCAACTGGGGCGTTGCTGTTACAACTAGAGGCTCTGCTCTCTCTGCAACTGCCGCGCTCTCTCCACTTTGATTGACAGGGCCAGGGAGTGAAAACGACATCACATCGGGTGCAGCAGTTGCAGAGAGAGCAGAGCCTCTAGGTGTAAAGACAAAGCCCCCGTTGCTTCTAGAGGTTCATTTGCTTATACTAAAACATCATTTTTCTCAGAAATGCGGTCACATATGAACATGGGATCAACACAGATGTCTTCAGCTGCCAAGTGCACATGTAACAGATCAGCCAGTGTCATAGGTACAAATCTGCTGACAGATGTCCTTTAATGAAGATGAGTTGTAATTTTATTATTATAATATAAATTTCTTAAATTTGGCATCTGATAATCCAGACATTTGATTCCAACTACAATATATTGTGAAATTTTACAACATTATAATAGAATATTGTGCAAGGAAAAAATTCTCTGATAAAGGCTTTATTCACACATCCATGTCAGTGTAAACAAAAAATAAAAGCATGGTACTGCATGTGGGTTTTGCATCTGCAAGGGTCCAAGTTCAGGACAATGTGTACATTGTGCCTTTTGCTTTAACTTTTTTTTTCATTGTCACATTATAAGACCTATAGCTTTTTTTTTTTTTTAATTCTTCCTTCGATGCAGCTGTATGATGGCTTGTTTTTTGCAGTTGTAGTTTTTAATGGTCCTGTTTTGAGGTACTCATAACTTACTGATTAACTTTTATTAACTTTCTGGAGGGTGATGTGAAAAAAAAAACAACTATACTGCCACTGAGTTTTTACGTTATAAATTTGCGGAGTTCATTTTTCAGCATAAATAACATGATAACTTTGTTCTTTAGGGCTGTATGATTACAGAAATACTAAAGACATAAAATATTTTGATGTTGTACAACATTTGCACAATAACTTTTTGTTAAGTTTTTGCATTGCTGTGTCCCAAAACCAATTACTTTTTTTTTTCTTTCTACGGAGATTTGGACACGGCGATACCAAATATGTGGAGCGTTTTTTATTTTTGCTATTTATTATTATTTGCTATTTTTGGGAAAATGATGCATTTTTAAGTTGGAGATTCTTTTTATTTGATAAAACTTTTAATTTTTTAGTTTTTAAACATTTAATTTTAATTTTTATTCATTTATTATTATTTTTTTTTACAATTTTTTAGTCCCACAGCGGACTTTGACAAGTGATTTTCTGACTTCTTCTATAATACACTGTACAGTGTACATTTTACTGTTAGTACTATACTGACAGGCACCATCAGGGTATGCCTCAGGCGCAGGCACTGCAGGTAGACCTAGGACTTTGGCTGCCATGCTAAGACATCAGCACCCCACAATCTATTGTCCTCAGCATCTAAGAGGTTTAAAGTCCTAGATTGGTGCTTCTGACGGTGCAGGCCATAAGACCAAGAGCCCAGCTCTAATGGAAGAGCTGAGCTCCTACTAACTGCTGCACGGGTGACCCATGCAGCACCGAGACTATGCCTCCGTAAAAAAGGCGCTGGCCTAGCTTAAGCCCTGTTAGTGACCACCGTAAAAAGGCGTATTGGAGGTCACTAAAAAGTTAAATAAAATTCTGATCAATTTTTTATGCGCACCCTGTACACAAAACTGACCGAAGTAATGCATATTCCTGTGTTTTTTCTACAGATCCACAGTCAAACAAAAAGGATGTCTAAATACACTGTGCTCCCCGTGAGCAACATGGGAAAAACATGGACATGAATCACTGATGTGTGAATAAGCCCTAAGGCTGGGTTCCACAGTGACGAGAAGTTGTGCATGAAAACAGAGGTCATGGCTGGCTTTCAAATATTCCCAAGACCATGATGGAAGACCAAAACTTTGATTTTAATAGAAAACAAGTGATGGAATGGCTGCCAAATTTTCTAAGCAGCTTCATGCGACTGGGGATCTCAACTCTAAAGAGAAGTAAAATGATATAAAATATTATACAACGTTTTATTTTAGACATTCATTTATGGAGGTTCCTTTCCATTATTCACACCATCCAACAATCAAGAAGATATAACATCAGATGGTGAGCATCCACCACAAACTGCATGACAAACCCTCATGTGACATCAAAAGAGACTTGATGGCCACAAACTCCATGTTACCTGCTCCTGTAATGGTCAATGTTGAAGCTTTCAATCTTGCACTTGACTTTCGTGTACACATCCTGGACATCCACAGAGGCATTGAGGTCTTCCAGCTCGCTGACAACACAGACCTCTGCTAAAATACAAAATTCGGGTAAGAGAGCGAATGAAGATGGTGATAACGTGTGACGTGTTAGATAGTGAGAGGAGTCATACTTGTGCCTTTACACGCAGGGTCAGCAGCAAACAGCTTTATGGTAATTTTGGGTAACATCCACTGCATCCATAGGCTGACTCGCCCACTTGACACCCCAATGTTACTTGTTGTTTGCTCTAGGGTAACAGAGTCTGAGAATGGGGATTCTGCAGCTTGTATGGAATCGCCCTGTAGAGAAAAACAAACAACTGTAAAGTAGGGGATCAAATGCATAAAATTAAAGGTCCAAAGCCTATTGAGATTTATTAAGCCTTTATGCCACAAAATTGGTGATAAAAAGTAAAAAAATGATGGCACATGCCATAAATGCGCAATAATTTGATACAGTTTATGTGCAAAACTGCCATAAGTTAAAACTCAGATATACAGTATATCAGCCCTTAGTTGGTATAGATTTGACATTCTGGAGTACCGCAGATCAGAAATAAACTAAATGTATTAAGAGGCATTTGGCTCGTTCTTAAAAGGGCTGTCCCACAAAAAATATTGTACATTTTTCAAACCAACACCTGGATCTGAATATATTTGTATTTGTAATTAAAAAATGTAGTATAGTCATTTATCTGTATTGAACTGCGCCACCTGCTGTGTGTTCTTTTTCTAATTTCTCTGTCCTGCTCACTGATGTGGACGCACATGCTCAGTTCCATCATTGAACTGCCACCAGCTGCAGTAGAAATGACATGCCCCATGAGAAAGCAAAGGCCCCATATGTTGCCAGCTTGAAATAAATCTAGCAAATCTCTGGATCCATGTGCGCTACAGGGCCGATTCATTGTCATGTACTATATCATATTGGATTTTCACACAGTTTTTACATTAATCATGGGATAACCCCCTTAATAAATTAGTTGCATCACACCCCGATGCACAGGAGATCAAAACTGATGTGGGAAACGGTAATCTTGATAAATCTCCCCTAGGTGGGTATAAGGTATATCTAAAAAGTGAAGAGCTTCCATTGTATAGAATTAAAGAATACATAAGTCAACGTGAAAACCCCGGCAGATTCTCAAAATATATTCTTCCACTATAGCAATTTCAGGGTATATTCACACGCTACAGATTTGATCAGGGGCGGACTGGGAACATAAAGTGGCCCTGGAAAAACTACTAAAAGTGGCCATGTTTTGTAATTGGGTCCAAATTGATGGAAGGAAAGGCCAGCAATACCATATTGTGGCACATTATACCACCCCCAACAGAGCCAAATACTACAGTCCATCACAAAATACATCCCCAAAAACTTCCACTGGCCGGCGGTAAGGAGGACTAGGGCGGCCCCCTGGGCATTGGCCCACTGGGAACTTTCCCTGTAAGGTCTATGGCCAATCCGCCCCTGGATTTGATGCATACATTTTTCATCTGCGTACATCTAGCAGAAATTCATGTACGTGCTGCAGAAACAACAAATCAGATGTATAAAACAGATACCCAGCCACAGAAATGTATGCAACAAATCAAGCATGTACGAGCATATGCTAAACCAGGGGCGTTCAACTAGTATACCCTGATTCATATTTGAATCGTAGACGTTACCTTTCCAGACCTGGAGGCCGGTGTTCCAGCCATGCGGTTGAGTGGCGCTTCTGAACTCATCCCAATGTAGGGATGACAGGGATTATGGGCAGAAAAGAAGTCCCTCTTCTGCTGCAGAAGCATGTAAGTGTGATTTGTGCTACACAGCATGCCCACTGTAGATGCTGCAGGAACAGAGGAGGAATGCTGACTTCTGCAGATAATGGGATAACACTTCAGCGAGGGTGGTAGGGCGATGGCACAGGTAGGGCAGCAATGCATCATTGTAGCAGACTATCTACCACAGTGTCAGTGGGCGTTCACAAATTCTTTGTGCCCATCTCTACTATTAGAGTTGGACACTGGATGTAAAGGGCATGCTTATTAAAATAAAAAACAAAAAAACCCATGGGATTACTAACTGTAGATCGTAAGCCATAGTGGGCAGGGTCCTCTCCCCCTTTGGACCAGTCTGTTAATAAGCCAATGCCTATAGTACTTGTGCTTTTATATTAGATCTGTATACAGCCTCCTAGATGTACAGCACATGGAATTAATGGCGCTTTCAAATAATAATAAAATAGCAATATTATTGCGAGGTCCATTGGGTTATTAAAGGGGTTGGCCACATTATAGAAAAAGTTCTGAAAGGGCAACAAAGTTGTGATGTTACGGCTGTGTTCACACGTCCCAGGTACCTGTTGGCACAGTTTGTAACAAAGTCCTTTTAGCTGCGCTCATTTTGAAAACCACACCAGCTTGCATGTGGTAAGATTTCATCTGTCATGTGTCCGCAGCGAGAAGGCAACCTGGATTTATAATTCTCACAGTAAAATCGTATGCCACCTGTGCAAATAAAGGTCCCCCCTCTATGTACTATGTACACATCTGTGCAATGTAATATGGCAGTGGCTGACCCGGGCTGCCTCCACTCCTGTGCAGGCGCTCAAAGGGGTTCTTCAGTGCAAAGATATTGATGACCTATCCTCAGGGGGTCTGACACCTAGCACCCCCACGATGAACTGTTTGAAGGGGTAGTGTTGCTTATGCGAGCACTAATTTGCAGCAGTTGCGCAGTGTTGTTACAACTGCTTGTGCCATACCTTTGAATGGGACGAGCACAAACAACATGACGCCCTCAAACAGCTGGGTGTCCATTCCTATAGGGTCCATTCAGATACCCATAAGTGATTTGCGGTCCGCAAATTGCGGATCCGCAAAACACGGATACTGGCCATGTGCGTTTTGCATTTTGCGGGCAAGAATAGGACATGCTCTGTCTTTTTTGCGGGGCCGTGGAACGGAACTGCGAATGCAGACAGCACATGGAGTCAGCAGGGGCGGATTAACCATAGAAATTTCTCAGTGGACCAATGCCCAGAGGGCAACCCAAGTCCCCATCTCTGCCGCTGGCCAGGTAAATAATGAGCTCTCAGCGGTATTTAAAGCTGTGAGAATCAGGTACTCATGTACCTTGCCAACAACCACACAGGCCCTCCTGAATTCATCTGCTGTGGTCCGCATCTCACCTTCTAAGCCCCCTGCTCCATATTTTAATCTGAGACAACTAAAGGAGGAGGACAGAAATTGGCAGCTATTGATGGCCTCCACAAGAGACAAGTTTTGGGGCAAAATATTGTGCTGCACTGTGGTTCATGGTTCTGCTGGAATGGTATTTTGTGCTCAGGGGCGTAACTACCATAGCAGCAGACAATGCGATTGCTATGGGGCCCAAGGCAAGAGGGGGCCCAGTTGAGATCATCCCTTCTTCCACTGGAGGTGAAAACTTGGTCAAGACTCTACCCTCTAAAGGAAACAACTTTTAGCAAATGAGGCAGTGGAAAAAATGGTCCAAGGGTCATTGAAAGGGGTTTAGGCGGAAACCCTTCTGGGGCCCTTACTTCTCTATGTACACCACTGTTTGTGCTATGAAATTGCTGATGCCGCCTACCTGTGTTGCTGCGCTTTCTGTCAATATGGACCCTCCTACAACACAGGGCCACTTTAAGTTCCCAATCCGCCCCTGGTAGGCAGATTTATACAGCTGCCTCTGATCTCAGTACTAGCTATGTAAATATGTACACAACAAGCTCCCCCTAGTGGCAACTAATTTTATGATATAACTAATGTATTGTGTAACCTCTGCTCATCTGGAATGTCACTCAAGTGAAAATGTCATTTACATTTTGATAACATTTATATTGTTGGATTTGGGGTTATTTAAATTAAACACAAAATTTTAATTCTCGTTATCCTATAAAAAAAATTGAACTCAATGATGTATATTGAACTAAATGATGTATATACTATAGACACCTGGTGGTGAACGAAAACAGCCCGTATTTATCCAAGTCATTCAGCCTAATTATCTAGGTCTAAACTGTGTACACTAAGCCGACACATGGGAGTATAAAAAATACTACAACGTATTTACTGAAGTCACTCAGCGTGATAAACTGGATAGCGGTGCACTGCAGTACTACTCTGGACTGAGTCCTACTACTACCCCCCTGACCACATGAAATGCTGTAATATTCACATGGCAGCGCGGGTGGTCTGACGAGGGCTTGCATCACACCGGGAAGCGCTGTATACTTTTAGAGCAATTACAATGTTAAAGACTGGAATAAACATACTTAAAAGATGCCACTTGGAAAAGTTCAACATGAAAGACAAAGGAGTGGGAACTATTAACTGGCTGAGTGTCAGAAAGTAGAAAAGGTCACAGCCAATTTGTAACAGTGGAGATCATAAATCATTACTTATGTTATTGCTAGGCAGCTTCTGAAACTGTACTGCCCGCAATTAAGGGAAATTTAGTTAACATATTAGCAATTTTCATTGTATATAAAAACATATCTGATATCACTGAGGTATGCCTGGAAATGGAATCCATGGGGGGAGAGAGTAATTTTTATGGTTTATATGTGGCTTAATAAAACAAAGTCAATCGCTGCTGAAGTTAAGGCAGCCAAGGCTTATGAACACAGGTTATAATAACCACGAGTTTGCTGCATATTTTCTTCCATTTTTTGCAAAATTTGGCACAACAGAACAGCAAATATGTCACAGAAAGCATATTCTTGTATTAGCACTGCTTTAAAGGGAACCTGTCATCAACTTTATGCTGCCCATACTAACGGCAGAATAAAGTAGAGACAGGTGAGTTGATTTCAGAGGTCTGTCATTTATAAGATAAAAGTAAGTGGTTGCCGATAAACAGCATCACAAACATTGCATCCCAGGCCTGGAAAAGAGTCACAGCCACCTGAGAAGAGTCCTGGTTATTTATGGATTCCTGCTTTCCCTGCCCACCTGCTGATGACTGACAGTCTTCTACCTAGTTTTCTCCCTTTCTCTCTAGGAGAAAACTGCTAATCATCAGCAGATAGGCGGGAGAGCAGGAGATTAGGAATAACCATGACTCTTCTCAGGTAGATTTGACTCTTTTCAAGGCCCGGGCTGCAATGATTATGATGCTGGTTCTTGGCAACCACTAACATTTAGCTCATGTGTGACACACCGCTGACATCAGCATTTCTGTCACTAATTTATGCTGCCCTCAGTGAAGTCAGCATAAAGTTGATGACAGGTTCTCTTTAACAGGAGGTTCTTCAGCAGTGGCAGAGTATATTATACTAAAGGGGTAGGTAACCTCTGGCACGCCAGCTGTTGGAAAACTACCACTCCCAGCATGCATACTGGCTCTGATCTTCTAACAACTCTCATAGAAATGAATAGAGCATGCTGGGAATTGTAGTTTCACAACAGCTGGAGTGCCAAAGGTTGCTGACCTCTGTGCTATAATTTGCTCCATCAACAGCAAAAGAGGAGACAACAGCTGCAGAACGTCTTTATCAGGAGGATGGGGGTGCTTAAGATCTATCAGGTAGAAAGGAAAGTCTTCTTACTTTTTGGCAGCAGCAGATGCCACATCCTTGCCTGGGATTCACTTGAACCAGTATCTGGGAATCACAGAAATAATAAACAGGATAAAACCAAATAGGACTTTTCTTGCAGAGCTGTATTGCACAATACTGACCTGAAGAAGGAGGAGCTTACCCTCCAAAATGCGTTGTCTGTGTACAAATAAAGAATTCAAGGATATTCAAGTCATCCTGGTGAACTCCTGCTTCTGTCAAGCACCACAAGAAAAGTCCTATTTGGTTTTATCCTGTTTATTAGTCCTGAGCTATGATAAGGAGAGAGCTGCAGCAGAAAGGAAATGAGTTGCAGCAGGAAGGTCATACCCTCTGAGATGCCAGCTTGATATAATTATTGGAACATTGAATAGGGAGATTTCTGGATCCATGTAAGGTACAGGGCTGCTTCTAGCTTTGTAAGGCCCCATTCACACATCCTGATTTTTGCTCCGCATCCTATCCGCAATAACGGATCTAAAATGCGGATAGTATGCGGATCCATTCCTTTCAATGGTTCCCGAAAAAATGCGGACATCACTCCGCGTGCTGTCCGCATCCCTGTTTCCGTTCCGATTGTCTGCAATAAAAAACAAGCATGTCCTACTTTCATCCCGAAATTGCGGTCCGTAGCCCAATACAAGTCTATGGGACGTCCGTAAATGCAGAAGACATGCGGAAAGGCATCTGCATGTCATCCGCATTTGGGGATTCCGTTCCAGGAGGGTAGGAAAAAAAAGAAAAAAAAAAAGATTTGATTCCTCCTTCCGTTTTTTGCGGATCCGCAAAAAACGGATGACATATGAATACATCCTTTCCGTTTTTTACGGAAAAATGGAACGGATGTGCTGGAAAAACTGAGTTTTTTGCGGATCAATGAATGGACGTGAATGGGGCCTTAGTAAGAGTTTGCCATGTACTAGATTATGTAAGATTTTTATTTTTTGCGTTAATTATGGGATAACCCATAAGATAAGATACATTTTAGAATTGCATAAACTGTAGTTATAGAGACTACTATGCTTTTATAGGCTTACAGAAATGCTTAGTGACAGTATATATTCTTATAACCTACATTATCCAATACTTAACCAATGCATTGCCATGAGAATGATTAACGGGCCTGGCTGAAATGATGAAACTATGAAAAAGGGCTACAATGGCATCCAACATGGCTGCCAAATCTTTTCCCGAACTAAAGAAAGCTGCCATGTTTTCCCTAGCCTTCCATTATTTCGCCAGTTGACTATTGGTTTAGACACAGAGAATGAGATTTTTGACATACTGGAGCTCGCTCTTCTCTCTTCTTAACTTTCCCACACCTTCTCACGCCAAGTCCTAAGATAAACAATTCTATTCTTTCACCGATGCTTTGCAAATTGGTCCAAATACAAAGTTTATTTTCTTAGCCAAAATTTATCTTTGAGCATCAGGAAGAACTAAACACATAAGGTCTTCATCCTTGGCCCGCCTCAAGGCCCCGAGATGATCGTAGCTCTTGGCCACACTGGTGCTATATCTTATCAAAATAACTTCAGCTTCTTGTTCAATCACCAAGTGTCCCGGAGGACTAAACACTTCTACCACTGTTTAGGCCTATGTAAACAGTAACAAGTGGTGTGTTGTAGTCTGAATTACCTTTGCTCTCCAGCTCCTAATCTGAGCGTGGTAAGGAGAGAAAAAAAAATGATTAACTCTTTTTATGCTTTCATCTAAGAGCATGGAACCCCTTCCTCCCCTCCAACATACCCCCCACACGCCACCCAGACTGAAATGAATGCAGGAAGCTATGGAGCTCTCCCATAAGCACACACAGGAGTTCAATGCTCACCATAAACTTGTCAGCGAGAAAAGAATTACTCACAGCTCAAAATATAAATCATCTACTGATATTGTAAGCAAATGCCTCCTTTTCCAGTTCAATCTAAACAAGTGGTCAGATGGATTCCCTGCCCCCTATTTCAAGGCAAAAAAAAAATCATTTAAAAGTTCACTACACTTGAAAGAAGGCTTTGAAAAATAATCAGTGAGTTTCCAAGCCCCGCAGAACAGAGGATGCCTTCTACGCAAAACATACAAAGTTCAAAAATTCATAAATATGGCCCCGGAGAAACTTTGTTCTGTTTGACAGCGCTCAAGGCTTTAAAAGCAAATTGGAGGAATACACACATAGGCGGATGTACTGTACACGTCTGAATGGCCTTTACAATCCATTTCCAGAGAGGCCCCCCCTAAGTCTTGCTGGTCACACAAACATTTTAACTGTGTTACAGACGGTGTCCTTCAGTTTTAATCTCCAGCAGACAATCAAAAGTTAGAAATATTTATTCCAAAATACCACCAACAAAGCCTGATAATCGGTTCAAGGCTTAGACATAAATTATCAGTGACAGTCAGTAAAAGAACATAGAAGCTACACTAAACAAGGAGAAACCATCCCCAGACAAAAATAGATAATAAAAAATTATAATACAATGGATAAATCAACAAACACCATTTTTAAGACTCTAAGGAAGAAGGGGCTCCTAAACCTCTAACAGCAGAGTTAAAACTGTGGTTAGCTATGAAAAATATCACAAACAAATGACAAAATAAACGCGATTTTACTCATTTTGAGGACTGGCTATGTCCTATACACAGTTGTTATTTAATTATTCTGGTGGGAATAAAAATGTTATATAATGTATTTTTTTTCAAAAAGTGTCTATCTGGCTGTGCCCGCTAATAAGGATGCTATGTATCGTACAATATTATAGAAGTATGAAAATTCACACAGTACTTATCTCTTTCTACATTCTGAATCTAAGGCTAGGGCTCTACACTTCCAAATCTAAGGCTAAGGGTTCAGACTTCTGAATCTAAGGGCAGAGCTCCACTCTTACAAACCCAAGGCTAGGGGTTCACACTTCTTAATCTAAGGCTAGGGCTCCACGCTTTCAAATCTAAGGCTAGGTGTTCACACTTCTGAATTTTCACTAGAACTTCACACCAGAGATGCCAACAAGAATTTTTATTTTGTTTTTCTAGACAACCCACCCAAAAATCACGAACAGCCAAGATGGTTAAATCGGAAAAATATAAAATATAAGGGATTATAAAGATTGTGATGCATGTATATATAGTATAGATATAGAATGACCTCCTCATGTACCACCAGCCAAAAAAAAAAACAGGGACATATCTATTTTTGTTAATGAACACTCGAAAAATGTTCCCTATGTTTATGGGCTGTCCAGGAATTTCTAGGTGGCAGGTAATACTGCCCCCACCCAGAGGGCTCAGTATAACTGCAAAAATACAGTGTGCCACCTTTGTTGTTTTCCTAAGGAAAAAAAAGTTGCAAGCCAACTTAATTTTTTTCAGGGGTCACAAGTTGTCTAACAAGGTCCCGTTCACCTGAGCCAACGTACAGGACTGTGATCAGGAAGAAAGCATTTGTTTCCAATCATTGATCCATCATTGAGCGGCAACAGAGCTGCATTTACATCTAGTAATTATCTCCTCTGTATGGGGATAAACAATCGCCACTGTGATTGTTCATCCCCATACAAATTCATTGTTTGTGGACAGCATATGAAAGTTTACACAGGAAGATGTGCTGTTCGTAAATGATGATTTTATGTACCCCATGAAAGATTCAAGTCCCTGAAGAATAAGCATTTTACTCATTCCTGATAAACGTCCATACCCGTAGCCCATATAAAAGGGTCTTAAGACCCTTTTTTTAATGCTGTTGAGAACCAGCCTGAAGATGAATTTACACACTGAGATTTCTGACCAATTAGACCAATTTCACAGATGATGAAATTGGCCTGAGTTGGTCATTTACAGGGACAGGACCAATTCTCATTTTCTTGTCCTAGAATAGAAGGAACTACAACATGCTGCAGTTTGATTCCGGCCGCCTCTCGGCATGTGTGCTGTGCTGCGGCCGCACCTCCGGCCCACTCTCATTATAGTGAATGGGGCTGGAGCGGACTTCCAGCGGCACAGTGCACTAGCACACATCCAACAGGCTGTTCCCCCGCCGGAAACGGCTACCGCTAGTGTGAAAGTAGACTATATTATATGGAAGATTTGCCATTAAAAAAATAAAAATTGGCCCACAAAAGTAAAAAAAACAAAAAACCCTAAGCAGCTATATCGGTAGAAAAATGAATCCTGGAAGGCAGGGAAGACAAAAAGAAAAATTGAAAATGAAATCTGGCTTCCATGTGAAAGGATTAATTATGCAAGCTAAAAAAAAGGTTCTCCTACAGAATTATAAAACTGTATCCTGTAATTCACATACAGACCTGCATAAGTATATTGAGAAAACATGTTCACATTTAAGAAAATGAGAGTTATAATCTGTTCTCCCTCCCGGCATCTTTTACATATTTAGAAATGAGACAAAAAACAGAACAAAAGTCTGAGCTAAATGGGGGTGAAAATTAACACAAGAGGGAAAGAAAAGGAAAAACCTATGAGCTGCACATGGTGTTGACACAGACTGGCTCCTTTCATGTTTTTAATGCTGTCAGTTATCTGAAGGCTCAGCATGCGTGAATATTGGGTGGCCAGAAGACGGACAAAAAGAAAATAGACTGGGATGTATTTACCTTCTGTAACCGTTCTATGATCATATGTGTAGAATACATTTTGAAAGCCTACTTCTTAGCTGTTGCAATCTCACTCTTTTTCTTGTACTTTTTTGTTTTTGCAAGTCAAATTTCACAGGTTTTTAAAGGCAGGAACATTATGAAAGTATGCATATGGTAGGATGCAAATAGTCAAGGTTTTGATTTTTATTAATCTGTTGTGGGGAGATAACATTAAAATAGAAAATAAAATGTACCTGAAAAACAACAAAGATGACTAAATGTCTATACAACCTTTCTCACCATGGACAACCAACTGAGCTTAGAGATGAGACAACAGATATTAAACTAATCCAATTTGACCCTTATTTTGTAAAATTTTGAGATGGATCCAAATTCGAATTGTTGGCGATTCAATTTGGGGGAAGAATTGGAGAGAGATAAAAATTAAAAGAAAAATTTATAGTCCAAGGCGACCTCAGAATGTCATATACAAACTTTCAGGCCAACTAGAGCACATTTGATTCTGGTAGAAACAATTGGGACATGATTCATATGGCTGACCAATTCAGCTGAATCAAACCCAAATCGAATACTGGGCAATCCATTCGTCTGTACCTGAGATAAATATTTTCCTTCTGAAGAACTTCTATAACTACCTCATCCCTATAGTAAAAGTGAAGCGTAAAAGGCTAATCATCATGGCAATAGTAAACCCACGCTCTAGGTTTATCTTTGCTGTGACAACCAGACTGTCCCTGTGATGACTGATCCATGAAGTCCTGGAATTTTTTAATTGTCATAAACTTTTAACGAATAATCTTTTGCTTCATATTACAGTTTATTTGAGAATATTATGGCGTATTCTGATTCTGTAGTGCACATAGCCTTGAATTTACCACACTTGGATGTGCTTTTTCTCTCTGTGTTTATAGCCCCATGTCCTCTCCATTGTTAGGGGTGTGTTAATCTGAAGAGGTCCTAACCCCAAAAACTGTTAAAATGATTCTTTTTACATAAATAATTGATGTTGAACCATATCTCTCTGCTGACGTGATTCAATGGGGGTAATCTGTGTGAGGCTAACCCAACACTGCTCCAATGTGGAACCTCATCAAGAAGTCACTTCTTGATGTGGATTTCAAATATTCACCCGTATCAAAAGCAAGGAAGTTCCTATTGGAAACAACAGGGTGGAGATGTATGGTGGTTTTTTTTTTTTTGGGGGGGGGAAAACACATCGAAACCCACTTGCAATTACATTAGGGTACATCCACATGCAATGTAATTTGTAATGAAAGAACCTGTGACAAATCTGTAGAAAAATCTGCATTCTGAGTTACAGTTGCCATGGATTTCACCCTGAGCATTCCAAAGTGTGAAATCCACAGTGGAAATCTGCGGCATAAATGAACACATTGGGGCTTTGGTTCCGCATCAAGTATCAATTTTTTTCAGCAATTTTTTGGGAAGAGATCTGATCATCTCGCTCTGCTAGCACTGCAATACGTTGCGGATTTAATACATGTAAAATTGTGATGGCAAATCCACAGAGCATCCATCCCGTTTGAATTTACCGAAAACCTTCTGTTTTCAAACTCTATGTCCACATCTGCAACTAACAGGGTAGCTATCCTGTAAGTCAATGTCTAACCCTCTAATCGGTCTTGCAGCATAACTAAGGGTATCAGCCAAACCAGAATCTACTCCAAAAGGAAGTTACACCCATCTGTTGACAGCTGTTTCAGGGTTCTTACCCCTTACCAGTACCGGGCAGTGTAATGGGTGGTTAAGTGAGAGGCCTTTGACGTGGCTCTTGAGTTGGAACGGGGAGTACAGTTTTGCATGGCCTGTAAGACTCACTATGCCGGCTGGCAGTCTCTGCAAGGAGAAACAGTAGACTCCTCTGAAATTCTGATCTTGTTGTCCTACTTCCGTCTATCTGTCCCCTATATATTAATATCCTTCCAAACGTAGGCTACCAAGAAGTAGGTAGGATCAGACTACAGTTTATAGATCAGACTACAGTTTATATTTAGTCACAAAGGTCTACAGAGGAGCTATAGACACAAACAGTCGGATATTTTTTTTATTAAGGCAACCAGCAAAGTTGTGTCATTTTTATTGTATTTGAAGTGGGCTAAAAAATTGGACATTTGCTAATTTTCATACTAAAACAAGTGTTAATATCGTTCAGACAATACTTCTGTGAATAAGTGTTCCACTTTCAGACTAATCATAAGGGTCAGAGATCCAGCCAACATAGCCTGAGGCTCCCTCTATGACCTTGATACCTGGAATAATAGAGCTATGAGAATTGCATTTGTTTTTGGGAAATACTGTACAATTAGTAAATAGAACAAAAAAGTTGTTCGAGTTATCAAAGCTTTTTTTTGGAGAAAGTTTAAAACTCTGATCACTATTACGGATTTTTAATATTTTCGAGCAGAGTCTAGACTTGGTGTCCTTACAATAAAAGGTAATAATTCCCAAAAAAAGCAGAAATAAAAAAAAATTGGCTTTTTAATAGGGAATTCTCAACATGAACATTTTTTGCATAGCTACAGGATGTGTCAGTAATGCTTGATGGGTCAGAAACATCTAGGGGAGAATAAAACTCAAAACATGATGGCATATGGAGTATCATACTGGGAACACAGAGTGCCTACAACTCTGTAGCAATAAGCCACAGAGACTGTGTGCCTTCATGCATAAATTCTGCGGTGTATATGAGACCTCAAACATGATACCTCCATGAGTTAAGATCACTTTGTAAAGATCCAAAACACGTAGGACCCCTGCTGTTCTGTTTTTCTGGTTTTAAAGATCTCCGTTTTAGTGTTTGCTTGATTTTCTTTTTGTCCCTCACCTTGTGTGTTTCCTCGACACTACCCTTGTGTCTGCTACAGAAATACTCCTAATTTAGGTTTATTTCTGTTTGATAAATGACCCCCAAAGAGTAGTACAATACCAAGCCGAAGTCAAAACACGAGCAGTCAAGTCAGGGTCCAAAACGTCCGGCAAAAGCAGATCCACATTCAAGCCAAGGTCAAACCAGGAGAACAATCACAGCGTCAGAAGCAGAACCAAGATCCAAGAACCAGGGAACGCAATCAAAGATGCCAGTTCATGAGGTGAAAGACCCTATGCACAGGCAACTGGGGCTGCCCAGGAGTTATGTGACTCATGGGATGTCATCAAGCAGGATGTGCAAGTGTTTGCAGTGATTGGCCGGCACTTCTGCACATGGAGTTCCGGCTGGTAACCATGGAAACCGGATGCCGGCGGCACTGTCTGCTAGCATTCATGTCTAATGTTAATAATAATGTTATGCTGCATGGATAGTTATCCCTTTTAGTGTTTTTAATGTACTTTAATACAGTTGCCAGTGATATGCCTAATACCCATATTCCAGGGATTCTTTTTGGCCCATTCTTTGAAGCATAAAGACAAGTCCTCTACTATATAATAAGTTGAGGCAAACAATTTGGTAGGTATGATATGGTACTATAAATATTTTACACAGCTAGCATCCTTGACAGTGTACTTATTCTGTTATACTGAATTATGTTCCTTTTTAACAGGGTTGTTTGGTTCAGAAAACCCATATAATTCTGTTTAACTACCTCTTTATTCAGGATCCCCAAATATTAGAAACAGCAAAAAGTGGCTACATGTCTGATGCTCTAGTG
Source organism: Rhinella marina (assembly GCA_900303285.1). Classification (NCBI taxonomy): domain Eukaryota; kingdom Metazoa; phylum Chordata; class Amphibia; order Anura; family Bufonidae; genus Rhinella; species Rhinella marina. The sequence goes on from ONZH01019961.1 coordinate 456,792, forward strand.
GATCTGACACTTATGTGCATGACATGGGTGCCCATGCAAAATATTCTGAGCTCTCTTTTCAAAAGGAAAAGAAAGCTGACTTTCTTATGCCAGCAGATGTAAGGTAGCTATTAGTGTTGAACGAATTGAAGCCAAGTGAAATGACTCCGATTTGAATTTTAGGAAAATTGATTCGCTGTAAAGCCGAATTTCCTCCCGCTTCGTGGTAACAAATCTATTTTTCCTGAAATGGTGTTAAAAAAGAAAAAACATACTCACCTCACTCATTTGCGCGTTTAGAGGCCATCGCAGCCCTATTGAATGCAGTAATCTCGCGTGGGGTGACGTATGGATGTCATCTGTCATTATGTCACCACATGCCGCCAACATGATGATTGCGCAGTGTCTTCAAACAAGATGGCTGCGACGACCTCTACACGAGGAAATGGATAAATTGAGTATTTAATTTTTAAGAAACACTTGTGGCCAGGTTCAACTGAAGATTACAATTGACTTGGCATGGCTCCCAGCTGCGGGTACACCTTGCTATCTGCTAAACGTCAAGGGACTCAACAACACATGTTATAAACTACATGGCACAATAATTTTCTTTGTCGGTAATTTTATCTATCAAAAACCATTTTTAAAATGCTAGAAAGAAGGAAACAAGCCATATTAATGTGAAAAGAAGAGGATTAAGTTGGATTGTTTCAAGCTTTGGATGGAAGACATCCATCTGTAAATCATTATCGGTACCAGCAGAGATGGCTGGGCACACTGCTCATTGATTCCTCACCTATTATGCCGTAATGTTGTGTTTTACTCTTCAGGGAACGGGGAGACAAGAAAGACGAGAGCTGATTGTCTTGGCATTTTAATATTAATAATTCTATCCTAATTCAAGGCAGCTTTCCAGTAGAAAGCATAGTAGTGATTTATGCAGTATCGACTTGACATTTCAAAAGTCAACAGAGTAATGTCTTAATACATCTCCTTTTATTAACTTGATACAAACAGTGTCTTCATGGGGCGATACTAGAATGATTGGAACCAAACTCTTTCTCCAGTCATTCAATACAAGAAAATATGAAGCACAGAAATGGGTTGATGTTGGACACATATGTCTTGGACACAGATTCCACCCCTAATTTTTAATAAATAAAAATCAGCCCGCTTTACTCGGATTCCCCTAAATAAAATCCAGTGTGACTTATTGTCTTCAGAAGTCACCTGAAGTAAATAGAGTCCACCTGTGTGTAATTTATACTTAGTATAACTACAGCTGTTGAGTGAAGGACTCAGAGGTTTGTTAGTGAACATTAGTGATCAAACAGCATCATGAAAACCATGGAACACACCAAACAGGTCATGGATAAAGCTGTGGAGAAGTGCAAAGGAGGGTTAGGTCACAAAAAAAATATCCCAAGCTCTGAACATATCATGCAGCACTGTACAAGCCATCATCCGAAAAATTATTTTGATTGATTGATTAAAATTTTTTAAACCATGTATCATTTTCTTTTCACTTCTTTGCTACTTTGTGTTGGTCTATCACATAAAATCCCTAAAAATACATTAATGTTTGTGGGTGTAAAGTGAAAAAATGTGAAAAAGTTCATGAGGTATCAATACTTTTTCAAGGCACTGTATATCCACAGATACCAGTTCCACCACCTGGAGAAAATCAGTACTTGGACTCCCAAAACACGTGGAGAGGTGGTAGCAGCAGCCAAGGGGGAGAACGGAAGTGGAGATAGCTGGGCATATGTGTGCCTCCCTCCACTCCAAGAGAGTTACAAAGTCAGCCAAGCATCAGGGACAAAGCAGGGGAGACGCCGCTTGATGACGTTCATATAATAGGTTGTCTAGTAGGAGAAAAAGAAATGGACCGAACTTCCAGAAATGAGCCTTTATTGACAAATAATATTAATTTATATGTTGCCATCAGCTATGGTGTAGTCTACTCGTCCTCACCCTCCAACATGTGTAGTTGTAGATGTGCGGAGATCCTGAACCGGGGACATGCTCAAGTTAAACCACAGTCCTAAATCACAAGCGGACACAATTTTGCTAAGAAATCTCAATATGGCGTGTCAAGTCAGATTTCTATGTTTTACAAGGATAGAAAAAAATTTGAAATTCCAGAGCGTACTAAAATAGTCCTCAGTCATTTTTATTGTAATCGGAGAAAGAACACAGGAAAAAAAAAACAATATATAGATATAGTAAAAGAAAAAACAATTTCCTAATCTAGTATGTAACATCAATTTTCCACTGCCTGGGAACAAACATGTGGGATTCTTATTGACAATCTGGTAGAAATATGTTCGCTTCTCTTAGAAAAACGATTGTTTTTACATTTGCTTTCTAGTCTCATGGTGTTGTATTAAATTGCACCAGCTCATTTTTCAATTGCCAAAAGCAATTTCCCAAACACTTTGCCCCACCCTATGCTCGATCTTCTGCCAGGTTACTACAAGGCTGAAGCCAAATTAAGCAGCCCTGAGCAGGAAACATCTCTCCAGCTTTTTCTGCTTTCCAGAAGTGGTCAAAAAGACGAAAGGAAAAGGTATACACAAGTGAATGGACTTCCTCTTAGAAACCCAAAACGAGCATACCTGGGCTAATATATTGCACCTGACTGGCTATGATCCACTTGTATAGTACATTGTTCTTTTCAAAAATATGGCTAATGTTTGGGCAGATAGAAGGGGATGTAACTATTAAAGGTTGCACTGTTTTGCTCACACTAGGTGGCGCCGATTAGATGCAGCCCATCATTTCTTAGCTACCATAGATGCAACGATACTTAAAGGGGTTCTGCAGGTTTTAATATCTGATGATCTATCCTCTGGATAGATCATCAGTATCTGATCGGCGGCGGCCCGACACCCGGGGCCCCCGCCGATCAGCTGTTTGAGAAGGCAGCGGCACTACAGGAGCGCCGCGGCCTTCTCAGTGTTTACCCGCAGGCCAGTGAGGTCACGACTAGTATCACTGGCCTGGGCGGGGCTAAGCTCCATTCATGTGAACAGAGCTTAGCCCCGCCCAGGCCAGTGATACTAGTCGTGACGTCACTGGCCTGCGGGTAAACACTGAGAAGGCCGCGGCGCTCCTGTAGCGCCGCTGCCTTCTCAAACACCTGATCGGCGGGGGCCCCGGGTGTCGGGCCGCCGCCGATCAGATACTGATGATCTATTCAGAGGATAGATCACCAGATATTAAAACCTGCAGAACCCCTTTAAAGGGGTGTTCCAGTATTTTGAGATAATAAAAAGGTCTCCTGTTTAGAACCTTCGACTACAAATAGTATTCTCCTCTGGAGGGTACTAAACAGGTTCATGCACTAAACAGACAGCTCATTGATATTAATAGTAATTGTGTAATACTTTTATTCACCTGTGTGGAAAATAAACTCATTTCCAAAAAAGTTCTGTGAACAAATAAAAATCCAAGTATTTATTGTCCACACATTATAAATGGACATACACCCCACTTTGCTTACCCATTTCGATCTGAAAAAGTCTTAATCACAACATTGCTATGATTAACATTGCTTTTGATCAAAACGGGTAAGCAAATTGCGGTGTATGTCCATTTATAATGCATGCACAATAAAGAGTTGGATTTTTATTTGTCCACAATGAGCACCAGAACTTTTACAGTGGTGCTTCAAAGTTTGTGAAGCCTTCAGAATTTTCTATATTTCTGCTTAAATTTGAGCCAAAACTACATTGGATTTCCAGAGTCCAAAATATAGACTCAAACAAATGAGTCAGAAATATTAGACTTGTATATTTATTTACTAATTAAAATGATCAAATATCATGTCTGTGAGTGGCAAAGGTATGTGAACTTTTAGCAGATAATTTGAAGGTGAAATTTCAGTCAGGAGTTTTCAATCAATGGGATGACAATCAGGTGTGAGTGGGCGACCAGCTTAAAGGGGTTGTCTCACTTCAGAAATAGCATTTATTATGTAGAGGAAGTTAAAACAAGACACTTACTAAGTATTGTGTCCATATTGCCTCCTTTATTGGCTTGATTCATTTTTCCATTGCATTACACACTGCTAATATCCACCATGTAATCCAGCAGTGGTGGCTGTGCTTACATACTATAGGAAAATGCACCGGCCTATGCTCATTTCTGCGATCCTGACCACCAGAGAGGCTGGCGCTATTTTCCCATAGTGTGCCAGCACAGCCACCCCTGTTGGATTGCAGGGTAGTCATAACCCCTTGAGCAGTGTATAATGTGATGGAAAAATGAATCAAGCCAGCAAAGGATGCAATATGGACAATCACAATACATTAGTAAGTGGCTTGTATTAACTTTGTCTACATGATAAATTCAATTTAGCTGAAGTGAGAGAACCCCTATAAAGAAAATCGCCATACATGCATGGCAGAAGTCCGTTCTTTAAAAATGGCACCTGCTCTTGTGCTCTGAAGCAGGAGCAATAGCTGCCAGGTTTATGCTGTTTTAAACATCAGACACCCAGAGCTAATGTCTGTGATCAGTAATAAAGTAGATCACAGACATTTAATCCCTTAGATGCCGTAGTCAACTGTGACCATGGCATCTCAGGTGGCTTTCCCCCGGAGTGCTGCACTCCCGGGTCCTGAACAGCTACCCCGCACTGCGATGGGGGAATCCATTTATTTCCTGTGGTAGAATCTATTTATTTAGTGTGGTAGCCTCAAGCTCTCTAAAGCATCCAAGGCTACCACAGCAATAGTTTTTATGGAGCCCTGTCTGTTCATGGTTTTATAGCAATGTACTGAATGTCCTATAGGCTACAATGGTAATTCACTGCAGTCTATGGCATAAGCTATCTAACGATCACATGTTCAAGTCCCTTAAGTGGAATTAAAATATGTGTGGGAACAAAAATTAAAAAAAAAGTTTTAAAAAATATAAAGTCAAATCACCCCATTTCCCCATAATAAAAAGAAACAAAAAAATAAAATAAAGATAATTTGCACCACTGTGTCCAAAAATGCCTCTACTATTAAAATATAAATGTATGTATCCCATATGGTGAACATTGTAATAGGGAAAACAAAGAAAAGGAAAGAATAAAAAGTGATCAAAAAGTTATACATACTCCAGAATATGGCAATGGGGAAGAAAAAACTTTGGAGAAAATGTAAGTCTTAAAACACAAGATACACTATATAAATGTGGTATTGCTTTCATTGTACTGACCCACAGAATGAAGGTAACAGGACAGTTTTACCGAAAAGGAAGCTCTGTAAAAAACTCATAAAACTATGACAGAATTGCATTTTTTTTCCAGTGTCATCTCAATTGGAAATTTTTCCAGCTGCCCATTACATCATAGAAGTGTACCATGGCAAAAACTAAGGAGATTTCTGAGGACCTCGGAAGAAGCATTGCTGATGCTCATCAGGCTGGAAAAGCTTACAAAACCATCTCTAAAATAGTTTGTACTTCACCAATTCAGAGTCAGACAGATTGTGTACAAATATAGGAAATTCAAGACCATTATTACCCTCCCCAGGAACGCTAGACCAACAAAGATCATGCCAAAAGCAAGTTGTGTAATAGTCTGCAAAGTCACAGAGGAACCCAAGGAACCTAAGCAACTAAAGACATCTGTCACATTAGCTAATGTTAATGTTCATGAGTTCACCATCAGGAGGAGACTGAAAAACAATGGTGTGCATGACAGGATTGCAAGGAGAAAGAGGCTGCTCTCCAAAAAGATCATTGCTGCCCATCACCTGGTCAAGCCAGAAGGCTATTGGAACAATGTTTTGTGGACGGATGAGACCAAAATAGAACTATTTTGTTTAAATTAGAAGTGTTATATTTGGAGGAACACACTGCATTCCAGCATAAAACCTCATCCCATCTGTAAAACACGGTGGTGGTAGTATCAAGGTTAGATCCTGTCTGGATATAGCTAGGCGCACAAGTCTTTCTATGAAAGAATGGTTAAAGAAGAATAAAGGTAAAGTTTTGGAATGGCCAATTCCTAATCTTAATCCAATAGAAATGTAGTGAAAGGACCTGAACTTGAAGCAAGCAGTTCATGAGAGGAAACCCACCAACATAACATAGTGGAAGGTGTTTTGTACAGAGGAATGGGCTAAAATTCCTCCAAGCTGATGTGCAGGACTAATCAACAACGTTTACTTGCAGTTATTGCCACACAAGGGGTTCACAATAGATACTAAAAGCAAGAGTTTACATACTTTTTCCACTCTCAGCCATGTGCTATTGGATCATTTTCCTCAATAAATAAATGACCAAGTCCGATATTTTTAACTCGTGTTTAATTTGTCTACTTTTATCTACTTTTACGACTTGTATGAAAATCTGATATAATTTTAGGTCAGATTTATGTATAAATATAGAAAATCTAAAGGGTTCGCAAACTTTCATGAACCACTGTACATGTGAGGCTCTCAGCGGTTTTCCAGGCACTGTACGGTGTACAAATGCACAAACATGGTGAACAGACCTTTGTGTCTTTTGTTTCCAGTTGATCACTAGGGGTTACTGTGATCTACTTATACTTGAGGACCTTCCTTAGGCCTTGTTCACACGTCAGTTATTTGATCAGTTATTCTGAGCAAAAACCAGGTTTGGGTCAAAAACAGAACAGGTGCAGATATTTTCATTATACCTCATTTCTGTGCAGGCTTCACTCCTGCTTTTGGCTCACAAAAACTGTTGGAAATAACTGATCAAATACCTGATGTGTGAACAAGGCATTACAGAAATAAATTTTCCAAGATCATAACATGGTATCGAAAATTATCCTGAATACAGCCGATAAAATCTTCAGCTGAATCTCTGTAAGAATGGAGTTCATAAGGGGACATGAAGTACAGAGAGAATGGACAGGACAGGCTGTGGTAATGTAGACTGTATACATGTGCTGCTGCTCATTACTACATTCCCACCTCACCCTTTGTACTTCATGTCTCCTCATGATCTCCATTCCTACAGTGATTCAGCTGAAGATCATATTAAACTGTATTCAGGATCATAATCCCTGACAAGCAGAGCACAGAGGAGGATCAGGCAGCTCTTTAGCTCAGTGTTCTGAAGTAACTTGTCCTGCTGTGTGATTAGAACAGGTTCTGTCTGCTCTAATAGGAGAGCGGCCATTTTATTTCCCCTGATGATTGTTCCCTCGACAAAACGAGCCATTATAAGTAATGAAAGTTATTTAGGAATATATCTAATATATAAAGCTGAGTGTGTGTGTGTGTGTGTATGTCTGCTAAAGGAATCCGCACCGCCGCTTTTACAAGGGATCTCAGCTCTCCAGGACGTACTATTCCTGAGATATTCCCAAAAAAATGCATTATCCAATAGAAGCCTGGTCACATGACCCTTATCAGCAAATAGAAGCTCACAGGCAGTTAGTCTCCACACACAATAGGTTTCCATAACAACAGAGCCAGTTCACTGCTGTAGGTCTGCTTTAAAGGGGCAGAGCGCTGTGGATGACACTGTTAAAGAGGTATTCCGGTTACCATAAATATACTTTATGTTTTAGACTAACTAATCATCAATCATTACCTCATATAATGAAAATTTCACATATTTTACCATTCAGTAGTAATAAAAGATGTTTTCTTCTACTGCTACCCACTGTGTTTCCTCCTAAATTACTATGGCATCAACCTGTAATTCAGGCCACCCTCAAAAGAAGGACTTTAAAAATCCCCACCTCCAGGTCCCACTAAGTCACGCTCCCAACCCGGTCAGCCCATGCCCCCTCTCACTCTGTAGCCGACAGGGATTGCAAAAATGAAGGTAAAAATAAACTTCTGTCATCTGCAGGGCAGGGAGGGAGGGTGAATTTTTACCTGCAGCTCATGCTCAGACTGCACAGTGCTGCTGTCTGAGAGTGAGCTGTTCAAAAGAACATCCCTGTGTCCATCCAGGCCCTGCGCATGACAGAGGACAGGGAGTCTGAAAGCCAGAATGTCCAGCCTTTACCCAACGTGAAGCCGTGCCACCAGTCCCCATGAAGCCACACCCCTAAACACGAGGCAATGCCCCATGGTTCCATGAAGACACTGAGGAGAAGCTGTCTGAGCATGAGCTACTCAAAGGGTGGACATCCCTGTGTCTGTCCAGGCCCTGCGCCGGACGGTGGACAGGGAGTCTGAAAGCCAGACTGTCCAGCCTAAAACCAGACCTCTGGCTGCCCTAGGGGCAGGCTGATGTTAGGGTGGCCAGATGTTCGGCTTTAGGCTGGACAGTCTGGTTCCCTGGCTCCCTGTCCTCCATCCAACGCAATGCCTGGACGGACGTAGGGATGTCCACCCTTTCAGTAGCTCACGCTCAGTCAGCTTCTCCTCCGTGTCTTCATGGAGCCAGGGGGCGTGGCCTCATGTTTAGTGGTGTGGCTTCATGGGGGCGCTGCTTCACGTTTGGGGGAATGACCAGTGAGGTCCGGCTTTCTGGGCTGAAAGCAGTGGCCACCCTAGCTGCTGTGGAGGTCAAAGTTAAAGGGGAGGGCGCTGTGGATGTTTCTGTTAAGGGGCGGGCTGCTGTGGGGGCCACTGTTAAAGGGACGGGCACTGTAGAGGTCACTCTCGATATCTTTTAACAACACACATGAACATTAAATGAAATAGATTAAATATACCCGGGCGAAGCCGGGTCCTTGAGCTAGTTTATAATAAAGTAATACTTAAGTAATTTTATATTTTTAATTCCCAGAGAACCTCTTTAATGTTATATATTCATTGTTTCAGTAACAATTTGCCCTTCAGAAGACTAGCAATGATGACATCATCTTTCCAAAAGAAACAGATACAACCGAGTAATGGGCAACCAGCAATTTCAGGAAAATTTCTCACATTAGAAGTAACATGACTTCACTCATTCTTGTCATATATCCCTCACACAGCTGGAAACAACTTTACCTGACTGCATTGCGCTGCAGTGTTTGGCTGGCCCGGATTCTGGAAAAGGTGCAGCTAATGTGGGAATTGAGGTCCAGATAATGAGACAATCTTCCTGGCCTCGGACCACAGGCTGGTGAATCATAAATAGGGAAGTTTTCTGTCCCAGGAGGAAACATATGACTGCACTTTTCTGCTTCCATTCAACCTGAGGTAATCTCTCATGTAGAGTTACAGTAGGTCTTTTTGACATCAGTCAATGCAGCAAAACTCATCAGCACAAGCCCAATCTAGTAACCTCTACCCACCTACACTGAATAGTAATGGAAATTCATTTACTTTGTTTTTCAAGCATGGTTTTATCAGCATCGCTTTTACAGATTGGTGAAAAAAGAGTATTTCCAAAAACAGAAAGCATAACTGCCCCAGAAAAACATGGCAAACGTGTATTGCAGTCACAACTTTGCATATGAATTAAAAGTGTAATATGGTCACAAATTCAAAAGCTGAAACTTTTTGAACAGCTGAAACATGTTCCCGCAGTGTCCATACCAAGCGACGGGGAGAAGGTAAGTATGCATCCCTTTGCAGGTCTGCCCAGGAAGGGCTGTAATATTCAGGCTAAATTGTGGTGTTGGCACTTTGCAATAAATAAGTGGGTTTTGGGTTGCAGTTTGGGCACTTAGTCTCTAAAAGGTTTACCCATCACCGCCCTAGCCCAAGGTGATCTCAGGTGAGGCCTGTTCGATCATCACTGGGGAATAAAGCGGACCTCAGAATGTCAGTCTGGGGAGGGGGGGGATGAAGTCTGGAGAGATGAACTGTGTGGTCAGAGCCTGGAGACTAACTGACCGAGAGGTTGAGTGAAGCCTGATCTCCCCTGATGTTAGCAGGACTCTATAGGTGAGACAGGAATCTCCTGTGTTAGGTAGAGCCCAGATGGGCAGGTATTTATTTTATGTTTTTGTGTTATGAACTGTGGCTTCCACCAAGTGGTGCATAACTTGGATACCATGTGTTGTGCTTAAGTATAAAGTAAAGTACTGTTTGGACTTTTAAACCTGCTGTCTTTATTGAAGTCTGTCATCTCCCACCCCACTGTGAATACAGATCCCGACAGCACAGATGGTGAAATACATAGTACACCCAAACACACTGGATCATGTGAGGAATCCAAAGCACTAGGAAAACGACAGGTCACTAGGCCAAAGCTCCATAAATAAAGGATTCTATAAGATGAACTACTGGGTGCAAACAGATTTAGGAAATGTCCCCCAAAAAAGCCATTGTGAGATCATTAGCCCTGCTCAAAGCACATGATCAAGCAAGTCCATAGGACAGGGTTAGCGACAGTCGAAAATTCAATAAACTAAACTAGATTTCCTCCTTCGTTGTTGGTATACTTATGGAAATACAACAATCCAAAGGTCAGTTTATGCATTCAATTTTACAAATCACCAATGAACTATTCCAAATTCCAAAAATTTCTCACAATGATAAGGTGCACATTTCAATCATTACAACTATATTACGGTATGTTGTATGTATTAGGACTTATTCTGATTCCTCTACTGTTAAACTGCAGCTCTCATAGTTCGCTTATTTTTTTTTTGTTCAGTGTCATAAGGCCATAGGTGGTCGACTTTAGAAATGAAGAACATATATATTAAAGTATGTGCTGTGAAACATGACTTACATACAGTAGATGGTTGCATGATGAGGGTTGCAATGCTTTATGTGCTGACAGTGTACTCATTCATCACAAACACTTACCTCAGTAGTGGTCCCAATATCAGCAGATGGGCTGCATGTGCTGGTATCCTGAGGCGCCGTGCCAACGCTGCTCCTGATTGGAGAGCTGGGACTTGGAGCAGCCGAGGAGTCAAAGTAGACTGATGACTGATACAGAACTCCTCTCTTCTGAACCTTCTCCCACACTTTGCTCATGGTGTCAGTCAGCTGATATAATAACTGCACCTAGAAAAGGGGGAAACACAGATAACTTAATGAAGATTATGATAAGAAAACCAGAACATACTGCAGAATGACCTTAACAGACAAACAATATTCATCAGAGATATTAAATAGGACCTTCTGCCTCCTAGGGTCGGGCTAGGTTAAACTGCATGGAGTTTGCATGTTCTCCCCGTGTTTGTGTGGATTTCTCTGGGTACTCCGATTTTCTCCCACGGTCTAAAAACATAGGTTAAAGGGGTTGTCTGATCACGACATTAATTAAGCGAGATGAGACACAGTCCCAACCACCAGTTGGCTGGGAGAGGACGCAACATGCCAGCGCTCGTTGATCAATAGCTCTCATTGTCGCGAGCTATGGAAATAAGCTATACTGTTTTCCAAGCAATGGGAGCTATGCTGTTTCCCGGGCCGGTTGGCGGTAGGAACAGTGTCTCACCTCACCTTAGTAATGGTTATTTAAGACAAGCCCTTTACAGGGGTTGTTGCAAGCTTACAAGTTAACTAGGTGATCGCTGGGGGTCCGACCGCTGAGACCCCCACCAATCCTGCAAATGGGGGTTGTGTTCCCCCGTTCTGATGGAGCAGCAGGGCTGTACTCGGATATCTCGGCACTCCCATACTGAAAGAACGTTGGCGCTTCATCAGAATGGGGTAATGGGACCCTTGTTCTCGGGATTAGTGGGAGTCCGAGTGGTCATAGAAAAATTTGTTGCATTTGTGACTTTTCTAGTCGCAGTATGAATTTTACGCCACCCTTGCCAAGTCTATGAAAAGGGAATGTGGTGGGGGGCAGAGTGAGGACAATGCGATTGTGGTGCAATCTGCCCTCTGTAAATTCATCATAATTTATGCCAGAAGCTGGCGGAAATAAGGTAGTTTATGATGAGGCCTGCGCCTCGTCATAAATTAGACGCCACCCTCGGGAGCACGGTCCCTATCAATCAGGGTCTTGTTTTTTTTTCTCAGTTGCTAATCACTTACTGGTTGCTTCTGGAGCTAGGGCAAAAATACACAAGCAGGCAATGAGCTTGGTTTGTGTCCTTAGACGATGGCAAGTATAAATCCCAAATCTACAGCCCACTGGGGATTGTCATTGCAATATTCACAGAAGAAAATGTTTAACTTCGACATTGTTTGACTAAGTTGGAAGGTATTTACACAGACTTTGATAAATAAGCATTAATCACGGGATGTATATGACAACACATTACCATGCAGTGTATAAAACATGGTGCACACTAGGAATAAGGACAAGGTCTAAATGACGCCCACAGCTGGATGCCATATATTCCCTACTGAGTCAATGGGAACTTTTCCCCCCCATACACATATTTATATATTTCTAAGACGTCTAAGCCTGGGGACACGTACGGCTTTGATGCCGACTTCTTATACGGGCAGCACAGATGCAGGAAACACCAGGGTCAGTCTGCATTCGATGTTGAGCAGGACTTGACTTCTCTATGCGATAAAAGCTTTCAACACATTACAATTTTGCAAAATTTACATAAATGCTCTTGAACTTCTGTGCTTTGTCCTCATTTGCCTAAGTGTAGCTCTGAGCAATTTAATCCAACTATTTGTTGGAACACTTGACCTACAGTACAGTTTGGTACATAAATATGAAAATTACCCTAGCAATGATGAGCTCACAACTGGTAAACTGGTCTCTGTAGATGTTTTTTTTGATTTTGGTAGGATTTTGTTTCTAGTTTTGAACATGAGTTTTTATAATGTGAATAATAGAAAATTGGAAAGTTATTTTGCCTGATAGTTTAAAGCCAAGTTCATACAGGGACGTTCAGTTCAGAGACGTGCACCAACTATCACATCCAAAAATACATCAATTTAATGAACATATACATGTGGTCTAAGAGGTATGGCTTATAGTGTTTTTTTCCTTTTTTTTTCACAAGAAGAATACCAACGCACAGGCAGCTGATTTTTGTAGATCTTTATTCTTTTCTATATACGTGAATGGGGAAAACCATTACAAAGCTCAATTTGATGCCGTATGACAGCTATTCTTATCTACAAACAATGCTTGTAATTAAGAATGATCCCTTAAAATGGTACGGCACTAAAAATTATATGGTGATATATGAAGTGCGAGTGCCTCTACCATGTCCATTAGACCTAAGAATGATACTTTGGGACCAGAACCAAAAGTATGCAGGTAAAAAAGTCAATAAGCAGCAGCTCAATGACACCTGAAGTCCATAAATGTTAAATATGTTAGGCTTGATTTTCAAATTCAGGATTTTTTATGCAGCTTTTGAAGCCAAAGTCACTAGTGACTTAAAAGAGACAAGGCCTTGATTTATCAAAATGTGCAAAGGAAAACTGCCTTAATTGCTCATAGCAACCAATCAAATTTCACAGTTCCAAAAGAACTCTAAAAAAGTAAAGGTGAAATCTGGTTGCTATAGGCAACTAAACCAGTTTTAATTCACTGCTATGGGACATCATAAAAGAGTCACGCAAGCTGACTTGGCTTTTTCGGAAGTCCTACAGCAGTGAATGGAGAGAATGCTATGTATGCGTGGTGACTGCCTCTGTTCATGGTGGGGCTCTTTTCTTGAAATAGGAGTGGGTTCCGCATACATTTATGGCATATCTGTCACGAACGTATCTGCATCAGGCTAGACTTTCAAAAGTTACATAATTTGACATGTTTTCCTCTTGGTTTGGTTGCTGTTTACCACACCCCTTCCCCTCAGCTGTTGCAGGTGTGGTGATTGTCTTTCCCCCATTTATCCCTTCCTCTCCCAGTATCCCATGCGGTTTATACTTTCTGCTGACACTATTGTGTGTGGTGTGGATCTCGGCTGAGATCCGGTTGCTGTAATATCTGCATTAAGATAAGTTTAATTTTCCCTTTTGTGGTTATCCTACTTTTCCCTGTTGTGGTTTTGCCTTCTGGAGTCTCTGGTTTGCTTTAGCTGCTCATATCTCTGGATTGGTAGCAGCTAGAGACATGGTCAAGGACATGGCAGTCCAAGCTTTCATACAAGACCAGAATCACAGCATTAGAACAAAATCAGCAGGTGATATTACAGTAAGAAATCGAGTCGTTAATACAGTAGATGCGGTAAAATATACAGTTACTTTCACTTTCAGCTGCATTGACTGCCATCCCTATTTCTAACAGGGATATCTTCCGACGTAGCGAAGATAATGGTGTGATTCTGGTATTGTTTGAAAGCTTGAAATGCCTGCTTTCAAACATAAGCACATATATCTAGCTGCTTCCAATCCAGAGATATGAGCAGCCAAAGCAACCATCCTCACTTCCCCTGCTCCTGGAGCACTCGGGCAGAACTGTTAGGAGAATAAAGGTTTAAATAAGGTTCAGGGAAGAAACGTTTTAATTAGAAGCTAAACACAACAAACAAGGGGATAAAATGTGAAATTAGTTTGGGGGGGGTCAGAAGCAATCTAAGAAAATATTATTTTACTGAAAGAGTAGTCGATTCTTTCACATAGTTGGAAAATTCAGTATAAGTGAATTTAAACAAATAATATAATGGCAGACTAGATAGGCCAGGTGGTCCTTCGCTGGCGTCAATCTTCCATGTTTCTATGCATCCAATGACATTCAAAGAGAAAAGTCTAGTTTAAGTCACTTATATGCCAGAAGGTGCAAAGGTACAGTGCTGCAAAGACTAAGAGCCAATTGTGGCTTAAAATGTGTACGCTTGACATACATCTGTATGATGGATTTTAATTTGCTATTTCCGTGAGTTTGTTTGTACGTTTATTCCTGGAGGCGTGGCAACTCCAGGTTGAATGTGCCTTGATTTGATCCATGGATAACATTCAGGTGCACCTGCAGCCTGGGTCACATGACGTCAGGGCAATGTGGGAAATACAGCCTCCGCCCCCCCCTCCCATTGTATGTGTGATTTCACGCTGGAGGTAACTGGGAGCTGGTCGCTGTGTCTTGGACCTCATGCACCTATCTGTCATTACCTATACCATAGTAGGGATAGCGTTAGGTCCCGTGCCACTTGAGATACCTTGACGCGGTGCTCGGGCTCCGGTATGTCTTTGATATAAGGATATATTGGCGAAAGTCTCATTTTAACACCAGAGTGAGGGTTTAGCCATATATTGTCAACTGCATTTTCCGCTGTAGTGCACCATTTTCCGTGAATTGTTTTTCTATAAAGAAAGCCCTAAGTTTTACCTATGTTGGATACAAAATAATACCTGACAGCTACTTCTTGTGGAAAATTATTCATTGTACTACTACTACTCTTATTTTGCCTTTACCGCCATCCCATCCTCTCCTTGCTCTGTGTGCATTTGAACGGCTGCTTTTAATTATTAACTAGCTTCTGCTCTAAATGCTGGACTGCCCTCTCACTCCTTGCCTGAGCTTAGGTTCTTAGTTTACTAGTGAAGGTGTGCTATTCTGATTGCCTGTGTCTCAAACCTCTGCCTGTTAAGTGACTCTGATACTCAGCTGTCTACCCTGACCTTAGCCTGTTTACTGTACTGATCCTTTGCTGCCTACCTTGGATTAGTTTCACAAATTTGCACAAACTCTGACTGGCCCCTTGGTGCTTCACACCAGTATCTATGACCCCTGTACCAACTACACCAGGATTATTCAAAGAGATAGCAGCCTGGTAAGTCCCCTGCAGTAAAGTCCAGATCCCTCTATAGAGGTTAAAGCCAGGTGATAGCCAGGATAACACCCTTAGGATTAGCCCAAACTGGTTAGTTGGTACTGTGGGTACACACCCACTGCCCATTACAGAAACTTTACAACACCTGAGAGATTGCAAAATGAAATATTTTGATGAAATGTTATAAAGTGGCAATGTTGTAATAATGTATTGTTGAAATCCTACTCCTGATGATCGGTTCAGCAGTGCTTCACACATCTCCACAACCAGCTGAAAAATAATTCCCACGTTAGTGTGAGGTCCCTCTTGTTCTTAGCTGTTCAATTTCTGACACTTCCTGGTGGCAATTTAATTGTTTCTTGGAGTAGCTAAACATGCTCCGCTCTGAGAAAGTTTGGAAGTCAGGTCAATCTAGCGAGCAGGAAACCTAGTCATTTTACAACTATGATAATTACTTTGAAAATGGCAGAAACTGTAAGAAGAATATTACAAATTCTAAGAACTCATCAGGTGAAGAAATCTTCATAGTGAACATGGTTTGTGGGTAATTGCTGTAAATCTAAACATATAAGCTTTGATACTTGTACTGTATTTTCAAGTATAAATAAATTTGGAATTACAATTCCCCTGGATCTATTATTTTGTGTACTGGGTGCTAAACTGTGGCTGGTGGGTTCAAAGATTAATATTTTGTGGTCTAAAAGCTTTTAATATGTACAACTCTATGGATTGATCATAGGGACATCTGGATCAAAGGATAAATAACACATTTATATGTTTGGTCAGGGCTCTAAATTAGTTTTGGACACTGTCGGGAAGATTTATCAAAACTAGTATAAAAAAAAAAAACTTTCATTTTTCAGAGCTCTTTTTAAAAATGAATTTGAAAATTAAAACTGATGTGGAATCTGATTGGTTGCTATATGTAACTAAGCCAGGTATTCCTTTATATCAGATTTATCTAGATTCTGAATATTGTCATCTTCAATTTTTTTTCTCTTCCCTTGGGTGGTGGGGGCAGGTTGGGGTGTGTTTATGCTTTAGGCTAATTGTGTGTTAGATAATAGACTGCATGGTGAAAAAAAATAAGTTTATATAAAACTAATCTTAGATAATTTTTTCCTAGAAAAAGAAAAAAAATGTCAGTGTATCATATTCGCAAACATTTTATTACCTTGAATGTTAAATTGCTTTAAGTCACAAGAGGCATATTTTAGGGAACATCTTTCCTATAAATGAGACACACAATCCGCTCCATAGTGCGGCGCAGGTCACCCAGCTGCAGTGGAGTTGACTGCGGACCAAGATATATTGTAAGACACTCAATACCTCTGTGTGCTGACCAGTTCTGAGTTTCCAGAGCTCGTTTTCACAGCACTAACTTGCCAGAATGTTACGATGATACTGCATGTGATTTACTACACGTGATGTCCATGAATAATACAAGAGAAAAAAAAAATTCTAGTCTTGGGAGACGTACATCTGAATCATCGAACAATGTCTTCATAAAGCATCTGTTCAGACCGCAACTAACATGAGCGTTCATTTTTAAGAAACTCAGTGTGTGGTAACTCGGTAGACGAGTCAAAATACCCCAAGTAAATCAGCAGATGTCGATTCTAATGCACTGAGGTTTAAATTTATACACGTGGTCTGTCATATTATCAACATCAACGTCCATGGGTGGACTGGTCATAGACCCGACAGGGAAATTGCCCAGTGGGCAATGCCCAGAGGGGCCATCCTATCCCTCCTCATGGTCGCCAGATGGACATAACTATCTGATGCTGCCAAATGTAATTAATGTAGGAGCATCGGGTACTTAAGCACCTAGCCAACAGACGCAGGTGCCCTCCTGAATTCAACTGTATTGCCATCCTCAGGACGGCGATACAGTCAAATACCACAGTGGGGACAGCAGTATTTTGTGCTGCACTGTGGTATTTGCTTCTGCTGGGGCGGTATTTTGTGCTGCACTGTGGTATTGTTGGCCCCGTCTTCAATCAACTTGGAGCTGCCTACAACAAGGGGCCAAGTTTTTTTTTTTAGTTTTTTTTTCCAGGGCCACTTAGTCCACCCCTGTCAACCTCTGTTGACAATCCATTCAAATCCATCTCTATCTTTGTAAAAAGAAGAACATATTCAAATAGAGGTTAGCAGAAATTTCTTTGGGAAAGTTCCACACCTGCAGTAAATCTATCTGACAGGCTGTTCCAGCAGAGGAACAGCCTGACGGAGCTCACGTACCCAAATTAGCGAGATACTGCCATTCAACGCTAAACACCACCAAGTTTCCAGCATGAACGCCAGGTTTCGGTTGGACAAAAAACAGACGCACCAGCTTTTGTCCAACTACAAAAAAGCCCTAGATAGTCAGCACATCCCAGTGCTCAGGTGCACGCTGCCATGGCTAGAAACATGAAGAAAAAAATACAATGCAGCAGCACTTTGCAAACCAAATAAAGTACAATAATGCCATAGTAATAGAAAATATTCCGGTGCTAATTTTGTAAATTTGAGATTCTTGGCAAATACATTTTGTACAAAATGATTTAGGTCAAACGTCAAGGTGCTCTCTATAAGACGGGAACCTAACACTAAATACTACTTGTTATGTGCCATAATGGCCACCATAAAATTCAGGGAGTGCAAGTTCCACATGCAAGCTGGGTCTACTCTGCCTTTTACCTTTTTTGGTGCCATAATGGCCCCCATTAAATCCAGGGATGCAAGTACCAACATGCATGCTGAGCCCACTCTATACCTCTCCTGGTGCCAGATGGCTACCAATGAATACAGGGAGAGCAGGCTACAGTTTTATACTTACACTGGTTAAAATAAGCCTATAGGGCAGACAGGCTGGTCAGGGGTACAAGACTAAATGGAGTAAGCCACACCTCTAGCTCAGTAAAACTACAAAAAAAAAAGGGGGTCAGTCAGCACCCAGTTTTTGTCCAGCCGAAACCCTTCACTCATGCTGGAAACTGACCGGATCCCATTATCCGTTCTAGGCTGCATATGGTGAACTCTGGCAGGCTGATCCTCTGCCGGAACAGCCTGTCAGATAGATTTACCAGAGGTGTGGAACTAACTTAACACAGACCAGTAATGTGAACATGCCATCACACTCAATGCTATTCTTACCACCACCTCGAGTGCTAGGATCTCCTTTTCCCTGGTGTGAAAATTCTAGATGATTTGGAAATACTGAAGTACCTTGCTGAAAACCCATTCTCCTTCAGAAAGTAGAGATTTAGAAAGACCAAGCAAGTCTCCCTGTTTACATTTTTAACATATCCCTCAAGAAAGGAGAATACATCTTCTAAAGAGGAAGTTACATTGGTCAATATTTCACTTCAAAAGTACTGAGGACTCCTTTCCAGAGGAAAGATAATTATTTTTCTTGCAAAGGAACACCAACCTCTTTCTCACTTCTTTCATGCTTTTATCTAGGGCTAATCACAAGCTAGCCAAAACCATCTTCACTGCAATGAGGTCCAAGGAAAATGAAACACACCTGTCCACAGATGTGTTTTAAAGTTTAGATTACCTGCAGGTTGTGTATTAAAACTTTCCCTAAACTGAGATATTGACTTACTTTTGAGAAAGTTTTCTCTTCTGGCGGAGAGTTATTTGCAAGTCTGTACTAAAATGGAATTTAGGACCATTTATAATGTTTGTCATGGCAATAGGTTGTGTCAGCCTAAAAAATTTTGGTAGCTTTTATACCCAAAAACAAAACTGATTATCACTTAAAGGGGTTTTCCCATCTCAGAAAACAGGGGGCATATCGTTACAACGAGAATAGAACGGGGACATGAACGAAGGGCACACTGTGCATGTGCAGCTGTCCTCTATTCATTTCTATGGGGCCACCGAAAATAGCTGAGCGCTGGCTATTTTCGTCGGCCCCATAGAAATGAATGGAAGTGGTTGCCGCGAATGCGTGGTGTGCTCCCTTTCACTTCTATGGGAGCAGCGCTTGGTGGTGGACAGACCCCGGGAAATTTGGGTTCCTCCAGCCACAACTCTCCTCACTCCGTTCTCATTGTAGGACCACCTCTGGGACCCGCACCTATCAGACAATGGGGGAATATCCTATATCCTAGTGATATGCCCCCATTGTCTGAGATGGGAAGACCCCTTTAATATGGCCACCTTTAAAGGGATCCTCTGAGACTGGAATCCCCTTTTCATATGGCCAGGCAGGATGCAGGGGTTAAAAACAGACTCATCTGTCACCAGTGCTCCCGTTCCAGTATCAAGCTCCCATCTCCTCAACTTCAGGACTCACCGGACTGGAAGTGTGATGTGTCATCTGTATGCATTTCAAAGCGTAGAACCCTTAATGCTCCCATGTCCATTAGTCTGTGGCTTTTGCAGACTACTGAATAAATGTGCACAAAACTGCCTATACATACATGCACAGATGTGTCATTCCTTATCTTTTCCCTTAGCACAATATATACTGGGCGGTGCGGCACAACATGGCCAGCTTTGAAAAAAATAAACCACTTGTCTAAATGTCCACCCAGAGGTAGTAACCAGAATTGCAGCCTTTCGAGGGTTTTGGGAGCATACTGCTATATTGTATTAAGTTTGTATTGTGATAATCTGGAGACCTTAACCCTTTCTACCCCGGAGGTTTTTTCGGTTTTGCGTTTTCGTTTTGCGCTCCCTGCCTTCAAACAGCCATAACTGTTTTATTTTTCTGTTCAGATAGCTGTATGAGGGCTTGTTTTTTGCAGGACAAGTTGTACTTTCCAACGCCACCATTTAATATTGTATATGGTGTAGTGGGAAGCGAGAAAAAAATTCCAAATCGGGTGAAATTGCAAAAAAAAACGCTATTCCGCTACAGTTCTACTGGTTTCTTATTTACAGCGTTCGATGTGCATTAAAACTGACCAGTTAATTTAATTCTACTGGTCAGTACGAATCCGGCAATACCTAATATGTATAGTTTTTCCTGCGTTTTGATAGTGATAAAATAATTAGAAAGTTGCCCTTTTTTTTTTTCCTTGTCATATCTTGACCCCTATAATTTTTTGGTATTTATGTGTACGGAGCTGTATGGGGGCTCATTTTTTGCAGGGGCAATCTGAAGTTTTTATTGATACCATTCTGGGGTGTGCATGACTTTTTGATCACTTTTTATTTAATTTTTTTTAGAAAAAAAAAGCGACATAAAACGGCGAATCGTCATTTGGATGCTTTTTTCCGCCACACAATTCGCTGTATTGGAATTTTTTTTTTATATTAAGTACAGGCGTTTTCGGTCACGGTGATACCCATGATGTCTATATTTATTGTTATTTAGGTATTGATTTTTTCATTATACGGAAAGGGGGGTGATTTGAACTTTTATATATTTTTTAGTTTTTATATATTTTTTTAACTTTTTTTTTAAATTTTTTCTGACTATTTTTAAGCTCAAATATGAGCTGATATATTGTGTTTTTTTTTCTTTATGAGCAATCAGGGATTTACTAGACTGAGATAAATCCATGAATTGCTCATTTCTTATCCTGGCCTGCCATCTAGTGGCCAGAATAAGAATTGCACTTTGAAAACTGTAATCCTCACCAGCGAGGATTACAGTTTTCATATGGTGTACAGACACCCCGATTGGCTAATCGGGGCGTCTGTACACCACCCGGAAGCGTAGGCTTCCGGGTTCAGAATCATCCTGATGCTGTGATCACGGCATCAGAAGGGCCTAGAAGACGCCGCCGATGGTGGTAAGTAGCGGCAAGTCTCTGCTGTTAGAAACAGCAGAGACTTGCCAGCCATGTCCCCGCACCGCACCAGCGCCGTACATGTACGGCGCTGGTCGGGAAGGGGTTAAAGAGGACCTTTCACCACTCCTGACATGCCTGTTTTAATAGCTTCATGTATTCTCCATGTAATAACATTTCTGGAACATCTATTCTTAAGTCTCTATGTTGTGCCATTCCTTTATTATTTCTACTAGAAGTCATGAATGAATTGCTATTTGCCTGCAGTAAGGGAACAGATGGAAGGTAACCAGTTGGGGGGGGTGTATCTGCACAGTCTGAACATGGCAGCACTGATTGGATAGAGTCAGTCTGTGCAGGTACACGCCCCCAACTGGTCACCTCCCCTCTGTTCCTTTACTGAAGGCAAATAGCAATTCATTCATAACTTCTAGTGCAAATAATAAAGGAATGGCACAACAAAGAGCCATAAGAATAGATGCTCCAGAATTGTTAGTACGTGGGGAATGCATTAAGCTATTAAAACAGGCATGTCAGGAGAGGGGAAAGGTCCTCTTTAACACATTTTAGAGAAAAATAAGGCTGGAAACATCTGTATGAAGACTATGAAGCTTGGTGGCAATCCTTGTGTCCATTTTTCTATCAGTAGTAAACTTAACTACCTATCTCTACTGCTAATGTTTGCATCTAAGGGTGCCAACAGACATTAAATAAAATAAAAAATAAAAAAAATGATTTTGGTATAATTGGTCAACAATCTGTATAGGTGCCTCCTGATGGGTACGATCAGGCATGTTTGATTTCAATATTGCTGATCCTTTGTACCATCAGATAAGCTGTGGACAGAAGGGTACCAAGACTTGTACATTGCGGAAGCAAAGCGTCATATGACCCAGCACAGAAATGTCAACACCTGTGGTCAGGACTTAGGGCTATATACCTACATCTTAAGGACAAATGACCCTCATTTAATGACAGTAATGTAGGCATCTTAGACACATGTTAGAAGCTATTTATGTTAAGTTGGAGAAGCTTGAACATGGGTTGAGGCTGCCCATGACAATATCTATTGTCTGTCACTTACAATACTGTTCTAACACCTCTCCTGAGGCAGTTAATTCACAACTAATAGCTTCAGCAATGCAAATGCAATCAACATCGTACCTCCGTGAATAAAACATAAGTTACTGGTATTTAATGTCGTAACTTTCTCTTACAAGTCATTCTAATGGAGAAAGCCAGACGGATTACTGGCGAAATGTCTTCAAGGAAAAAAAAATAACACCTCCAGTTGTTCTGACTTATTACTAATAATAATTCCCCTTTCCCTTATGAAAGAGTTATGAGCACAGTCAGGAGAAAAAGATTTTGCAAATACATATCTATATGTGGTCGGCATGATAATTCACCTTTAGAATAAATTTAAAAAATAAACAACAAAAACAAGTAGCGATCAGAACCAAAAACTATACTCTTATGTACAAGTCTTCAATTGCACCCACTTTCCACTTCACAAAGGGATCCTGACACGAAAGGGCCAACCTGAAGGCCATCGGTATAACAGAGGGCAGGCTTCAAAACTGAACCCACACACGCTGCCATTTAAAAAGAACACAAACAAAAAGCAAACTCAGGTCACACTCTGTGTCCCCAAGCACCTTTCCACTCCACTTTGCTGTGATGTATTCCAGACACTTTTAACTGCTTGCCGCCTTCCAATCAGAACTTCATGTAGCGTGAAAAAGCACAAGGGTGTGAACCCGACTGGAGGAATTTTTATTGTTCTTTAGCACGTGCGTCCACAAGTCAGCACTGCCATGCGTCAGGATCTGCACATCTGCTACTTATTTCTTTCCACCAGGCCAAAGATGCCTCTCCTAGAAGGATCTCGAGTTACACAAACCCACAAATACATCAAAGTAAACACTCTTCAGATTGCACAAAGCCTGCCATTGCTACCACAACTTTAAAAGGATGGCTCGTAGACTTAGAGATTTTATCATATATTTGAAGGGTGTAGAGCGGAGATCGATAAGAACCCTACGGTTATTAGGCTTTTCATCGGAAGGTTGGACACATTATGTGTTTTCCTAATAGGACTTGACACAAAGTTATGTTTGTTTAATGATAACAGCACAATTCAGGAGCAACAACTATAAACTAAGTATAACATAACACAGCTGAATAAATCAGGATTGTTCCTTACAGATCATGCAGATTTACAGGGAATCTTCGGGTCCATATGCTGTAAATGACTTTGATGCAGTCTACCTGTGCCACGTGAAAGACTATGAGTGGCGTAACAATTGCACGTAGTGTGACTGCAACCAGGTCTGGAGGTAAAGGGGTCCAGCCAAAACAAGTGTTGCTTTCAACTAAAGGACGTGGATCCAGTTGACAATTTTGGTGGAGCAATGGCAACACCACTTACTCTAGAAGGCTACAAGATGCTTTAGGCCTGTTGATTGCCAGAGGGAGGGAGCAACACCGCCCATGCCTGACCATGGAGGTCAGGCAGAAAGCAGGCAGAAAGCAGAGGTTCCTGCTGCTCCTCATGGGAATGGAGTTTGGTGACTTTCATTTTAATATTTTTATTGGTGCAAAGGGGGCAGTATGGATTATTCTCTATACATGGGGGCACAGGAGGACTACTACTGTCTGCGTGCAAATTGCTACTATATGGGAACACAAGACCTCCAAAACACACTGCTGCCTAGGAAGCAGAAAGGGGGCAATAGCACTGCATAAGGACCGTTATTACCCTCTGGAGCAGGTATGGTCAACCTGAGGCTCTTGAGCTGTTGCAAAACTGCAACTCCCGACATGCCCACACTGCCTACAGCTATCAGCCTCCAGCAGGGCAGCTGGAGAGCCACAAGTTGGTCATCCCTGGTTTGGAGTACTAGTTTGTGCAATAAATTCTGCAAAGGAAAGTCATGGCTGGAAGAAATCTTCATGGCAGTCTGGGTTGGATGGAGGAGAAAAGGGAAAGCGGACGACTCCAATAAGAGATGACGTCATTTGAGTAACTAGATAATAGCATACTATACACACTAATATGTTTTGCAGATCACTTGTGAAGAACTGATAGCTACCACTATATGGTCACTGTAAGGCTTTAGTCACAGTGATTTGGTGAAAGATTTCCATCAGTGATTGTGTGCCAAATCCAAGAGTGGAAGCTACACAGATATAAAGTGTAAGGCAAAGATCTGCATCTGCTCTGTGTTGCTGACCTGCGCCTGGTTTTGGCTCACAATCACTGACGGGAATCACTGACTGAACACTGTGTGAATAAGGCCTAAGGAGGTAATATTCCTCTTAGGCTACTTTTACACTGGCGGCAGGCCTGATCCGGCAGGTGAAGGGTGCTGCCGGATCAGGCCTGCCGCAGTGACATGTGTGGAGCCAGAACCGCGCTCCGGCCCCACACATGTCACACAGTACATACATACACATAAACATAAACACACATATAGACAAACAAACACACATACATACTTACATGCTCCCCGGAAGGTCTTTGGAGCGTCAGAGGGACAGGACGGCTCACACAGGTCACGATTCCCCACAGCGCCCTCTGCTGGGCGCCTGGTGGAATCGTCAACTGTGCGCGCCGTCCTGTCCCTCCGACGCTCCGAAGACCTGCCGGGGAGCATGTAAGTATGTATGTGTATTTGTATGTCTATATGTGTGTGTATGTTTATGTGTATGTCTGTGTCTGTATGTGTCTATGTGTAGCCGGATCCGTAATGAACTCCATTGAAAGTCAATGGAGGGCGGATCCGCTTACCATTATGGTCACACCAGACGGATCCACCCCCATTGACTTGCATTGGGGGTCATTCCGGATCCGTCTTGGTGCGGATGCCTGGACCGGAGAGCAAACCGCAGCATGCTGCGGTTTGTTCTCCGGTCTGAAGACGGAACGGAATGCTTTCAGGAGCATTCCGTTGTCTTCAGTTCAGTTTTGTCACCATTGACAATGAATGGGGACAAAACTGAAGCGTTTTATTCCGGTATTGAGCCCCTATGACGGAACTCAATACCGGAATTTTAAAACGCTAGTGTGAAAGTAGCCTTAGAACAGTGGATTTTATTTAGTGTCAGCATGGTCTCTTTATTCAGTCACCATTTGGTGGTAATGTGTTATTTGGCCCTTATATAGTGTTATTTAATAGAATTTTAACCTTGAAATAACGGGTTTTGTTCAGTTATAGTAAGGTGATAATATATGTTAATTGTCGTGGTGTTGTAGTGGTCTATGAATTGTATATTATCAAGGAAGAACATACAGTATATCTTTATAGACAAGAGTAACATGACTATGCCTATTCATCCACAGCATGCTGCTGGTGGTGATCGAAGTCCACATCCAAAATTTGCCCTTGGGGTAACAGAACTCAGGTTATACCCCTGATGATTATGCTGCCCCACCTTTAAATATAACAGTCATAAGGATGAGTGGTTAGCACTGGTGTCTTGCAGCGCTGTGGTCTTAGGTTCAAATGTGACGAAGGACAACATCTGCATGGTTTCTTCCCACACTCCAAAGACATACACACTTAGAGTGTGAGCCCCATTGATAACTTGATGCAAATGTCTGTAAAGTGCCGCGGAATATCTCAGTGCTATATAAGTAAGTAGAATAAATTAATAAAATTAATCTAAATAAGTTAAATAATTGATTGCTTTGATAGTTAGTCCGGTGACTCCATGCTGATCATGACTGCAAAAAGCTCATACATCATTCCACATTGCACAGACA
The DNA here is from genome assembly GCA_900303285.1 of Rhinella marina. NCBI lineage: Eukaryota > Metazoa > Chordata > Amphibia > Anura > Bufonidae > Rhinella > Rhinella marina. The sequence continues at coordinate 482,788 of ONZH01019961.1, forward strand.
CCTTGACACACAGTGAACTTTAACCCCTTGAGGACAGAGCCCATTTTGGCCTTAATGTCTGGGCCAAATTTTTTAATTCTGACATGTGTCACTTTATGTGGTAATAACTTTGGAACGCTTTTACTTATCCAGGCCATTCTGAGATTGTTTTCTCGTGACACATTGTACTTCATAACAGTCATAAATTTGAGTCAATATATTTCACCCTTATTTATGAAAAAATCCCAAATTTACCAAAAATTCTGAAAAATTTGCAAATTTCAATTTCTCTACTTTCAAAATACACCGTAATACCTCCAAAAATAGTTATTATTTTACATTCCCCATATGTCTACTTTATGTTGGCATCATTTTGTAAACGTCATTTTACTTTTTTAGGAAGTTAGGAGGCTTAGAAGTTTAGAAGCCATTTTTCAAATTTTCACCAAATTTTCCAAAACCATTTTTTTTTAGCACCAATGCAGATATAAAGTGATTTTGAGGGGCTTACATAATGAAACCCACCATAAATGACCCCATTTTAGAAACTACACCCCTCAAATTATAAAAAACTGCTGTTACAAACTTTGTTAACCCTTGAGGTGTTCCACAAGAATTAATGGAAAATGGAGGTGAAATTTCAAAATTTCACTTTTTTCGTAGATTATTCATGTTAACATTTTTTTTCTTGCAACACAGCAAGGGTTAACAGCAAACTAAACCTCAATATACATTCCTCTGATTCTGCAGTTTACAGAAATACCCCATATGTGGTGGTAAACGTCTCTATGGGTTTGTGGCAGTGGTCAGAAGGAAAGGAGCGCCATACGGATTTTGGAGGCAAAATTTGCTAGAATAGTTTTTAGGCACCATTTTGTAATTGAGAGACCCTGACGTACCCCTACAGTGGAAACCCTCATAAAGTGACCCCATTTTTGGAAACTACACCCTTCAAAGAATATATTAAGGGGGGTACTGACCACTTTGACCCCCTAAGCATTTTACGGAATTTGGAAACACTTGGCTGTGAAAATGAACATTTTTTTTCTTCCAATAAAATGTTGCTTTAGCCCCAATTTTTTTTATTTGCATAAGGGGTAACAGGAGAAAAGCCCCCCCATAATTTGTTACCCATTTTCTCCTGAATACGGCAACACCCCATATGTTGTGGTAAACTGCTGTGGGGGCACATGGCAGGACTCAGAACAGAAGGAGCGCCATATGGATTTTACAACACAGATTTTGATGGAGTGGTTTGCGGGAGCCATTGATTTTTATTTTTTGAGTTATTGTCTTATGTGGGGGCTCATTTTTTGCAGGATGAGGTGAGGTTTTCATTGGTACCATTTTGGGGTAAATACGCCTTTTTGATCGCCTACTATTACACTTTTTGTGAGGGAAGAGGGAAAAAAATGGCTATTTTGGCATAGTTTTTTTTAAATTTTTTTTACAGAATTCGCCTGGGGGGCCATCTCATGTAATATTTTTATAGAGCAGGTTGTTACGGACGCAGCGATACCCAATATGTCCAACTTTTTTAATGTTGGAAAGTTTTACACATTAGATGCATTTTGAACAGAATAAAATATTTTTTTTTGTGTTGCCATTTTCAGAGAGCCATATTTTTTTCAGTTTTCAGGCGATTGTCTCAGGTAGGGTACAGTTTTTGCGGGACAAGATGACGGTTGAATTGATACCATTTTGGGGTAATTACGCCTTTTTGATCGCCTGCTATTACACTTTTTGTGAGGGAAGAGGGGAAAAAATGGCTATTTTGGCATAGTTTTTAAAAAAAAAATTTTACAGCATTCGCCTGGGGGGCCATCTCATGTAATATTTTTATAGAGCAGGTTGTTACGGACGCAGCGATACCCAATATGTCCAACTTTTTTATTGTTGGAAAGTTTTACACATTAGATGCATTTTGAACAGAATAAAATATTTTTTTTTGTGTTGCCATTTTCAGAGAGCCATATTTTTTTCAGTTTTCAGGCGATTGTCTCAGGTAGGGTACAGTTTTTGCGGGACAAGATGACGGTTGAATTGATACCATTTTGGGGTAAATACGCCTTTTTGATCGCCTGCTATTACAATTTTTGTGAGGGAAGAGGGGAAAAAATGGCTATTTTGGCATAGTTTTTAAAAAAAAATTTTTACAGCATTCGCCTGGGGGGCCATCTCATGTAATATTTTTATAGAGCAGGTTGTTACGGACGCAGCGATACCCAATATGTCCAACTTTTTTATTGTTGGAAAGTTTTACACATTAGATGCATTTTGAACAGAATAAAATATTTTTTTTTGTGTTGCCATTTTCAGAGAGCCATATTTTTTTCAGTTTTCAGGCGATTGTCTCAGGTAGGGTACAGTTTTTGCGGGACAAGATGACGGTTGAATTGATACCATTTTGGGGTAAATACGCCTTTTTGATCGCCTGCTATTACACTTTTTGTGAGGGAAGAGGGAAAAAAATGGCTATTTTGGCATAGTTTTTAAAAAGATTTTTTTACAGCATTCGCCTGGGGGCCATCTCATGTAATATTTTTATAGAGCAGGTTGTTACGGACGCAGCGATACCCAATATGTCCAACTTTTTTATTGTTGGAAAGTTTTACACATTAGATGCATTTTGAACAGAATAAAATATTTTTTTTTGTGTTGCCATTTTCAGAGAGCCATATTTTTTTCAGTTTTCAGGCGATTGTCTCAGGTAGGGTACAGTTTTTGCGGGACAAGATGACGGTTGAATTGATACCATTTTGGGGTAAATACGCCTTTTTGATCGCCTGCTATTACACTTTTTGTGAGGGAAGAGGGGAAAAAATGGCTATTTTGGCATAGTTTTTAAAAAATTTTTTTTACAGCATTCGCCTGGGGGGCCATCTCATGTAATATTTTTATAGAGCAGGTTGTTACGGACGCAGCGATACCCAATATGTCCAACTTTTTTATTGTTGGAAAGTTTTACACATTAGATGCATTTTGAACAGAATAAAATATTTTTTTTTGTGTTGCCATTTTCAGAGAGCCATATTTTTTTCAGTTTTCAGGCGATTGTCTCAGGTAGGGTACAGTTTTTGCGGGACAAGATGACGGTTGAATTGATACCATTTTGGGGTAAATATGCCTTTTTGATCGCCTGCTATTACACTTTTTGTGAGGGAAGAGGGAAAAAAATGGCTATTTTGGCATAGTTTTTTTTATTTTTTTTTTTACAGCATTCGCCTGGGGGGCCATCTCATGTAATATTTTTATAGAGCGGGTTATTACGGATGTGGCGATACCTAACATGTTTATGTATTGTGTGTTTTTTTTATTTTTAATCAATTTTTTAAACTTTTTTTTTAACTTTTTTTTTTTTTTTTTTTCACTTTCTTGACTCAGATCCACTTGGTTCTTCAAGAACCAGTGGGTCTGGTATTTTACAATACACTGCAGTACACTGTATAGTGTACTGCAGTGTATTTTCTTATAGCCTGTTCAAGCTCCTGCCTTTAGCAGGAGCTTGAACAGGCTTCCATGGCAAGCCAGACGAAAGCGTCTGGTTGCCATGGTAACCATCGGGACGCTGCCACAGCAGAGCAGCGTCCCGATGGAAGGGAGAGGGAGCTTCCTCCCTCTCATCTGCCCACACCATCGGCGCTGCCAGCGCACCGCAGCGCCGATGGGAGAGGAAGGGAGCGCTCCCTCCCTGTTAACCCCTTCCATACAGCGGTCCCTACGGACCGCGGCATGGAAGGGGTTAAACTGCTGACATCGGTGCTAGCACCGATGTCAGCAGTTTCAAGCAGAGTATCAGCTGTATGCTGATACTCTGCTTGAATACGCTCGGCCATCCTGAGAAATCATTGCGGGCGGCACTTGCGGCAGCCGCCCGCACATTGCAAATCTCCCCCCCGCCCGCAGCCAATCAGGGGGGCGGGGGGACACCCTGACCTCCCCCTAAATACTGACACTCGGCGGGGATTCGCTAGAATAGCGCTATCCCCGCCGAGTACCCCTTGCCTGCTGTGAATGGCTGGTCTGAATAGACCAGCCATTCACAGCGATCGCCTTTATGGGGGGTGCACGGCACCCCCCGAGGCCTTAACTATGGGTGGCTGGGTGTCTTAAACAGCACCCATTACAGCATGTAACCCCCCCTGCACTGAGCAGGGGGGGTTTACATGCAGGGCGTACCGGTACGCCCTGTTGCACTAAGTACCTCGTGCCCAGGACGTACCGGTACGCCCATTGTCGCCAAGGGGTTAATATTAGTAACAGGGAAGTGTATAAAAGTGATCACAACTTCTAACCTGGGTTAGAAGTGTCCGATTTTACTTATCCTATTCCCATAGTAAACGCTTATATGAGCAATAGGCTAATTTCCATAATCTTTTTAAGTAATCTTTTAAATCCTCTATAACAGGGGTGCACAACCTTTTTTGGTCTGAGGGCCGCATTGTCACATTGCTCTATTTAAAGGGGCCACAAATAAACAACATGTCAACATGCTCCCCGCGCCTCCGGTCCTCCACACTGTCCCCGCTGCCTTCATCTTTTGGTCCCTGCGCTGTTTACACCTGGCAGTGCATGGCCATAGTCACATGCACCTCTCCCGCCAATCACTATCTTCAGCGGTTATGTGGCCACAAGCAGCATGTCACTTTTGAAGCCAGTCATTGACAGGAGCGGTGTATGTGACCATGACCATGCACTCCCAGGTGTAAACAGCGCAGGAACCGGAGGATGGGGGCAGCGCAGAAGACCAGAGTGGCGGGGAGCAGGTAAGGTAGAATCTTTTGTTTCGGGGCCATGCTGCAGGAACTTATTAAAAATTATTTTTACAGGAAAAGTGGCGACATTTCCTTCCTGCATCCTATTCATAAATCAGCGCTTTCCTTCACTGCAGAGGACGGCGCTCTCTGGTTATTACCTCCTCCTGCCAGTTACAGGTGCCATATAATAACCAGTAAGCATTTTCCCTTACTAGCATCGAAAACGCTCATTGGTTAACACTTTAATGACCAGGTCTGAAAAGGCCTTAATGGTAAGTCAAATGGTTGTAACTTTTTTATGTGTTGTCACTAGAGATGAGCGAGCACTAAAATGCTTAGGTGCTCGTTATTCGAGACAAACTGTTCCCGATGCTCGGGTGCTCGTTTTGAGTAACGAACCCCATTGAAGTTAATGGGAGACTCGAGCATTTTTGCAGGGGACCAAGGCTCTGCCTAGGGAAGGCTGGGTGAAAACCTGGAAACATCAGAAAATGATGGAAACACCACGGAAATGGACAGGAAACAGCAGGGGCAGCATGCATGGATGCCTCTGAGGCTGCCTAATCCCACCATTACCCCAAATTCTCCTGCAACAGCCTGGTGGTTACCCTCATGGCAATTGTGCTCACCCAGACCAAGAAAGACGAGGCACATGCCCATCACATGTTAGGGAAGCACCCAACTAGATGCAACGAAGGTCCATCACCCATGCCCATGCTGGCACTGCTCTCCTATCCCCAGCCACACGATGCAGGCATAAGCCTGACACAGCATGGCGGTGACACCAACAAGTGACCAAGTTAGATGAGGTAGCAGGTGAGCCACCCAAAAATTTAGCCTGACGCAGCATGGCGGTGACAACAGAGTGACCGAGTTAGACTGAGGTAGCAGGAGGTGAAGCACAGATGGCAATTCGAAGGAGGAGGAGGAGGGTTTGGAGGAAGAGTAAGTCTGAGAAACCGTGACCGAGGTAGGCCCCGCAATCCTCCAAGTGGGCAGTACATGAGAGGCCCCAGGGTCAGACTCGGTCAGAGTGACCGAGCTACACGACGGTAGCAGGTAGAGCACATTAAAAATTTAGCCTGGCTCTGTATGTGGACGTTGAAGGCTTGTGCATGTAGGTGGGCAGAACTTTTTTTCTGCTTGCGCTCCAACGTCTGCTGTAATGACAGCTGAACGTTGCACAGGGACACATTGGTGGACAGTGTGGAGGATCATGGAGGCGAAGGGGTGGTTTTCCGGCGGGAGGCGTTCGTGCCGGGGTCCTGGGCTGGGAGTTGACTCGCAGAGGCAGCGAGTGACACAGGGGAAGGAGCAGTGGTGGGACCTGCATGAGGGGAATGTACGGCCTTGGTTCCATAGTGTTTAGCACTCGTATACCTGCGCATGCTGGTGGTGGTTAGGCTGGTAGTGGTGGAACCCCCACTTAAAAATTTGGCATCAACTGGTACGGCTGTCAACATTGAGCTTGAACTAGTGGGGCATGTGTGGTATCGATTCTTCTCAGTTTAAAATCGTATACGTTCCCTATCTTGGGACCATATATTTCATGGATTTTTCGAACACGGAAAAGGAAAAAGAGCTTGCTCTGGCCAGGGGAGTGTCTTTTCTACTGCAGCTAAGGGGACGTGTCCATGCTCTGCCTATCACAGGTTAGGAGCCAATTAAAAGAACCAAAAAAAATCTGTTCTTCCTATCAGTTCAAAATCTAATACGTCCTCTATCCGGGTAAATTGTTTGGAGAGAGGGCCTGTAGGTGGGGGGCAGGCTGGGGGGGAAAGGAGGTTGAGCTGGAAGAGCCAGAGGAGTGCCCCCTGGGCTAGCGTGTGTGGTGGTGACAACAGCCGGATGGAGTTCGAATGACGACGCAGGACCCCAACTTAAAAATTTAGCATCAACCGGTACGGTTGTCAACTATGAAATTGATCAAGTGGGGCATGTGTTGTATGTATTCTTCTCAGTTTAATACCGTATACGGCACCTATCCGGAAAAATAGTTTGGAGAGAGAGAGAAAGAGAGGAAAAAGATGTATCTTTAAAAGTGACGTTCAGTATAGATCAGTTAAAGAGAAAGAAAGGATTTTATGAAATGGATTTGTATCACTGAGAGCAAAAAAACCTATTTTTTTACGTGACGTGCAGTATAGATCACTTGGAGGTAAAAAGGGGAATGTGCAGACTTGGGCTGCTATAGTGCAAACCACTATGGTGGTGACAACAGAGTGAGCGAGTGACACTGCGGTAGCAGGCGAACCACATAAACATTTTTCGTGGCCCTGTATGGCGGCGTCAGTATGCGGTAGCTGGTGAAGCACCTAAAAATTTAGCCTGACACAGCATGGCGGTTACACCACTAATAACTTTGTCCGACTGAGAATGCAGTGAAATGGCTTTTGTTGAGCCTCCAAAAAATTTTTTCTTTTCGGAGTACATAAAGTTGACCCTCATTTAAATTTTTTTAAATGTCGGTACTTGCGCCTCCTGAAAAATTGTTTTGGACTGTCTGTCTGACGCTCCTGAAACATTGTTTTACACTGTCTGTAGTTGACACTGCGGAAAAATTGTTTGGAGAGAGGGCCTGTAGGTGGACCTCCGGAAAAATTGTTTGGACAGAGGGCCTGTAGGGGGCCCTCCGGAAAAAATTGTTTAGAGAGAGGGCCTGTAGGTGGACCTCCGGAAAAATTGTTTAGAGAGAGGGCCTGTAGATGGACCTCCGGAAAAATTGTTTGGAGAGAGGGCCTGTAGGGGGCCCTCCGGAAAAAATTGTTTGGAGAGAGGGCCTGTAGGGGGCCCTCCGGAAAAAATTGTTTAGAGAGAGTGCCTGTAGGTGGACCTCCGGAAAAAATTGTTTAGAGAGAGGGTCTGTAGGTGGACCTCCGGAAAAATTGTTTGGAGAGAGGGCCTGTAGGGGGCCCTCCGGAAAAATTGTTTACAGAGAGAGCCTGTAGGTGGACCTCTGGAAAAAAGTTTGTAGAGAGGGCCTGTAGGGGGCCCTCCGGAAAAATTGTTGAGAGAGAAGGCCTGTAGGTGGACCTCTGGAAAAATTGTTTGGAGAGAGGGCCTGTAGGGTGCCCTCCGGAAAAAATTGTTTAGAGAGAGGGCCTGTAGGTGGACCTCCGGAAAAATTGTTTAGAGAGAGGGCCTGTAGATGGACCTCCGGAAAAATTGTTTGGAGAGAAGGCCTGTAGGTGGCCCTCCGGAAAAATTGTGGTAAAAGAGTGCCAGTTGGACCTCTAAAAAATTACGTTTTTT